>LOEQ01000099.1:193404-206364 GCA_001685075.1 Bramus lutescens | reverse complement strand
CTATCTATCTATCTATCTATCTATCTATCTATCTATCTATCTATCTGTCTGTGTTTGTCAAGTCATTACTCAAAGCAAGATACAGAGCATTTCCATTACCTATGGAAGTTCTCTTACGCCTTTCAAACCAATGCCCATCTGCCCTCACACAACTGGAAGCACTACTCCTAATGTCTACCTCTAGCCATGTTTGCTTGCCCTTAGAAGTGTTAGCTAATGAACTCATATGATATATAAATGTAACACAATTTGTGGACCCATTCTTCTGCTGGAGTTTGGGTTGCTTTTAGTGTGGGAACGGTTGTTACCAGTTCCTTTCCTTATGCTATAACAAAACGCCTGACAAAAGCAAGTGAAGGAAGATTTGTTGTTCATTGTTTGAGAATGCAGTTCATTGTGGTGGGGGGAAGCACCGAGCACTTTGCAGTCACGTCCAGGAAGCAGAGGAGATTAGCGTTGGCATTCGGCTTGACTCCTCCATTTTATTCAGTTGCAGCCCCTGGCTTGTGTAAAAGGGAATGCCCACACTCAGGGCGGGTTTCTGCTGCTCAGCTAAACCTTCTGGAAGCATCTTTATACACACCTAGAGGTATATTTCTATGTTGATTGAAAACAGAATGTAGTTGATAGTGAAGATTCATCATCACAGGATATTACTAATGAAAACCCTTACAAATATTAAAGAACAAATCATTTTGTGAATGTGTGCTTTATTTCTCTTAGTTAAATACAAAAGTGTGGATTTTTTATTGCCAGCTTCTATATGACTCTTACACAAAATTATTTCTTCAATTATATTTAGCGATTTTTAAGTATTAGAATTTGCCTATAATCAAAGCAAGTGAAATGTAGCTACTGTTTTAGAAAAGAACCCGATGGGTAGAGAAGAAAAGGCCCCAGAGAGGAAAAAGTATGATGCATGTAAGGACCCAAAAGAAGGCCGTGTGGTTATGGTCCTGGGTTGGGGAGGATGGGTGTGTAAACCGGAAGCAGAAAAGGTTCCTATAGTAGAGCTTTGGAGAAATTGGCAGGTTAGACTTGAGGTGCAGGGATGAGGGCAGATACAAAGTATTTTGGGAATAGAATGTGAGTTCCTCTTATTGACTGAAAGAAATTAATTTCTAGTAAAAAAAAAGCAATTTAAAATCTGGGTGGTGGTGTCGCACGCCTTTAATCCCAGTACTCGGGAGGTAGAGGAAGGCAGAGCTCTGTGAGTTTGAGGCCAGCCTGATCTACAGAATGACTTCCAGGACAGGCTCCAAAGCTAGAATTAAAAGTCTCTCTGCAGTCAAAAAATTCAAAGAAAACACAATTATTTACATAATCCAGATTTTCTATGTATTTTTCATCTTTATGTTACTTAATATATATTATTACTCTATTCCTTTTTAAGGGTTAGGATTTTTAAAGCATTATTTTAATCTATGACTGTTTTCTACACTTTCTTTTCTTTTTCCCAAGCCTATGAACACTTATCAAGCACACTGTGACCCGTTCAGAGGTCTTTTATGTCTGAATTTGTCCTTATTGTATATCTGTAATCATCTTCTGGCAGAGAGAATTTTTTTAAATGTTTAGGACCAATGGTCACGGTTTGGGCTGCTGGCTCCACCCCATTTGGCTTTCCAACATGCCAGGGCAGCTCTAAGCATCATGCTGACTCCTCCAGTGCAGCCATCAGGTAGCATGCAGCCAGTCCGCAAACGTGTTTTTGTCTGCATGAGCAAAAGCTAGATGTGCCAAGTAACTTATAGCATGCTGCCAACAAACCCCATTCAAATGCCCTGTAGAAGGACCTCACCAAAGAGCCATCTCTGCCACCAGCACGAACCAGGAAGTAATTTCTTAAAGGAGCTGTGCATCTGCTTGCCACCAGCAAACAGAACCTACCTGAAAAACGTGGCTACCAAGAAACTGTTTTTGACTCAGTTTTTGTGTGCCTAGAGTCCTCCTTTTTTTTTTTTTAACGTTTTCCTAGGCCTTGTGTGGATGTACATGCCCCGCATTGGTACCATTTGTAGAAGGAGACTTTTCTCTGTCTTGCATGGTCCCACTAGACCAGTTTCTCTCTGTCCATCTATTCCCAAATAACCCCTCAGAGGCTTAATAACAGTTACAATTGTTTGGCCAATGGCTCAGGCTCCTTACGGGCTAGCTCTAACTATAAATTAATCCATTTCTACTAGTTTATATTTTATGGTGAGGCACATGGCTTGTTACCTCACATCTTGCTTCCCCTTGACTCCTCTCTCTCTCTCTCTCTCTCTCTCTCTCTCTCTCGATTTCCTGCTTGGCTTTACTCTGCTAAGCCACTGGCCGAAACTATTCATCAACCAAGAAAAGCAACACATACTTGGAACTTACAGAAGGACATCCTACATCAGGTCACAGCTGCAGACAAGAAACCATGCCCTAAGGCCGGTACCCCAAGGCTGTTGGCAGAATGAATTCCCACAAGACAAAGGTTAATCCCTTTTGTGGTGTCTCAAAACTCTGGTGTGTTTTTTTTTTCTCTCTCATTGACTTTTACTGAGTAATTTAAAGACTCTATCTTCTATCTCCAACTCACTGTTTTCCCTGAGTCATCCTACTGGTGAGGGTTTCCACTGAGGTTTTTATTTGACTCTTCTGAGTTTTCACTACTAGCACTATTTCAGTTTGACTTTTCTTCATCGATTCTCTTTATTGGATGCATTTTTCACATCTTGGATTGCCTTTCTTATTTCACAAAGCTCTTTCTGTTTCCTTCGAGTTGCTTGGTCATAGTTATAACCACTCTAGAATTGTCTAGAAGATCTGGATTGTTCTCCTTGGGTTCATTAGTGTTTGTGTGCATTACTTTTGTCTCCATGCCTGAACTAGCTTCTTAGTTACATTTTTTCCCCTCAAATCACCTTTCCTCTTTCAGTACGGTGTGTACAATGTTCAGGAAAAGGTTAGGTTCTGAGAGAGTTGAGACCTTGTTTTCTTTTGTGGAACTTAAACTGAGGGCTTCAGGCTTTATCCTCAGTATTTTAACTCCGCTGATGTTTGCCTGGAGAGTATACCCTTGGCTGGTCCCCTTCTGTGCCTTCTGGTGTGGCTCTCGAAGTATCGTGTCTCTACTAGAGTACACTCAGGTCAACTAAGGCTCAGACAGCAGATCTTGGAGAGCTGAGTGTGAGGTCAGAACATCTGTGGGAAGTACATGGCTCTACATTGTCCTCAGGTGGTCTTGCTGTGGTCTGTGGGGGGTGGGCAGATAGAAATTATTCTGTCCAAAGAATGATTAAGGAACATGTGGGAGCAATGTGTTTCCTATGGAATAGCAACAGTTGAGCATGGCAACGCATGCCTTTAATTCCAGCACTCAGAAGGCAGAGGCAGGTGGATCTTTTGTGAATTTTAGGCCAGCGTGGCCTATATAATGAGTTCCAGAAATTCTAAGGCTACATAAAGTGATGCTGTCTCAAAACAGCAAAAAAAAAAAAATTACAACATCAGTAGGCAACAGGAATTTTTACTTCCATTCTAACTTTCTAGGACACATTGTTTACTGTGTTATACACATGACTACTCACTGTGATATTCTTTCTAATCACCTCATTTTGGCAATGGTTGTTAATTAATATCTTCAGAATCCATTGACTCTTAAAATAGCCTGTCAAAAAATTCTTGCATAATGTTATTTTAGTTTTCAGTTTTGGTTTTGGTTTTTTGCTTGAGACAGTCTCCTGTGTCTCAGGCTAGCCTTGCACTGTAACCAAAGGCAGCCTTGAATTCACGACCCCTGCTGCCTCTACCTCCCAAGTGCTGGAATTCTAAGCATGTGTCACCATGTCCAGTTTTATAATATTATTTGTACAACTGTGACCAAGGGAATGAAAATTCTTGTTTCTTCTAATATTTTACAATTTTTTTCCTGTAGTACATCAAATTTGATTAGATTTTTTTTCCTGAAATACGTAAGTCAAAGTTTAATTTAATGAAGGAGGTACTCAGTTGTTGTCAAACACAACAAAAACGGGTTGCTGAGGAGAGGCTCACTGGGAAAGCCTTTGCTGCCCAGGAAAGTAGGCCTGAGTTCAGTCCTACCATTCAGTAAAATCTGGGCATTTTAGCACTTACCTGCAATCCCAGCTCTTAGCTCTCTGGAGCTGGCTAGCCAGCAGCTGAGCCTCTCAGTAAATTCCAGGCGCAGTGAGAGACTCTCTCAAAAAGTGAAATAAAGGGTCTGAAATCACAACTCAGCAGTTAAGAGTCCATACTGCTCTTGCAGAGACCCCAAGTTCTGCTCCCAGCACTCATGTGGGACAGCTCAATTCACCTGCAATTCTTCCACACCCTCTGCATCATCTGTGGACAGTCGTGCTCACGCTCACACACCCACACACAGACACACATACTTAAATAGAATTAAACCCAAGAAATATATCTTAAAAAATACAGAGCTGTGGATCCTAGTCCCAATACTTCTACATATATCTACAAAACACTCCCATAACTAAGACTCAGGGAATATTGTTGCAGAACAGGGGGCAGAAAAATTGTAAGAGCTAGAGAGCAGGGACTCAGCTGTGAGATTGTATCTCCTAGTAAAATCAGATGCCACACCGATAAAGTTGCATCAGTATGACTGTCAACATAGGAGCTGAACAAGTGTGACTCCAATGGTCATAACTGAGTGGACAGGAAAAGGCCCATGAGGCCCCAACCCTACACAAAGAACTATAGGCAACTGAGGAAAGCTGGGAGAGGGAAAGGTGGCATTCCCCAGGGAAGAAGAGCACACAAATTGGTTGTTCAGCGCCAAATACTCAGCGCTGAAAACATTCATACAAGCAATATTATATGAACTTAACAGGCTTTATTTAGGAATATATATGCATATACATATACATGGGTGCAATAGCAATTAGTGGAAAAAGAGGCCGTGAATTTGAAGGAGAGTGAGGAGGGCTGTATGAGGAAAGGAAAGGGAGAAATGTGATTATATTCTAATCTCAAAAAATATCTTAACTGGAAAAATAATAAGCAAAAATAATTCCAAAATAAATAAACAAATCTTTTAAAAAATAATGGAGAGAGCAATTGATGAAGACATCCTGTATCAATCTCTAGTTTCTGCATGCACACATGCACACACACACACACACACGCCTGTGAACCTATACATACACACACACACACATTTTCAAGTATCATTCTCCTGTAAGCCATTTAATAATAAACAGCTCAAAACAGCCAACATCTAATCTATATAGGACATTATTCTGATTTGACTGAAAGAAAAGTTTCATTTGGGAGATGTTCCTTGGGAAAATGAGAGGGGGTCAGCAGGGTCAGCCTCAAAGCACGCTGCAGCTTCTTGGAAGAGCTGTGGCTCTCACCCTGAGGGATGCAGTCTCCACGGTCATTTCCTTGTTTTTCTAATATACAAAACCCATCTCCATCCAGTCAGCCTTAAAAATATTTTATACTTCCAGACTTTTCCCCCCAAAAAACTGTACATTTATGCCATGGGATGGTAGAGTAACAAGATATTAATTGTCAAAAATACAAATAAAGATTAAATCATTAACTTTTAAAAAATATATATTTATTTTACACCCTGGCTGCAGTTTCCCCTCCTTTCTTTCCACCTAGTTCCTTCCTTATCCACCCCTCCTCCATTTCTATTCAGAAAAGGGAGGCCTCCCATGGATATCAGCAAAACATGTCATATTAATTTGCAGTAAGACTAAGCACCCCCCCTCCCGTATTAAGGCTGGGTGGTGTGGACAATTGTCTGTATTCTGTCTATTATGGGATAACCAGACAGGAAGTAGAGGTAGGTCAAGGAGAACAGGAGAATTCTGGGAAGAGGATGCAGTCCTGGCCCAGATGCAGAAGAAGCAAGATGTGACTGCCTCGCTAAAAAAGGTGCCAAGCCATGTGGCTAACATATACAAGAATAATGAGCTAATATAAGTTATATTAAGTTAATAAGAAGCCTGAGCTAATGGGCCAATCAGTTTATAGTTAATGTAGACCTCTGTGTGATNCCAGACAGGAAGTAGAGGTAGGTCAAGGAGAACAGGAGAATTCTGGGAAGAGGATGCAGTCCTGGCCCAGATGCAGAAGAAGCAAGATGTGACTGCCTCGCTAAAAAAGGTGCCAAGCCATGTGGCTAACATATACAAGAATAATGAGCTAATATAAGTTATATTAAGTTAATAAGAAGCCTGAGCTAATGGGCCAATCAGTTTATAGTTAATGTAGACCTCTGTGTGATTCTTTGGGACTTAATGACTGTAGGAACCGGGCCATACAGAAAACCTCGACAACAGCTGGGGAAGGATACTCAGTATGAGGAGTAGGGTCCCAAAAGCCAGTAAAAGAGTCACAGACAGTCCCTGATCCTACTGTTAGGAGTCCTACGAGAAGACCAAGCTATACAACTGTCACATATATGCAGAGTGCCTAGGTCAGTCCTATGCAGGCTCCCTGGTAATCATTGACTTTTTAAACCAGGAGTATTTCAATATGTTTTGGATGCCTGCTAGTATTTAATTTACTGTTTCCTTGATGAACTAAAGGAGAATAGCTACAAGATGTTTTATGTATAATTTGTGACCTTTGGAACTAGACTAACTGGGCTTGGTTCCTGACTTTACCTGACTAGCTGCAGCATTAAACAAACAAGTAACTTTACTTTCTTCATCTACAAAATGAGCACTATAGCTCAGATTTGATATGAGAATTAAATTAACTGGATACATATAAGAATTTGTGATAGCGTCAACACATAGTTGCCAGTCAGTCAGTGAAGGCTAATTATTTTAATTTAATACAATCTTACAGCAGATCAGGATTGCTTAAGATTATGAAATTATTGCCCTCTTTTTAGAGCCAGATATGCTGGGAAGTCATGTGTTGCATCATGAACCAATGTCAGAGAGATGGGAGAAGCCATGAGCTCACTCTTGCACAGTGATTGCTGGGCATTCTTGAGAATTCTTTATTCTGCATTTCCCACAGTTGTGCAAATTCCGTGAGGTGACACACCTATGCCTTGAAACTAGTCCATAAAGTCCACACTATAAATGCTTCCTAGTTGTTGGGAGAAAAAATGCCTAGCTGCATTTCTGGAAAACACTTCATAATAAGCTCTTTTCTCATCTGTGACAGGCTGAAGCAATAAACAAAAGCATTATGATGTGGGCTGGTGGTGTAGCTCAGCTGGCAGAGTGCTTAACTAGGATGCTTGAAGCCCTGGGCTCCATGTCCAGCACCACATTTACAGTGGGTTGGCACATGCCTGAAATCCCAGCATTCAGAAGGACAGAGGCAGAAGAAACAGAAATTCAAGATCACTCTTGGTGCCCCATCTTAAAACACAGACACATAGTCACACACACACACACACACACACACACACACACACACACACGGACACCATTCTTAATTAAGATGAATTAGTAAAGAAACATCCTGGGCATGGAAAAGAACTCAGCCAGTAAAGAACTTGCTGAACAATCGTGAAGTCCTGAGTTCATTCCTAAGAATCTACACAACCAGAATCAGAAGGGTTGAAGGAAAGGGGAGAGACAGGGAAGGGAGCAGAGAAAAATGTAGAGCTCAATAAAAATAAATTAAAAAAAAAACAGAATTAGATGTATGGATTTATAACCCCAGTGCTAGAGTGGCAGAGACAGAGGGATTCCTGGGACTTCTTGATCAGCCAATCTAGCCTATTTAGCAATCCCAGACAAGTGAGAAACCTTGTCTTAAAAATAAGGTGGAGAGCGATTGAGGAGATTCAATCTCTCTCTCTCTCTCTCTCTCTCTCTCTCTCTCTCTCTCTCTCTCTCTCACTCTATACCCATCACTTCAATAATCTCATTGAAGTCAGCTTTCAAGACTAAAACCTACCTCTAGGCTACTGTGGCATCCAAAAATCCCTCCTTCCAGCCTTTGCTTCCTCTAAGCTTCAGGAGGATGGAAAGTTGTGTTAATGAGCGAAGAAAGATAATGGAGTCTTACAGGAACTCTGGAAAGTTGGCTTGCATAGCCTCATCCTAAAGAGGATTCCAATCAACAGTTTTGTTGTTGTTGTCCAGAATGAGCGTGTAGGATGGAGAATGTTCTCAGGCTGTAAGTCAGCTTTTGTTTTTTCCTAACTGGGCGTGCTAAGTGAAGGTAACCTCAAATGGTAGCCACTCTTTTTTTATTTGCTGTTTTATGCAAGTCTTTGCTGAGCCTTTCTTACTAAATTCTTAGACGTTTATTCAAGATTGACATTTCCACCACTCTACCATCCAGCAACTCTGCTGGCACCGCACATTCCTGGCAGCTGGCCATGGTAGCAACGTTAAGATTACCTCCTCCCAGGAACTCATTAAACCTGAGTTTGCTGGCATCATCTGGAGTCATTTCATGTTCATTCAACAGATATTTATAGAGCGAGCACCTACTCTGAGCACAGTGAAGAATCACAAAGACCCAAGGCATGATTTCCCATTTCTCATCTATTCAAAATCTTTTGAATTATTTATTTTATATGAATGGGTGTTTGCCTGCATGTACGTTAGGGCACTCCCTGCACACTTGGTGTTTTCAGGGTAAGAAGAGGGTATCTAGTAACCTGAAACTGGAGTTACGGATGGTTGTGAGCTGGGCATGTGGGTACTGGGAACCGAACTCCAGTGTTATGCAGGTGCAGCAAGAACACTTAGGTGCTGAGCCTTCTCCCCAGCCCTTCATCCCCTATTCTACCAAATGGATTTAAATGTAGCAAGCCCAGGCATCAGTTTCCTTTCTGGTTGTGATGTTAAGGATTGGATCCAGGTTCTTGCACATGCTAGGCAAATGTTCTATCACGGAGTCAAATCTCCAGCTCTTCAGTTTTCTCTCTTGATCTTCTGGATAGACTAGTCCTAACATTTTCCAGAAGTAAAACATTTTTCCTTGTTACTTCTAACTAGAATTACAACTTGTCTTCTTTTAATATTCTTGCTCTTGCCCATGGGCTTTGCTTTGTCTCATTTTGGTGGTAGTGGTTGTATGAAAAGAACCCAGGACCTCAAGCTACTAAAGAAACCTTCTACCACTGAACTGTGTCTGTGGGACCTGCTCAGTGACAGAGCTCTTGCAAAGGGCTTTGGATTTACTCACCAATTGAAAACAAAAGTAAGCCTCATGTTAAACATTAGGTAATGATGTACAATTAAATAAAATTGAATGAAAATTCTATTCTAGGTGCTTATTCTAAGTACATAGGAATTAAAAATAATAAGATTGCACGTTATTCCATCCTTGGGCTCAAAGTCTCTCAGAAAGGCAGAAATGGGCAAAGCAGTTGTCTCTGTTGGACAGTATGAGGGAAGACTTGAACTATCCCCAGACGGACAGAGCAGAGAAGGGTTCTGTATATTGAGAACATCATGTACAAAGCCTACAGAATGAAGAAGTGTATTAACAGTGCACGAAGTGTGCAGAGTTGTTGTGCCAAGTGGCTATGCCTGGTCCTGGACAACCTGGGCTGAGAAGTTTACCTGAACTCTGTCATTGGGAGTCCAAGAAAGGGGGCTCCTTAGGGTGAGTGCCGTGATCAGATTTGCATTTTACAAAGAATATTCTGACTGCCATGAATGGTGTGAATTAGATGAGAGTAAGGTAGAACAAGGACATTTTAGAAATGTAATAAAAACAATCATACTTGGCCCCAAACCTACATAGGCAGGCCCTAGGCACTAGAGACTAACCTCCTACTATTAATCTGTTAAGTGGACATAGTATTAGGCCAATTCCTGATGCCCCACTATTGGACCCACAGATTAAGGCCCCTCTCGACTCTCATCAGAGAAGCTTTTGTTTGCAGTAACCGGGATAATAAAGAAAAAAGAAAGGATACAGCGTGCAACAGGAACAGAGAACACAGAGATGATGCCTGAAAGTCTGGGATTACGAGCTGCAGAGAGATGGTGAAACCAAGTTCAAAGTGACCCTTAAGCTTCTAACTCTGGTGCCAGCTGTGTGTTGGTGTTTTGCCTGGATACGGAACTGTTGAGGGAGGACAAAAAGATAGCTGGGAACCACAACTGAATGAGCACTTCAAAGATCTCCAGAAGCATAACTGTTAACAAGTTGGAAATCATTGCGGATGATGGTTGAAGCTTGCCTGGAAGTGTCCTGAGATAAGAGATAAAAACTACAACAATACGGGTGGCTAACAAGACCTGTGCAGTGGCAACGCGAGCCAACAGGATGGGGGAAATGTCACAAGGTCCCGGCCCTAGCTGAAGAGTCATGGACAAGCAATGGCTGCTGAGAGACGGAGAATTTTTCTCCAGGGACAAGTCCCCTGACAGGGCTCAGTTCAATCCCAAGTGACTAGTCTCTCTCTCTCTCTCTCTCTCTCTCACACACACACACACACACACACACAACACACACACACGCGCGCACGCACACACACACAGAGTTATGACTTTGAGAGGGAATAGTTAGAGAGGGGAGAAGGGGAGTGGAAATAATATAAATATAATATTTGTGTAAAATTCTAAAATAAATTAAAAAATTTATATTTTAGAATAACAAAACTATTTAAAAAGAACATTTATTCTCAGGTAAGTGAGCAGACACATCACAGACAGTTATGACTGCTTGGGACACAGACAATAATATAGAAATGTGTAATGCTTATCAAGATTGCTGGGGTCACATATAATGAGATAATCTGAGACACAGAACTAGCAAAATGTTGTCTAAGCTCACTAAGAGTTCAGAGGATGGTTGGAAACACACAAGTCAATAATACCAAAATATAAAAATAAAAAATACTTCCATTTGTGGAGACCTCTATAAACGGAAATCTCATAATCTCTCCTGAACATATTTCCTTTCTTTGATTTACAGTGTGATGTATTACAAAGAATCATTCTAATTCAACTACAAATGATTTTTAAGGCATTTCCCTAGCTGGCTATTTACCTTTCTTGAGCCCCTACTCTATAGCAGCCGCTGGGGCTAGTACATGGAGACACTGTGGTTAGAAACAGAAAACCTTTCTACTGAAATTTACAACTTACGCCCTGAAGACTGCATGAAACATCTTTTCTCTCGGAGGCCAGTGTTCACCCTTAGGGAGAGCCCCAGAAAACTGGACTAGGCTGATGGAGAACATCACTGAACAGAAAGCCTTTCAGCCCATAGCGCTCCTACTTGAATCTCCATTTCTCCAAAGCTGTTTTGGTCTCAGTCTGATACCGCTGGACAATCCCCTGGGAGATCTGGGACAAGCAAGTGAGCATGTGCCCTGGGTGTCAAAGGTTGGCACACACACCTGCGAGCTTGGATCAAGAACAAAGCTCTGGTACGATAAATAAAGACACTGGAGAGTACCCGGCCTGCCTCTTCTTCTTTCATCCGCGCACAGCGGTTGTCAGACAGCCTGGACAATCTATCCCTCCTGTTCCTGCAGAGCAGACAGTCATCACTAAAGCCGCCCCAAAGGAAGCACATTTTAATGTTCAATAAAAACGGGACAAGCGGCAGCTCAACAAATATTAATGTTTGAAACTACCGTGTTTACATCTGCGACTTTCCCATCTGAACCCTCACCAGTAGGCCGACATCCTGATACACGGAAAGAAGGAAAACAATCTAAAGGCAGGATGGGTGTGACAGCACGGAGGTCACTGTGAAAAAGAAGAAAAAGTAGCTATTTAAGCCGATGCTGACTAGTCATTAGGCCACTGGGCTGCAAGGATTTATGCCACTTGGTACCTTGGTGACAACCTTCAAAAGAAGTAGCCCCATTTTTAGACTCTTTATTTAGTCTTTACTGCACAACAAAGCAAGTTACAAGGTCACGCCTATAATAGCTCTGCACACGGAGGCAAACAGCCGATGGATCCTCCCCTTTGGGGAAAGCTTCCAGATTCCAAAGTTGGAAACATCCAGTGTAGTGTTCAAAATGCATCATACATTTGTCTCACTTAAATTTTATTAGTAGTAATAAGCCGACAGAAAAGGGATAACAAAAAGAAACGCTCAGGATAAACATTCAAGATAAATAACTTCTTCTTAGTGAGCACACGCGCGCGCGCACACGCACGCACGCACGCACCCCTCTGGGTTTTGAACCAATTCCCAGTTATACAATATAGTTAACAGAGAGTATGTGAGCAGTGGATCCTGCCAGCTGGGTAAAGGGCCCGGGGTGGATCCTGCAGCTTCTTAGCCTAGATGACCAACTTCTCCACGCTCAGTGTTGTTTCATCCTCTTCGTTGGAGCCGAAGTATCCCGGGAGGTCCAGCATTCTCTGCTCAGCCTCAGTGAGGCGGAAAGAGGTGTTGTCGTAGAAGGCAAACTCTGGGTGGATGGGAAAGCTCTGACATTTATCTTTTCTGCAGTGAGAAGGGCTGAGCTGACTGACTTTCTGGTAGCTATCTTTGGGGAAAATGGGTGAAGGTTGCTTCCGGGAAACACTCCTGTAACTGGGGGACGGTCCCCTGTGAGCTCGGTGAGACTCCATTTTCTCAGCTCCTGCCACCAACGCTGCCTGGCGATCCCCCGAGTCCGGTTTCCTCCTGGGATGCCCCACAGTGTAGGATTTGGAGAGAGGGCCCAAGGGACTGCTGGCCCGACCTGCCCCTTGGAAGTGCTCTGATCGCTCTGGAAGCAGGTGGGCACTTCGACTAGGAGGCCTGGACCTATCCTCTATCTGGTCCCCGGTCCGCATCCTGGAACTGTAGGCAGGGACCTGGCGGGGAGTCAGCGCAGACAAGCTCCTCTCCCGGAACGGGCGGGACTGCTTGGTTTCATGAAAACTAGCCGTCCTCCTGAAGAGGGAACTTCTGGAGTGGCACCTCTCAGATGAGCCCTCTCTCCCCACAGATGACCTCATCTGCGACTTGCGGATCAGGGTCTGGCTGGGACTGACAGCACAGCTGGGCGGAGGCACGACGCCATCCATCCTGGAGGGGGGCCTGTCC
>LOEQ01000099.1:178439-193236 GCA_001685075.1 Bramus lutescens | reverse complement strand
GGGCGTTGGACTGGAAGCTCTCACTGCCGGAGGCCTCGTCATCAGGAGCCGCTGGTGCACTGCACCTGTAAGTCAGAGGGATGCCTGTGTCCCCTGGGCTTCCCCTGGGACCGTCACCCGCATCTGAGAAGCTTCCTCGAGGCTCGCTCAGCTCGCAGATGTTCTCCTCGTCTGAGTTCTTCCGGAAGCCAGGGGTATGGATGGAGTTGTGTCGGGCAGGGGTGCTGCATTTGGGGGCTCTGCCGAACCTCCTCCAGAGAGTGATGAGTACGGTGGCAATGATGATGAACAAGCAAAGGGATATCCCTGTGACCGTCACGACGTTGTTAGATTTCACTGGACTCTGGGGTGGAATAGACGATGGGCCCGGCGGCCGGAATACTTGAAAAAGAAAAAAAAATACAAATTTAAAACAATTCCATTCTCTTATGTTGGTTTCTCTGCGTGATTTGGGGGCCACAGTGGTTGCCCCGGTTATCAGATCAATTAAAGAGGAAAGGAAAGAACCAAAGATTTGGGTTTCTGATGAGAGCTGAAGGTGGCCAGTAAAGACAGAACCCTGCAAAAACGGGGAACCACAGAAGGGAGGTGGCCCGGGAAGCCACAACCAAGAAACTTCTATGCTCAGCATCTCCTGCCAAGACTCATACACACTTATGAAGATGGGAACATGGGCACCTATAGTTAGTTAAACGTACTTGATAAAGGCATGTGGGGAGAGTCTATGTATAAAACTCGAAACCAAATATAAATAATTTAGATAACTGTACCTAAATGTTTACAATTAGCAAAACTCACTGAGGAAAATCCGACTAGTAGCCATGTAGTGCATCATTTACCCCATTTTAATCCAGACCCCATCCCCTGTGCGGGAAGAATCTGCCCACAATCCTGCTCTCAGCCGTCACTGCCCCTCCCTAACTTGTCTTCCTCACCAGTGTGTGCCCCACAGTCGAGATGTTTTGTGAAGATGCAGTACCCCCTAGAGTCTCCAACCGTACTGCAGTCGGACGCCTGGAGACCAGACACCCACCATTGCCACCTGAGCTCACTGTACCCCACTCCCACCCCTGCCTTAGTCACCACCCACTGTCTAAGTCCTTCCGGGCACCTGTGGTATCACTCGGCCTCACCACCTCCACTTGCTCCCAGTGTTTCCCTGTGCTTTCCTACTGTTCTCTAGAGCACACCTGATTACAAACCCCTCAAACTCCTCCGTCTCCCTGCAAAGGGAGGCCCGCTAGGCCTCCTCATCTCACCTGAAGCCTATCCTTCCCACAGAACAATTTACCTCAACCCTCTCAGCTGGAAGCTGTTGCATATATGCTGTGGTATTTTTTAAATATTTATGAGTGTGTGAATGCACACACACATGCATATACACATGCATGCACACGCGTGCACACACATATGCACGAGAGAGAGAGAGAGAGAGAGAGAGAGAGAGAGAGAGATCGATGGTGCCCTCATAAGCCAGAAGAGAGTTCAGGTGCCCTGGAGCTGGAGTAAGAGGAAACTGAACTTTAGGCCTCTGTAAGATTTGACCGTCAACTTGACATACTCAGGAAGAGGAAGCCAACTGAGGAATTGCCTCCATTGAATTATCCTGTGGGCATGTCAGTGGGACATTTTCTTGGGCATCATATAATCCATATAGGAGGGTCCAGCCCACTGTGGGCAACACCATCCTTGGGCAGGTCTGTATAAGAAAGGTACCCAAACATGAGCCTGGGAGTGAGCCAGTAAGTAGCATTCCTCCATGTTCTCTGCTTCGGTTCCTGCCTTCAGATTACTGCCCTGGTTTTCCTCAATGGTAGACTGTGATCTGTAGGATGAAATGAACCCTTCCCCACCCTAGTCTGAGGCAAGGGTCCATCCTAAACTACCATAGTAGGCACATGAATTCTCAGCTGCTGTGCCCAGTGTCTGAGTAAAGGCAGAAGGGAACTCATAGCTGTGCAGGCCTGTGCCTCTGCACCTCCACACTGTCCACTGCAACTCCCACAAAGCTTGTTCACCATTATCCAAGTCTCCATAAACAGCGCAGCCACTGCACCCCTGCTGGTTGGTCACTCTCGCACCCCAACAGCGGGACAAGGGTGCTCCTGGAGAATGTGACTCCATCCACCCAAGCTCTCTAAGCCAACTTTCCCCGAGGGATCGTCCATCTGATCAAGCATCCCCAGGGTCCTCTCCAGCAGCATAGAAATGCACACACTTGCTTTCCACCTTAAAGAGACCCTTCCCCGTCCCCGCCACGCCACAGCCAATCAAACTCCTTATCTTCCCTGGCCTGTGTGGCAGAAGAGGAGTCCGCATTTACTGCTCCATCTATCATCAACTGTGCTTCCTGAAATAGAACACGTCTTCCTATAATCCTGAATGACCCCTCAGAGTCAACTGTACCCCTTCCTCCTGCAGGACGCTCTGCCGCTTTGGGACTCTTCCAACTTACGTTGAAAAATCCTTAACAGGTACTCGTTAGTACACCTTCCCTTTTCATGTGTATCGACGTTACCATCAAGGATGCATCGACAGCACAGGTTCACACCTTTGAGGCCGTCGGGGCGATTTATCTGTCCCCTCTCCTCCTAGCACACCAGCCTCTAGCCCCAGTGAACACCTCACGGGTCTCAGGTCTCTGAGCTCTTTGCTGCTATGCCTTCAGTCATCGCTCCTTCAGTCAAGCTCCCTGCCCGTCAAGCTCCTCTGGGTGGTACCTTCTCCATTCTCAAGCTTCAGCTCCAGCATCACCTGCTTCAAGAACTGAGTTGTCCCCAGCATGGATTTTCACCCCACATGCTTCCAGAGAAATCTGTGGGCACTTCTATCATTTCAGGCTTTGTATTATATTCTATTTCTCTCTGAACCTTCCAGGCTGCTATATCATATTTCAAGACAAGGATGTACCTTGTAAGTAAATTCAATATATTTCCAATCCCAGTCCCAGTTCATTATAACCTGCACACAGTTGGTATCCAATAAACATCAGTTTAATTAACCGACTCTGTCCTTACTAAGAAGAATAATAACAAAACAATCACTATTACACCAGACAGGATGAACCTATCACAACAATGGACTCTGCCTGCTCTTTCGTTGAAGTGTTACATGGCTGCACTCAGGGGAACAAAAGCATTTTCTTCTATAGCCAGACAAAATCCTGGATCCCTGATTCAGTGAAAACAGAGACTTGTTCCCTGGTGTGTCACCTCTGTCATTGGCCATGACAGCTGATGAAGGTGTGTGGCAGCATTCCCATCACCCGTCACAAAGTACTCTCTTCGCTACATTACTTTCTGATTCTGTCCGGCAGCATCAAAAACAAACAAACAAAACAACACACACACACACACACACACATACACACACACAGCTGGAAAAGAGTGTTGCTTAGCTGCTGGTCTGGCCTATCCTGCCTCATCTAACGCTTCCCGGATCTCCTGAAGTGAAGCAGATGCCCTGATGTTAAAGCAGATCTTCACATCTCCAAGGAGTGACAACGTACAAAATAGAAGGAAGCAAATACGTGGAAAGATTGTTTTATCCCAGGCGTCAGCGTACAGGAAGGGGTTACTTTATCACTTAGCTGTCTTGTTAAGAATGTGTGCTTTTCCAGACCCCACCCAATATCACAGAAGTTAGATGCCAGAATGTAAAATACAACCATATTTCCTCAGAAAACAATGGCCAATCCCACTTGCTGATGTCTCTTCCAGAAAGCTACACTGGCCTAAATATAAAGGCAAAGTATTTAAGATAGGCAGCTTACTATAATTCCTACTCCCCTCGATCCCTCATTATATGACTCTGGGCAGGGCATCCCCATGTGCCCAGGGCCTTCCTCCAGAATGTGCAGGATAGAGTATGTAGTTATCACTTAGTATCTTAGGATTGTCTCCTGGATGCTTGGGAATATCAACCTCTGCAGGTGTCTATAAAATGATGTCAGAATTGCATAGAATTCATAGGCATCCTCCTGCTTTTGAAGACATTTTTAGGTCACCTATATTGCCCAGGATAGGTCAATTGTATAACTAGTTGTCACACTATAAACATACAGAATGATGACAAGAAAAATGGTTGGGCCTGGCAGGATGGCTCAGCAGGTAAGGGCACTTGCTACAGACCCTGACAGTCAAGTCTGACTCCCAGAACGCATGGGATAGAAAGAGGAAATGCTGCAAGTTATCTTATGACCTCTACACAAGCACCGTGGCATGCATGTACTCAAAAGTTCATGAGCATGTGCACATGCAAAATTTGCAATATTAAAAAAGGAAAAAATGTCTTTACATGTTCAGAACATATGCAATTTCTTTCATAGTGTTCAGGACTTATTAAAGAAGATGAGGTGACTGAGGGCAGTAAGAAAGGCCTAGGCTATGGTTGCAATAAGAAGACAAAATGGAGAATAGCATTCTTGAGATGCTAAAATGAAGGCCACAAGGCTTATGGTCCTGGCTGGAAAGACAAAGGAACAAGAGGACCTTTTAAGGCTATAGATGGGGACACTGGGAAATGCTGCTGGGTGCCGAAAGTCTTGGCTAAAATGTTCTCTAAGGTCCCAAACAAAGGGAAGCATCTAACACATCTCAATCCCAGGAGGCAGAGCTAAGGATGTCTTTGAAATTGGACATGGAGAACATAAGTAGGTGGGCCTTGACAGAGGAACTTTATCTAAAAGTTAGGACCTCAGCAAAAGCTGGCCAGCTAACCAAGCTGCTTCTCAGGAGGTGACTGAAGTAAGAAGAACATGACCCCTCCACCACCATAACTGTAAGTGCTATTCCACTCCACAGAGGAAGCAAACCTGGCTCAGGCAAGTGACCATCTCCATGAACCACTCACAACAAATATCCTGGACTACCTATCAGGGTGGACCTCCATGATGCTCATAAAATGCAGACAAGTCCTGTCGCTGGGGATGGCGAGAAGAAATAGCCTTGCCTCCTCCTCCCAGACAGAACTGGTAACAGATAAACTTAGACCACTGAGAAGGAAAGAAACAGGGCGCCCTGCTTCATTTTGTCAACTGAGGGTCTACACGCCCCCTTTGGACAACCTCTGAGAGGATAGGCGGAAAATTCAGGAAAGATGTTTTTCTATAGGATTTTTTTGTTATGTTTCGTTTTTAGGGAGGCGAGAAGGTGAAGGGGTGATAACAACCGGTTGGGCACCTTGTTATGCCTCTATCCTAGCACTCCAGCTGCTGAGGCGGGATAAAAATTCAAGATCATTCTGAGCTACAGAGTGAGATCCTACCAAAAATATCTGGTGCCAGCAAGATGGCTCAGTTAGTGAAGCACCCCCTGCCAAGCTCAAGAGCCTGAGCTTCATCCTTGGCATCCACACAGGTAGGAAAGAACAGATTCCCACATCATTTCCCAACTATTTCAGTATTGTTTAATAAAACCCCTTAACACAGCTGAATTTTTAGACATACTCCCATGTCACTTCCCTCACGCCCAATGTTAAATCCTATCATCTCAATGGCAAGTTACTATGGCAACTACTCCAACTCTTAGACACCGACAAGCAAAGCCAAGCCAGAACAGTGGCAATCAGAGAAGTAAGCGTCCAGCAGACTGGTAGTTCCCAGACAGGCCTAGTTGGCAGAGGCTCTGAGCAGTGACCCGAAAGGAAGCAGGAACACATACCAGCACACTCCTCCAGGGAGCATGAAGAGGTCTCTGAGGATACTCCAGAGCAGCTGGGTCTGGAGGGGAAAGAAGCGAGACACGCACGGCGCCGTTCTCGGACAGCCTCCCCGCACGTGTTGCTACACTGACTCCACGGCTGCCATGGTCCCCAAGACTCTGCAAGGATATAAGTCATGCTTTTAGTGCCAAGCATTTAAGAATCAGTGTTTAACTGCACCCGAATGAAGCGGCAAAACTCAAAGCTCTGGTCTTAAAAGGCTAGAAGTAAAAACATTCTCATAGATGTAAAAAATCTGGAGGGTCAGTCTTCGTCTCAAAACAAAGAAGACCGTATCATGTATACTACCTTTACGGTCTTAGCATTCCGACACCCCACCAGAGGGCTGAGGTCACAGGGCAACAGACCAGCCCGCAGTGAGAGGAGAGTCAGGCCCCTCTGAGGAAAGAGGGGCAGCAATACTTGTTTGCCTGGGACAGAGTCCAGGACCCACCCACACCAGCTCATCAGACAAACACATCTAAGACGCAGGAATTGCTGAGGAGGTAGGATGAGAACACAGAATCCCTGGGGACAAGATAAGAAGGGGAATTTGTGCCCACTTGTACCTCTTCCCACCAGAAGGACTGAGGTCAAGTGCAGGACTAGACACTGTGTGTCTGGAGGGACAAGGTCACAGTAAAAAAGCCATCAAACCGTACAGATCCTTCCTTCCATCTCCTCTATGGAATATACTCCACCACTGTGCCATAGCAAACCAGTCATTCTGAGAGGATTCACTGAGGCTAGCTGTTGTGACAGACTTGGGGAAGAGCTGAAAATGTCTTGGGCCCCCACTATTCGAGGGTCTTCCACGACTACATGAGATCACAGAGCCTGCCTCATCCCTGGGATTCAGATACATAGTACTTGCTTCAGATGAAATGGAACCACCACAAGACAGTAAACTAAATACCAAGTAGTTTAATACTAGCAATTAGTCATACCTCCAGGTTAGTAAATTGCATACCAAGTCCCAAATACCAACAGTTTGGTGCCTGTGGAAGGCAAGAGCTAGAGGTGAAAGCTAAAGTGAAGGCTGGAAAGATGGTTCATAAGATAATGGTGCTTGCTACCAAGCCTGAAGTGGTGCAGGATAATTGTCTGTATTCTGTCAATCATGTTTTAAATAAACGCTGATTGGCCAGGCAGGAAGTATAGGCAGGTCAACCAGACAGGAAGTAGAGGCAGGGCAATGAGAACAGGAGTATTCTGGGAAGAAGGAAGCTCTTTTGGCACTCCTGCCCAGACCACTGAAGAAGCAGTATGTGATCTACCCTGCTGGAAAAGGTACTGAGCCATGTGGCTAACATAGATAAGAACAATGGGTTAATATAAGTTACAAGAATTAATAAGAAGCCTGAGCTAATGGACTAATCAGTTTGATAAGTTATGGAGATCTCTGTGTGATTTTCTTTGGGGCTTGCCGGCTGTGGGGTATTGGGCAGGACAAAAACCCCAACAAGCAGACCCACATGTTACACTGAAGATCTGAGTTCGATCCCTAGAATCTACATACAAATCCTGTAGGATGATGGAAAGTGAAGGACGTATAGAAGCATGAAGAAAATCCCTTTGGCAGCACAATGTTTCCCCTAAACAGAGAGTAATAATGACACATATTGAAATCTTAGATACAGTAAGGGTTGCCAGAGCAACAGGAACAACCCAAACACAGCCCAATTCTTTACCACATTAACCCAAAACCCACGAAAATAGCCTATTGAAAGCATAAGTATACCTATTTCTGGAAATAAATAACATTTGCCTCAATGTCTATAATTTCAAGCAATTCTGAGATGCATAAAAAGCAAGAAATAATAGTAATCAATAAAATCAGACTCTGAAATGATTAGATATTAGGCATATTGGCAATAAAATTCAAAATGCCATGACTAATATGTTAAATTAGACATTAATGGAAAACTCAAACAAGATACACACACACATGAAAAGATACACCCCTGCTGTACGCTAA
Source organism: Bramus lutescens (assembly GCA_001685075.1). NCBI lineage: Eukaryota > Metazoa > Chordata > Mammalia > Rodentia > Cricetidae > Bramus > Bramus lutescens. Next base: position 185,558 of record LOEQ01000099.1, on the reverse strand, counting down.
GGAGAATAACTAAAATGCTAGAACCACAAAAATACAGGGGCAAAGATAATGAAAGCCTTTGTCCAACTCCCAGTACATTCCACACACTTTAAGAAAAATAATATGAATATGGGTAACTAGAAATAACTCAAATGGAAACATAAATACATCTCTGAGTAGAATGTGTACCCCAAAAAAGCACGTGGTAGGAGTCTGACACACACCAACCCCACCCCGTGCAGCAGTGTTGGGAGGTTCGACCTAATGGAAAATATTTAGGTCCTAAGGGCTCTGCCATCATAAATGCCAATGCTCCCCACAAAAGCCATAAACCACCTAACAAAAACCCAGCACCAAGGATAAGAATTGTTGGTCAGGGAAGTCCAAGAGACTCCCAAAATAATATAGGCTGTGGCTGTTGCCCTTGACTGTCTCCTAGAGGTTGAAGGCAGGTCCCTATTGCTGAAGACACCATGAACTTCAGGCACAGAACCTGGAAAATTCGATCTGTATCCGAGTTTCTGCCTGCCTGAGGACTTGAGTTTCAGAATATCAAAAAGTGCTATGCCAGCTTGTAGAGAGGGAGGTACTCAGTCCTGCCCAGCTGTGACACCCATGAACCACAACAATGACCAGCATGTCAAGGTATTCCTAAGAGTGCAACGGTGGCTCTCTATCTTGGCAGCAACCAACAGCTGTCCAATTAGAACTAAGGCCTGCTCATCAGAATGGGAAGCAGACCTGATACTTGGAGACCTATCTGACTAACCTGGGCTACATGGATCTTCGAGGAAACCATACTGCCGCCACTTTGCTGGACCAGAATAACTCCTAACTGCATTCTAGAGACTTGTCTTTCTAGCCACAGAGAAGTGTAGATCTCAACCCTCATCAAAAAGCTTGTTTTCGTAGCAGTTATGAGACCATCATAAAAAACCACAGCTGGTCATAGTGCAGAGAACACCTGACCACTGGGTGCCCAGCCCCCGTAGATATGTCTACAACACAACTCCTGCAAATATAGTTCGGGAACACATGGAAGATTGGCAGAGAGATTTTAAAAGTCAGAGGACCAGGAGATCTGTGAGATTGTGTCTTTTAGAAAAGACAGGGCAGCCGCAGCCATGATAGCACAGCAGCATAGCTTCCTAACCAAGACCTGAGTGATGAAAATGCTAACAGACATGCTAATAGGAAAAAGGGAAATCTTCAGGGCTCCAGCCCTAGAGAAAGAACTACAGGCAACTAACACCTGCTAAGAGAAGAACTAGCCCTTCCCCAGAGATAAGCTAAGGTTATCTGACCAACTGGTCAGCCCTGACATCAGACACATATAAGCAATACTAAACAGACTCAACAGGGTGTATTTATATATTTATGTGTATATATGCAGGTATGTATGCATATTTTACAGTAATAATAAAAGAAAAAGAGGCCACGAGTTTGAGATGGAGTAAAGGGGAATGGAAGGGGTTGGAGGAAGAAAAGGTAAGAGAGGAAATGATGTAATTATACTTTAATTAAAATAACATTATTAAGAAAAAAACTTTCTCAAAGTAGACTAGAGGTAAAGATATATTTATATATCTTTATATATATTATATAACATGTCTGTTATATTTTATATGAGAGAGAATATAAAAATACAGAGATATATTTTAAAAACTATAAAATATAAACAGAGAGAAATTTCTAGAACAATCACTAAAAGTATTTTAAGGTATAAATCATAGACTCATAGGATTGTTAAAGTAAATCATAAAAATCTTCAATTAATCTACAAACAAAGAGAAAAACAAAGATATAATGGAAGATTTATAACCCCAGAAAAATAGACTTTAATCCAAACATGTAATAATAAAACTAAACATAAATTGTATGTGTACATACATGTGTTTGTGCTGTTTGAAATCAAGAACTTTATGTATATATATATAAACATGTAAATATGTATACTATACACACAAAACATGTATGGGTCAAAAGTAAAAGGACAGAAGAAAATATACTTTGTGAATATTGAAAGGACATGGAATGCCTATATTAACAAAAGGCAAAACTAGCTGCAGGCAGAACTGGGGACGTTACCTGGCTACAGAGGAACAACGCGAGACAAATGAGTCAGTTACTCTTAACAGTCCTAGAGGCGATCTACCTATGCACAGAACCTCACAAAACACGCCAAACTGCCCCCAAACAGCTTTCTTCTCACACCTCCAGTACTGGGATAGAACCCAGAGCCTCTGGCACACTAGACAACTGCTCTACCACTGAGCTACACCCTCCAGATAAAAATGCAAACCCCTTCTCTGTTTAGGTACCCACCCAACACTCATATCTATCAGAACCAGCAGCACATGTCACCCTCTGTATAATAATGTCTCTTCATCCCTCACGGGCAAAAACTTCTAACGCAGCTACAGGTACACAGAGCACTACAAAAACAAGGAAAACCGTAGGGCAGAGGTGTTCTCAGGGGAGCCAAGTGCTGCAATCTTTGGAGTGAGTCATGGAAGAAGAGTTTGTTAAGGTAATTAAGCCTCTGCGGGTTTTCACAAGCGTATGAGCATTTTAAATGAGTATCATGGACCAACATCAACCAAGATGTGGTAATGATATTCCATACAGAGGTCCAACTGAACACAATATTGGTTCTGTGCCTCTTGGATCACACTGTAGTTCGTCCTGGGGAAGAACAATGAGCCGGCTTTGTCTGCAAAGCTCCAGAGCAGCTCAGTCACTGAGTCCCCTTGTGCCTGTAAAGCTCTGGGAATCTCTTATGAACGTCCCCCTGTGTTCACCTAATGCAGTTCATTTTCTAAAATTCTACTGGAAATTCTATTACTACAAGATCCAATAGAAAGTTAAATCAAAATACAATTGATTTATCCTTTTCTTGTGTTTGTGTTTCATACCATGAAATGGAGAATTACAAAAACAAACAATAATTCTCTTGTTTCTCTAAGCATACCAATTAAAAGCCCAAGATAGTTAAATTGGATTTTAAAAACACGACTCAGTTATATTCTCTTTAAAAAATTATTTTGACTTTCTTTAAATACAAATATAATTTCTTTAAATACATAAAACCATTTGTGAAATAAAACCAACAATTCCCTTAGTGAACCAAAAAAAGAAAATCAGTTTTGATTCAAAACAAAACAAAACATAAAAACATGAATCTTAATGGTAAAAACAAAACAAAACTCATTTTAAAATGTTGTGTTTGGGGCTTAAGAGATAGTTCACGGGGTAAGAACATTTGCTATGAAAGCAAGTGGACCTGAATCCAAACCCCCAGGACGACCCTTGCAAACACCAGGCAAGACTATGCCTGCAGTTCTAACACAGGCATTGGTGGAAGCAGAAAAATCCCAGGAGCTCACTGAGCTTCAGGTTCACTGAGAGACCCTAGTTTTTAATGGTCAGAAGAAGGCTGAGCACAGTAGAGGAAGATGTCGGGAGAAGGCAGGGCTGCTACTGCTCCGCTCCAAGTTGAAAGTTTGTTACTGCCTTAGACCGGAATTGGCAGAGCACTGACAAAGTGATCTGCCTAAAGCTGAGAGAAGTGGGCACACGCCTCCATCCCTAACCAGAACCTATGCACAATTGATAACTACTTGCAATAGAAAAAATTAGTTTTCTTCAAGGGTGGGGAAACAGACCACTCTTAAGACCCCATGCCCAGAAGCAGATGACCAACACAAAATGAACTCAAGGGCATCTTTGGAGGGTCTCTGTCTCGTAATGCTAAGTCATTGCTTCTGTTTTGTTTTCTAACGGGACTCCTGTGTGTGCCACCTCGTGTGTGTCTGAGTCAACAGGTATTTCTTGTGCTTTTTCTTTGGCTCTTTTTCTTTTGGTTTGTTTTTTCCTATTCCAATTTGTTTTTGTTTTATCTTATCTCATTTTATTTTATTATTATTCCTTACATGCCTGTTTGTTTTCTAATGAGAGACAGAAAGGGTGTGGATTGGATGAGAAGAACGATAGGGAGGAACTGGGAGGAGCAGAGAGAGAAGAAACCATAATCAGGATATAGAATTTGGAAAAAATCTATATTCAATAAAAGAAACCACAGTATCACAGGCAAGGGTCAAGGGGCCATCCTGAGAGAAGGGATAAAAGAACTGTAGGACACTGAAGTTGGGGAGGACAGGAGTAAAACTGGGTTTTGGGGATAGGACCTGACCTCAGTCCCCAGGGACTCACAGCATCTGTGGCCGCCAGAACAAGACCACCATGGAGTGGAGAGGAGCACCCGGGCTTCTGTCTCTAGCTGAAGAGATACTGATGCTTAATAGTTTTTGAGGGAAAGAGGAAACCTAAAACAGTTCTGTGAATTGACCTGCCAGGACAGCTGTATGGTCCCCTGGCCCCCAACAAGTTCTGTCTGCCCAGAATCCACATCCACAGACTCGCCTAGCTATGGGTAGAAAGGATTCAGAGAAAAACACTGCACCTGTACCGGAATGCGCAGTCTCTCTTCTTGTCGTTGTCCCATAAACGAGGCGGAATAACAACCACTGACACAATTTACATCGTACTGTCGTAGCCTAGAGATGACTTGGGGTTTACAGGAAGTGGAGTGTAGGTTTCAAATGAATCCTATGAATTGCTGGTGTCTGGGGATCCCCAAACCAATCTCCCAAAGAAACTGAAAGATGAATATGCTCTTGATTTTTCATGGAAAAATAATAATGCTAATTGGTATAGTCTGGAGAATGAATCATGAATACTACAGATCACCTAGACTGTACTAATTTCGATTACATAAAGGCACTGATTTAATTTTAGAATGCTGAAAAATCTTAATACCAACCTATATTTCTCTGAATTAGCATGCACTCCTTTGCAGAAAAATGGCTTTTCCTTGAAATTCCAAAATTAAAGCAGTACTTGTTCTTCCCCACATCAAACAAAGTGCAGTTAAATACTGTGCTCTTCTCTCCCAGGGACAGGCTGTTTTCAGCCAGCTGTGAGGTCCTCTCCCCCGGGTGTCTGGGGGCCTCTTTGTAAACAGCAAGCACTCCTTGGACAAAGACACAAGGAGGAGGCAGGACCGTCACCTCCACCACAGACTCACACGTGACTTCTGGTGCCACTGCCAATGTGTATCCGAATTTTTGGACCAGGTCAATAGGTCCTACAGACGTGATGACTGAGTCTTGACCCCAAAGCTTCAGTGTCACAGTGACGTAGGCGTCCACTCCTACGGGTGCACAGCCAAACTCAACCCATTGAACTTGAGCGAGTTCTGTCCTTTTGGTGGCTCTGATCTCCAGCGGCTGCCCCGTTGTTCTTGCCTCCAGAAGACTGTCGGTGAAAACCACGTCCACCAGCATGTCCGGCTTGTCCCCTGGAAATAGGCAGAGCGGTTGAGTGGTAAAAAGGCCCACCTGGAAGGTGCCTTCTGCAGCCACGGCTGTTCGATTCAAATCAATGTGAAAGATGGGCCAGTCCACCTTCAGAAAGACACTTTTCTCCCAGACGGGAGCTTGTGTGCCATTGTCCGTCACTTCTGGAGTCATTACAAACCAGTAGTCACCGGCCTCCTGGAAGAAGAAGCACTCGAACTGGAGAGTCCCCTGGGACTGGTTGGTCAGGAGGTACTTCGTGGTGAGTGTCTGATTGGTGTTGGCCTCCCACAGCATGACAGACACATTCCTCAGTGTCCCATTAGCGTCACGGAGGGAATGGAAATCCACAGATACTGTTCTGTCGCTCAGGGCCACGTGGACTGGCTCTCGCAAGAGGAGGTGCTCGGCTTCTCCGAGGACTGGAAGGCAATGGTCAGAACTGTATTTTAAAGAGTGTGCTTGAGTTGAACTGCCAGCCATGCAATGAAGAGAAAGAGGAAGCAAGCCAAGGACATTACAGAACGACCTACAGGGACTAAGAGGCTAAGCACCCGGCTTTTTCCTTTCTAAGAGTTATATGTTCTTTCATCGCCCTGACGTTGACAATGGTGGACAGTAATAACCACTCTGAATTCACAACATGTAACATCTAACTGCAGTGAATAACTGTGACGGTAGAAGAATAATTGACAGGTCCCAGGCTCTGAACTCAGCCCTCATGTTTCTTACTTTAATCATTTTCTGGTGTTCAGAGAAAGTTTGGTTTAAATGCACAATACAGATTCCTGTGGATTATTTAAAATGTAAGATACTCAACTTCTCTTCAAAGTTACTATTGTCCAATATTCAAGATAAGCATTTAGGAATTTTTACCAGAAAAAGAACCAGTGTTCTCCATTTGGGTGAGGAGGAAGGTTTTAGATGGATGAGAGATGTCATTTATTTATACTTCGCTGGTCACCCATAATCGTTTGAACATTTCTGAAATAACTGGGCACGTCCTTGGCAACTTTAATGACCAGACAGCAACTGCATTGCCATCGACAGGGCAGATGGCTGCTAATTTCCCAAGCACCATTCAGTTATGACCAACCACATCTTTGAAAAGGACCCAGCAGAGCAGCTGAAAGGGTACAAAGAATCCAGACACATAAGAATCTTTGTTTCTTTTCTGAACTGGACCCAAATAAATATCAAAGCAGGCAGAATTTGGCAATGCAACAATCAGCTGGCCCATGGCTGAGTAAGACATTATACTATAACGAAAGAACTGCTAGAACCCCTTCTTGGTTTGAAAAATGCTACATAATTTAAAATGTATTATTCTTACTGTATATATCCCATCCACACATCATATACATATCATGTACATGTCTAAAGGGGCTCACATTTTTGCTTATAATTACCATCTTTAAACTCTCCTTATCTTAAATTAATCAGTGACTACTAGAATCAGTACGTGACTATATCAACACATAGATCAGTCAGCACCTCATCTATTTCCTACCTGAGAGTAAAAGAAGATAAAATAAAACTTGGATAAATTTGAATACTTGATCATACTTACTTAAAAATCATAATGGGATAAAATTTGCTTTATTTTGTTTTTTCATTTAGGGAAAATGGAAGTTGATGAATATTCCCTTACGTCTGGAGACAATGTGGCCAAAGAGACTCTCATACTTATCATAGGTCAAGGAATTAATGATGGAATTAAGACTGAGACAAAAGTAATTTTAAAAATGCTTTTGAAAAATTTTAAATGTGTGTGTGTGTGTGT
>LOEQ01000099.1:156445-171797 GCA_001685075.1 Bramus lutescens | reverse complement strand
CTTTGGAGCCTGTTCTGGAACTAGCTCTTGTAGACCAGGCTGGCCTCAAACTCAAAGAGATCCGCCTGTCTCTGCCTCTTGAGTGCTGGGATTAAAGGCATGTGCCACCATTGCCCAGCTGTAGAACAATTTTTAAAGTATTTCTTGGCCATTGCATTTCATCTTTAGAGAAATCCGTGATTGGTTCTGTACCTCATTTTTCACTTAGTTATTTTCTTTTCAGTGCTTTTTTTAAAAGTTCTTTATATATGCTAGATACTAACCCTGTAGAGATGTGTAATTGGTAAGGATCTTTTCTCATTCTGCAGGTTGCTGCTTTGCCCAAATGTTGGTGTCCTTTGCCATACTGAAGCCTTTCAGATTCTGAGGTACCATTTATTAATTTCTGGTCTTCATGCCTGTGTGATCAGTGTCCTGTTCAGATAATCCTGTTCTGCACCAGTGAGTTCAAGCCCATTCCCCACCTTTTCTTCTGGTATGTAGGCCTTTTGTTGAGGTCTTTGATCGCTTTGAAGTTGAGTTTTGTGTAGAGTGATAGATATGGACCTATTTGCATTTTTTAATAAGCAACCATCCAGCTTGTCCAGCACCGTTTGTTGAAGATGCTGTCTTTTTTCCAGTGTGTATTTTCGGTTTCTTTGTCAAAAGTCAGAAGACCAACAATTAATAATTGACTAAAACTCTGAACAGCAAAGGGCACCCTCATTGGAGCTAAGCAGTGGACTACAGAAAACCCTTACCAAATACACAACTTACAGATGGTTCATATCTAGAATATTCAAAGAACCCAAAAAACTGAACAGCAAGGAAACAACCCATTAAAAATGGGTACAGAAACAGAAAGTTCTCTAAAGATGAAACACAAGTGATTTGGAAATGCTTTTATCCTTAATCATCAAAAAATGCAAATCAAAACTACTTTAAGATTTCATCTTATCTCAGTGAGACTGGCCAAGATTAATAAAACAAACGACAGAGCATGCTGGCAAGGATGCAGGGAAAGGGGAACGCTCAGTCGCTGCTGGTAAGAGTGCAAACTGGTACAGTCACTGTGGAAATCAGTGTGGAGGTTCCTCGAAAAGCCGAAAAGCTATCAACACAAGATCTAGCTATACTACTCCTGGGCATATACCCAAAGGACTTGTGCTGGCTAGTTTTATGCCAACTTGATACAAGCTAGGGCCTTTTGAAAAATTATATGAAACCTACTACTGTAGATGCTTCCATATATATGTGGAAGGGATTTAAATATATATTTTTTCACATATATATTTTTTCACGCACACACACACACACACACACATATATGAAAGGAACTTAAATGGAGTCACCATCTACTGGGGGAGACAATGCCCACCTAGATACCTTATGCCACCAAGTAAAATCCCTAATGTCAAGAATGTGTTGCATTTTACTGAGTTGATGGCCAAAGGAGTCCCATAGAGTCTCGCAAACATCACAGAATATTATCAAGGCTGTTAGTTGCTTTCCACAACCTGAAGGTAAGGCCCTATTGCTGGAAGACACAACTTACATATGTTGTTAAACATCTAGGATTCTCTACTGTCTAGTGTTTATGGTGCTGGAAGGTACTATGAACACCCCTAGAGCAGACTTATCAACCATCAATATCTCCCAGCTATAAATCCTTCAACTTACAACTGTGACCTGTCTGCAAGAAATACTGGTGCAATACTGGCATAAACATGGGAGTAACAAACCTCTTTCTAACTAGACTTAAGGCCCCTCTATGGCATGGAACCCATATGCGACACGGCTAAAGTGGCCAAAAACCTGAGACTAGATAGGTCATGAAACCTACAGAAAAGCCTATTACTCTGCTGAGGAACATAGCAATAAAATGACTCCTATTGAAATAACATGACTTCCACTGATCCCACAGGTCAGTACCTTGCTCATCCCTCATCAGAGAATTAACACAGAGACTCACAATTGAACAAAGAGTGAGAGACTTCAGAGGACTCAGTCCTAAGTGGGATGTCCTCATCAACCCCCTCCCCTCAAGGCTCAGGCATCTGTGGGGAAGAGGAGGCGGGAAGATTGTAAGAGCCTGAGGTGATGGATGACTCCAAGGAAACATAGTCTTGCAAACACGCAAACACAACAGGGCTGACGCATACATGAACTCACAGAGACCGTGAAATCATCTGAAGGCCTACACAAGTTCAAACCAGACAGAAGTGGGCTCGAAGTCCCACCCCTAACAATACCTGCCGAGAGCAGGGAGATCATTTCCTCTAATGGAGTGTCACTGGGTATATCAGCCACACTCTAGGGCTGGCCCCGTGCTTGGGAGTAGCACAAAACAAACTCCATGGCTTTTGTGTGCTTTTTGTTTTATTTTTTTCTTGTCAATGATTTTTTGCTTGTTTATTTTGATTTTTGTTTTAGAGTTTTGATTTGTTTGTTCAAGAGACAAAACGAGAGACCATGAAGTTGGTTTGGGAGGAAAGTTGGGAGGCTCTGAGAGAAGCTGAGGGAGGAGAAGGAATATGATTAAAATATATTGTATGAGAAAGTTATCTTTTTTTTGTACTAAGGGAGATACCTTGGAACACCTGGCCCTAAATGGGATGTTTCCCATTTAGGAAACATCAAACCCCTCCCCTCAGGGTCCAGAGAACTGAGGAAGGGGAGGCAGAAAGACTGTAAAAGCCAGAAGGGATGATGGGGGACATACAGGAACCAAGGCCTTCTAGATACAACAGGCTGATATCCATATGAACACAGACTCTAGCAGCATGCACAGGTCTGCATCAAATGGGGTCAAAGAGCTGAGAGAAAAAGATACATGTCCCCACTCCTAACTCAGAAATCATATCCAATTTGATAGCCACTTGTAAATGAAAAATTAATTTTCTCCAAGGGCGTCTCACTGGGGATACAAACCACTCTTAAGGGCAGGTCCCATGCCCAGCAGTAGATGTCCAACACAAAATGAACTCAACAGCATCTTTGGAGGTTTGTTGTTTCATAATGTTGTCAAGGCACTTTTTTTTTAACCTTACAGGTCCTTTGCATACATATTATGGCTTCTGGTTTTGGGGTTTGATGGGATTCCCATGTATGCCAACTTTTGTGTGTCTAAGTCTAGATGTATTTCTTGTGCTTTTTCTTCGGCTCTTTTTACATCTGGTTATTTGGTCATACTCTGCTGTGATTTTTTTATTTATCTTCCTGTATTTTACTTTATTATTATTCCTCAGTTGCCTCTTGGTTTTTTAAATGAGAGACAGAAAGGGTGTGGAACTGGATGGGAGGAAAGGCAGAGAGGAACTGGGAGGAGTAGGGAGAGGGGAAACTGTAATCAGAATACACTGTATGAAAAAAATCTATCTTCACTAGAAGAAAATGGTTTTAATTTTTTTAAAAATTGAGAAAAACAATATATATTCAGTATATTACAATTTAATGTGAACTCCGTGTGGCCCTGCTTTTCTTGTTTGGGTGGTCGAAGGAGAAAACAGACAAATAAAAGCTACCATCGCCTGTCGGTCTTCCAACACTCATTACTGATACGTATAGGGAGATGGGTGAGTCATACAGCAGTCTCCACAGACCACCTAGGTGGGCAGGGGAGACCTTGCTGGACCATGGTGCACACCAAATTATAAGAAGCAATACTTAACTTTGAGAGAAATACTAGACTTTGGGTTGCTTAAAGGTAGTTTTTTTACACCAGAATCTAGCAAACTGTTCTATTAAACATAACCAACTATGTGTTTTCTTAATGCTTAGAGTCCCTTGTTATTCATAGATTATTTTTTCTTGTGGCACTATAGACTGAAGCCAAGGTCTCATCCATGCTAAGAAAGCACTCTGCCATTGAGGTACATCTCTATCTCATGATATATAGATTTCAAACATATGCTGCACACCTTCTGGTAAGGACAGAAATAAACAGAATTAAGCAGGCCAGCTGAAATAAGCCACCGTTCAGTGGGAAGGAAACTGGTGTGTCTCTATTAGCTTTTGTTCAGTAAGAGCTGGTTGAACAAAGGAAACGCTGCACTTCCTGAAAGGGAAGCAGGGGTTCGCAGTTTAATTATGCAGATAATTGGGTTCCCTTCCCCCCTCAACAGACCAAAATGAAAATTCTGCTTTAGTGGAACTAGCTACAGATCTGATCTAACCATTGAATTTGGATGGGGGAACATGGCTGAAGACTATAGAAGACACAGTGAAAGCATCTAGTATCTATACTTACCTCAAAATCTGAGGCAGGAGGATGGCTTGAGCCTAGGAGTCTGAGACCAGCCTGGGCAACATAATAAGACCCCACCCAGCAGCAACCTCTGGAAAGATGAGGTCAGCTTTCTGGGATAGCTTGCTTCTCCAAGATAATATCCCTTTTCAAACTCCACTCGCAACTGATCCTGTGATCATATTTTCAGGCTTATGAAGATGATCGGTTAAACACAGACTTGTGTAATGATCTGTATTTAGAGATGAACAGAGATGGAATTATAGAAGAACCCAGTCTACCTGTACATCATACGATGCATTATGATTATAATCAATATGCCTTAATTTTGCGGGGGGAAATTACCTGATTATTTACTTTCACCATGTCCCCAATTCTAGAATACTCGGTGTGAGAATCATTTTTAGAAAATAAAAAGTTGGGTACATCTTCAAGACGTTTGAAAGACTTGTATATGGCCTGGGTTTTTAGCTCAGATAGGTAGCGTGCTTGTCTAGCATGTGTGAGGCCCTGGATTTGAACCTTCGGGGCTAAGAGGGAACATACAAAAGTTTACAGATAAATTGTAAAAGCTCTAGTTGAGGAGGTGGAAAAGAAGGAGGTGTGGGTAGTCTCAGCGACTAAGAGCTTCCCCTCCCCTTAAAGCCAAGTTTTTCCAGAAACCAGCTAAGTAAACGCTTTGTAGCCTCCAACAAAGGAAAATTAATTACTTTAACGTCCACAGGCCATTATCAAAGAATAAAAGGAGAAGCAAAGTGATTTTACAAGCAAGGCTTCTGTGTATTTCTAGGAATAAGGTTTGATAGGAGGAAATACCAAAGCTGCACTTGTGAACGAGCTTTCTCTATCCCGATGGTGGGTGCTGCTTCCACGCGAAGCTGAGCTCTCCCATCTACTCACTTTCCTAAGGTGGCGGTCAAGTTCACGCGTGGAAACCCGGTCCAGTGGTGGTCAGTCAGCATAAAGCTTGTTATTGACGGCTGTTGCTGATTGTCAGAAAGATTTCTTTTCGGGAAGCTACAAACTTATGTCGCAACGCCGAATTTCCAAAAGTCCCAGACCTGAACTCCACTTCTGAGCCTATGTGAGTCCCGTCATTCGGCCACGCCCGCTCCAGGTGCCCGCCCGGGTCCTGGGCCACCTGTGCTTCGGGGTCCTTACCTCTGGTCGGGTCTGACTGGCACGGGGGAGACGAGTGGGGAGCCTCANCCGCGTCCTGCGCCCTGCACCCTCCTGGACCCTCCCGGTCCGCCTGGGACCACGCCCCGAGGCGGGCTCTCGGAGGGCGGGGGTCAAGCGCAAGAGGTCCGCCCTGCCCCCACTTCTGGGCAGAGCATCTTCCTTTCCTGCCTGTCCCTAGCTTGCCCTCCAGCCACCAGGCAGGAAACTTGCAGGAAACCCTGGGTCCAGAGACCCTCTGAGGAGGTGTGGTCGTCGCCCGCACACGGTCACACTGCACAGACTTAACACCCATAGCCTGCCTCTCACTGCCTGCTTTAAGGGCAAGCCAGCAACATATATTCATTGGAGTTCAAGCTCTTCTAAGAACTAATTAGCCAAGTGTGCAAGGAAGCTTCAGGGCTGTCTCCTGTTTTCACTGCCGTCAAAATTCTCTCCTTCAATACCCATTCCTCATCTCAAGTTAGGATTCCTTTCAAACGCATGCCATATAGTCTCTGGTACTCTTGGTTTAGAAAAGAAAAAGCAAAACTCCATGTGATAGCTCAGCAGGTAGTCTTCCTGCCAAGGCTGATGATCCCAGGTAGCCCTGGGTTGCTTAATCCCATCTTTTCTCTGCTACAAAAGGTATATAAAAGTTTTGTGGGGCTTGAGAGAAATTAACCTTTCCAAATACACTCTCGCAAAAAAAAAAATAATAATAATAATAATCACCCTTTGGGTGTGACTTAGATATTCGATGCATTTTTATATTAGTTATAGTTCATGACAAACTGATTGTCCTGTCTAGTTTTATGTCAACTTGATACAAGCTAGAGTTATCTGAGAGAGAACGCCAATTTTAAAAATGCCTCCATAAAATCAGCTGTAGGCAAGCCTGTAGGGCACTTTCTTAATTAATATTTGATGGAGGAGGGCCTAGCCTATGGTGGGTGATGCCACCCCTGAGCTGGTGGTCCTGGGTTCTTTAAGAAAGCAGGCTGAACAAGTCAGGGGAAGTAAGCCAGTAAGCAGCATCCCGCTATGGCCTCTGCATCAGCTCCTGCCTCCAGGTTCCTGCCTTGACTTTCCTCAGTAATGGACTGTGCTGAAATAAGCCTTTTCTTCCTAGTTGCTTTTGGTCACGGTGTTTTATCACAGCAATAGAAACTCCAACTAAGACACCATATTACTGTCTTTATTAGACAAATAAGATAAAATCTGAAATAAAGGCAATATAAGAGGAAGGAAAATCTTCTTGAAAGACAATGGGATGATCTCTGGACTGAACTCAACCCGGCTTTTAACAAGCACTGACTTCTGGCTGGGAATGCAGCTCAGTGAAAGAGCCCTCAACCCAGCACACACAAGGCCCAGGGTCCTAACTCCAGCATACTGAACTCTTTCTGAGTCAGCAACTCTTCTAGTGACCTGCACAACTGTAAAATTTATACACTTAATAACCATTTGTATACAGTGTTCTTTATTTTAATAAGCAATGGTCTGGAAATCATAACTCAGTGATTTCACATCAGGACACAAAGAACATAAATGACCCAATTTTCACACTCTAACAACAGCTTGTGAAAGCAAGATCTTACATGTGCGCACTCTGACTTTTCAGAAGTGCCTCCTACATTCTAAGACCTATGGCTCATATCTTAGAATTTGAGTAAGACAGGCTGAGCTGGTTGAGAAGTCTCCTGGAAGGAGGGGACTTTTAAGCCAAAAGGCATTTAGTGAAGTTAGCACTCAATTAGAAACTTACTGTGGTTGTTGAATGATGTAGGACAGTAAGAATTTAAAGGGATTACTGCATGGCTGTGAGCAAGGGAAGTCCTGAGTGAGTGTGTTTGGGCATGGGCAGCCTGTGGAGGACTCCAAAGCTGACTGGCCAGCCATAAACTGGCAAAGCTGTTGCCCATTATGAGTCAGGCTCAAGAGGAATGGCAAAGTTTTCCTTGGGAGCCTGAATATGAGTATTTATGAATGACTGGTTAGTGTGTGCAAAGACTAGCAACTGCAGTTTCCTCCTCCTGACATTTAAGGCCCGAGACTTCACCTGCAGAGATGAGACTAGAGAATGGCAAACTCCCCCATTTTAGTAAACTTGCTGAGGTTCGTGGTATGGCCCATACAGTGGACTGTTAATTCAGCAACAAAAAGGAATATGGGATTGACTTGAGTTCTCCATGGACTGACTGCAGGATGGTGATGTTGTGTAACAAGAACAAGACAAAAATCAAGTCAAACGTACGATCCCATTTATAGAAAACTTTTCAAAATGCAGACTCTTGTAATAGTGACAGAAAGAGATCAATGGTTGGTGAGAATATGGGATGAGGAGGGGAAGGGTGGTCACAAGGCAGAGAATAAAGTGGCACAAGAAAAATCTTTGGGGGCAACTACAATATGGCTTCCTAGTTGTATGCATGACTAGTTCAAAACAACAAATTTCATACTTTACATTGGGCAGCTTGTTGAGTATCAGTTATGTCTCAAACTGTTAGGAAACAGACAATTCTTTGGGAGTTATGCCAACAGACGCATCATGTTTAACTTCAGTCTATGGGCCACGTGTGCCCTGGGATAGCCATGAATTAGTCCTGCTACTCAACACTGTTGTCCTGAGATCAGTTCATGGAGATCTTGGGTCAGTGGCATGTTCTTTTTTCGTTGTTAGGTAATTGTATTTGTCCACTGTATTTATCAAACCACAGTTTGACTATTTGCCTGTAAATCAATAGATTAAAACCATAAACCTAATGAAAATACAAGCATGCTGAGGTTGAGGTTCTGGCAGTGGTTAGAGCCCCACCTGATCCAGCTCCACTCCACATGCTGTCTGTGTAGGTGAGCCCCTTCATTGTACACGTTATCTGTGTATGTCTGTCCTTTCTTCATTCCCTCCCTACCTGACCCTGGAGTCTTACGCAAGCCACATAGGATGTGGCAACTGACCAACTCTAAACTTAAAGTCAGCATTTTCTTGTGGCCTCAAAATTACAAGACAAAATATAATTAAATACATGAGGCAGACAGTAACTTTCACAGGTTTTAAAACAGAGCGATCTCTACAGCAAACAGGTTTTTCTAGGGCAGGTGGGATGGGACAGGTGTGGGATGACTTAGGTTATTATGGGCGAGCGGAAGTCAGAAAGGAAAGGAAGTCTAGGCAGACCAAGGCACAGGCCAGCAACAAGGACCTCTTTGCGCTCAGCCCTGCCTCTTCCACTTACTGACAGTTTCTGTCTTTTGAGACTGGGTTGTCTTTATCCAAGTCTTGTACAAAGCATCCAGAGCTGAGCATAAAAACAGAGGACTCCAGAGACTAACCAAGAGAACTAACAACAGTCCATAATGTTTGGGGGTTAATGCTACTTAACTGGCCAACAGCTCCAAAAAAGGAAAGCCATTCTTGACACCAGGGTTTTCATTTGTTGTTCTGTGGTGGTTGCCACACACCTGAATCATAGGACATAGAAATCAAGCTGGAACTCGGACGCTCCATCTCTATTATGGTAACACGGGAAGGGTGTATGCATGCTATCTAAGGAGAAAAGGAATCGCCAATCTTTCCCTCCTGCGAACCTTGAGAACTGTAACAATTATTGGCCTGGAAAGACACGTCCACTCTTACAATAGTGGCACAAATGTCACGGGAGTAGCCAATCACTTTCTGATTAATCTTAAGGCCTGCTGTGTAAATTGAAACCCATACATGGCCCTCTGATCAGGGCTGAGAACCTACAGTCACAGGCTTGGGGAGAATCTACCACTGTTCCTGTACTAGTGGATGCAGTATACTCCTAATGACTTAGCACAGCTCTCAACCCTCATCAGAGAAGCTTCTTTTTAAAGTAGATAACAATTAAGAGACCCACAACTGTCAAGGCGCAGAGACTAAGAGAGCGTGGACTTCTCAGCCTAAATGTGACATCTGGATCACATCTCCTCCTCCCAAGACTGTGTGGGACCACAGCAGAAGGGCGGCTGGAAGACTGTAAGAGTCGGAGGCAATGGATGACTAGAAGGACAGTGATCTCTGGAGACAGCAGGGCAGTTAGTGCACACAGGAATTCATATCAGTTGAGTCGGTAGGCACCAGACCTGCACAAGCTCAAGCCAACCCTCAGCAGGGAGGTGGGAGATGGATATGAAACCCCGCCCCTGCTAGGAAGCTGTTGGCAACCTACAGCTGCTGGGAGGAGTCAGTTTTCCTTAAGGGCATGGCCCCTTATGGCCCACACATATCCAGGAGTACATGGGGAGCAGAAACTACTTCATGGGTTTTAAGAGAGAACAGAATTGGGCAGTGAAAGTGGGGAGCAGATGGATGTGGGAGTACAAGTGGGTGATTAGGATCAAAATACATTGTATGGAGTTCTCATAGGGCTAATAAAAATAAGAAACTACAAAAAGTTTAGCCAGTTCCTTCAAACAGGTGTGATGGTCACTCCTGCAATCCCTACCTTAGTGAAAGTTGTTTCCACTGCTGTTTTCCTAAGATGTTACTTTCTTCTCAGAGTTTCTTAAGTAAAATCCCTATGTATTCTAGAAAAGTCTTTTTAACTAAACTGAATGAGAGTTTAAGGTGAAGTGAAGCGTAGTTATCAATAAGTGTGTGTGTGTGTGTATGTGTACATAGATGGATGGATGGATGGATGGATAGTTAGATATATAGATAGACACAATTTATTCAGTAAATATTTGCTGAATGCTTACTGTGTGCCAAACCTTGTTCCAAACTCTGGGGAATAAATCCACGACCAAGCCAGAAAATTTTGTCCTTGTTAAGCTTGCACTCTAGGTCTATCCTAAAGGAAGGATTTGCAACAAATTTACATAAATCCAACTATATCTCCTGGCAAGAAGGGCAAAACACACACTTCAACAGTATGAGTATTGTTAAAAGTCCACTGTTGGCATGCGTATCATCACAGACTGTATTTACTGTGTGCAGAATAAATCTATACCTCCATACATTCCCCAGGGACTCACAATGTAGGACCATAGGAGGAACTCCATCCACCATTTAGGGACTTTTCAAGGGTCGTTTTGAGCACGCTTTATTTTGACCTTAGACAAAGTTTTAAAAACCTAGCCACCTGACAAGATGTGACTCCACTGTAGCAAGATGGAGATGCAGAGGTTGTTGGGCAAAAGATAACCTTCTTAAATAAGGTGTGTGTGAAACTGGTCAGCTTAGTCTAGTAACTGGGCACACATAGTAACCCACCCATGTGAATGTACACAGTTGGGCCACAGTGAGATCTGAATCAGGAGTTTTAAAATAGCTCATGACTTGTTTCCCATATTTTTAAGATAACAGAATTACAAAACTTCAAAGACAACTCATAAGCAATGCTTTATAAGCTAGAAAAAGTCTCATACTAGCTGACTGTGACTAAACATTTATCATTTTCATTTATTTTACAGAAAAATTTAAAAAGAACACCAAGTTAAGAAAATTAGTTTAAAGTTTCACAATAATTTGACTCCTATCTACATTAACACCAATCATCTAACCCTGGAAAGGGCCTTTGATTATATTATGTAAATTATTTTTCTTTATAGTAACTAAACTATTCCATTATAAATTTACAAAGAGACTCATTCTCCTAAAAGCAAAGTGAGAACAAAAATTACAGTAATGAGCACCAAAGCAGAACATTTTTGCACCTAGGTTTGATTGGTTTGTATTTAAACACAGCCTGTAACAAAAGGACCAGAACAACACATTTGGCAAGAAAAAAAGTTAAACAGATAAACCAAGCTCTGGAAACAGTGATTTAAAAAAAAAATCAAAAAAAATTTTTTTTAGCTAATGTGATTTTTTCAAAGTATATTTATGTCATTTTCATCTTTCATTCACATTCTACAAATCACATTGCTCCATTTTTGTTAATTGGATGTCACACTGAATAAACAAATGTATTATGTGTTTGTTGTGATGAATACAAACCATTAGAACTAGATTCAGCAGCTCTTATAAACTAATAACCTTACAACCAACCCAAGTGGTAGGGCTGATGATCAGTAACCTGCTGACTTAAAAACCCTTAGTCATATAAGGAGTGTACGTGTGTGTGTGTGTGTGTGTGTGTGTGTGTGTAAATAAGTCTGCCAGAGTCATGTGACAGATTACATGCAGTCGAGATAGAAGTGAGACATACTAACAGACACAATGGTCTAAACAATCCTTAGATGATTTGGGTAGCCAACACTGAATTAACCATTAAGTAAACCTGAGATAAACAATGAGGTGATAAGGGGAGATGTCACCATACTTGAAAATAAGTGACAGATTTGAAAAACAACACTAAAGGAGGCTGCCTTGGCAGCAGCATTCTCATTAATACTGGAGGACAGAAGCAATGGGCAGTCACTTCCCAGGAAGGGATCAGGAGTGGGGTTCCCTGGTTTGTAGCTGAAGACACTGGCACTTCTCCACAGCCATCTGCAGTGGCCTCCACCTCATCCACAAGGTACCCTCAAGCGACTGTGTGCCTGGGCACCCCTACCCTAGCTCCCAGGCGACACTGTCACTCCCCTTCCTCTTCCAGCCTAAGCTTCAAAAAGGACTGACTCTCTGAGTCTGAGGTAATGCCAACGTGCAATCCAAATGAAGTCAGGCAACCTACTTAACTCTAGCAATCTAGAGGTGATAACACCAATTTTTGCTATCAAAAACTTTCCTTCCTCTCTGATGTTTCCTCCACACAACTTGAAACACGCAGGGCGCGAAGAAGGACAAATGGCTGGACTACGATAGGAATGTCTCTAGTGTTGAGACTCCTTGTGAGAGGGGAAAGGAGATCTACCAACTTCTCCATTTCCTGTTTCACATCCTTGGCTTCCATATGAAGAGCACTTAAGGTCCTATGCAGTTAATGCCCTTCCAGAACTGTCCAACCCTCAGACTTGTAATTATAGCTCTGGGTGTGTCTATACAGTTCTTTAATTCAGTTTCCAAATCCACATTTCTTAAACAAAATCATACTGCTGGAGTCTTTAAAAACGCCAGTCATGAAATTATCACTTAAAAACTACGAAGAACCTAACTGAGGAGTAAGTGCGTAACAGTTTCTCTGTCTGTCTGTCTGTCTGTCTGTCTCTCTCTCTCTCTCATTATTTGGGTGGCTGGTCTGAAATCAAAGGTCTTTGCATTCTAGGCAAATGCTCGCCAAGTAAGCTAGACCCTAGCCCTCTCCTTTTTTAAAGGTGTTTTATCTGACCTGGGAGAGATACACCTAGGTCTCTTCCCAAGCCCCGAGGAAGAGCCTGGTAGGCAGCCTGCAATCTGACCTTTTATTCCAGTGCTATTGGTTTTTGAACTAGTGTATTGCTTCCTTTATGAAAGCCCAAGATGGGCATGTCAGATGCCGAGAAAAACATTCACAATTTGGTGAAGTTTAGTCACAGAAAAATGATTACCTGATGGATCCAAACATGCAACTTTACTTCTCCCCCTGAGGATCTAAATTCAAGGATCAAATTAAAATCCACCATATTTCAAGTTAAATCCCAAGAGTTCTACACAAGTACAGCATGACTTTAAATGCATATTCATTCATTGTTCTGTCTTTTCCTGTATGTAAATACACTTCGGAAACCATAATTTTAGGGAAAGAGTAAGAGTTTTATATTATACTGTGAAGTTCTAACAAATTCTTGGTTTATTTGTGTTCATCACTTAGCTCAATGTCATATAACCTTGACATGATGCTAAGTGTATTGACAAAAGGTCTATCAGATACAAAATTCTTAGTTCTGTGTCATAAATAAATTTGGGTAAAACCGCAAGCCTTCCACAGAGTCATCTCGGCAAAGATGGCCCATCTTCTCGGCGAGAAGCAGCCTGAGAACAAAGAAGAGAAATCCCACAATGATCTGCTCATCCAGAAACATATCACACACCACAGTGAAGGGCAAGGGCTTACATACCTTTCTTTAGCTAGGAGGACAGACATCCCCACAAGTTTGGCAAATTCTTCTGATGTTAAAGATCCCCTTTCTGAAACCTAGTGATAACACACAACAGAAAACAAACAAGACAAAACAAAACATCAACAACCATGATTATTTCAATACACTTAGAGGAATACATACCAGTGCAGGAAGGAAATGCTTTACTGGGTTTTCTACTAAAATCTAAATAGTCACTACAAAATTAGACCTTCCTGTTTCTAGATTTATCTTTATGTGCATGACTGTTTTGCCTGCAGAGATGCCCGGTACCCATAGAAATCAAGAGGGGGTGGGATCTCTCAGATCTGAAGCTACAGATGGTTGTGAATTACCATGAAGGTTCTGGGAACTGCTCCTAGGTCCTCTGCAAGAGCAAGTGTCCTGAACCGCTGGTCAGCCCTTTAGTCCAGCAGACCTGAATCTAGAGAGCTCAAGTCTAGGAAAGTTGATGGGTTCAGAATAGGCAGAGCACAGGCTACATACCAACACAAAGCACCGTATGAAAGCCTAGAGCACAGCAAACTATGTGTGTCACAGGCTCTGGTAAGGGGCCCACAGAGTTATAAGCAGGTCCAGTTAAGTGACTTGAAAACCGTTCCTAATGCTGAGCTGCATTGGGAAAGCAAGCACCTCATTAAGACGTTAAGGGAGACAAATACTTCAAAAACTTTTAGTACGGATGATGGCTGAATAAAAACATCATTGTCTACCACAAAGCATTGATCCTGTAAATGACTTTCTAGCAAAGCTAAATCCAACAGTGAATCCTGCTTCTTAAGTCGCTATGCATTTGGGTCGTTGTGGCAAGCTCTAAGGACTGACGGAAACAGGATTCACATACTGTCTCCAGGGCTGAGGCCACCATCTCCTCTTCTTTGTGGGTTTGAAGCTCAATTACCATGACACCACTGTCAAAAACCCGAAGCCTGGAAAACACAGATGTGAGAACAGTGTGGGTATTTCTAAGATGTTCAACCACAAAGGAGAAGCAAGCCACAGTCTACTTTACTTAATGCCCAGGCCTGAGGAAAATCACACAATGCTTAAGCCATAATAACTACATGTAACTATAACAGAATTAAAGAACTCAAGAATTAACAGACAATAAAACTATGGGCCACAATCTACATGATAAAGTTGTTTCCAGTTCAGGGAGCTTTTAGCCCAAGGATAAGGAGAATGCAGTTCCAAGTTGAACATGTGCACTATGGAGAGTTCAGAGGTGAATTCTTCTGAGTTTTCTCTTGGAAATCACAAGTCTGAATATGATCTGTAGCAGGACACACCCATCCCTGATAGGATAAAGGCCAGAGGGCGGAAGATGCTTGCAGTACGGGGTGGGGGGGGAGGAACTCAGGTCACACATGGCACAGCCTCAAGAGGACATCATCTGGCTTGCCAAGCACAGTAGAAGGCTTGGGTGGACTTTCAGGTCTAGGCAGAATCATGGTTCCAGTTGGCAAACTTCCTGTGGAGAGTCCTTTACCTGACAGGCAATTTCAGCGCCTCCAGCATCTTGCATGCATTCACTAAATCTTCTGGGGAGAGCAACTAATGAGGAAAAGAAATCCAGTTTACACTGCAAAGCAATAAAATGGCTCTATAGAACTGTAATAACCACTAAAACAGAATAAGAAGTCAATGACATGACCCAGAGAGCTCCGTACCGAACAGAGATCTGCATCCCTTTGTTTATTGCTGCTTTATTCACTAGAGCAAAGAACTGGACTCAACCTAGCTGTCCATCAACAGATGAATGTATAATGAAAATTTATATATATTGTATACACACACACACGGAATATTACTCAGCTCTAAAGAAAAATAAAGTCAAAATTACAGGGAATGAATAATCTTTTTTTAATTTATTTATTTATTATGTATACAATATTCTGTCTGTGTGCATGTCTGCAGGCCAGAAGAGGGCACAAGACCTCTTTACAAATGGTTGTGAACCACCATGTGGTTGCCGGGAATTGAACTCAGGACCTTTGGAAG
>LOEQ01000099.1:108441-126077 GCA_001685075.1 Bramus lutescens | reverse complement strand
CCCAGCCCACGCACGGCTCAGTGGAGACTATATGGCCCACTCATGACCTGCTAGAGAATCCAGAACCATTTGCTTGTTCTGAACAGGATTCCATACTCCTTCTGCGTATGGAAGGAACCCAAGTCTTAACTGGACCTTTTGTGGGGAAAAGAGATATCTTGGGCCAGTAGCTCCGATCTGGGGCCATAGATAATGCAGGCTTCAGGAGTGAAAGTGGGTTTGCAATCTAGTTTATCAGGCTCAATCCAGCTGAACAGGCAGCTAATTTTCTCAAAGTTCTTCCTACCCGGCCCCCACCCAGGGTAGGGATCTCTGCCACCTTCCAGAGAGTTCTCCTGACAGACAAAAAAAATGAAGGTTCACTCACTCACAATCATCCCAAGGTTACAACGGTCCCTCCTCGTTTGTTTCTTTGTTTGTTTGTTTGTTTTTCGAGACGGTTTCTCCAGCTAGCTGTCCTGGCATTGAATTTAGAGGTCCGCCTGCCTCTGCCTCCTAGCACTGGCATTAAAGGTGTGTACCTCTCTGTCTAGCTCCCTCCATTGTTTTTTCTTAATGGAAAACCTGTCTGTCAGCTTTACTAGGAAACTTCTGTGCCCTCCTTACCCCACAGTGTGGGGCCTGGTTGAGACTGGAGACCAGTGGTGGCCTTCCTTGTCCTGCAGGTTTCCTGTTGAGTTTTCCTAATCTCTGACTGAGTGTGGACCAGTGAGCAGCAGACTGGAGAGTCTGGAGCGCCCTTCAGAGGAAGTGCTAGACATATGTTGGGGAGCACTCCTCCTCTTCCAGGACTCCCCCAGCCTTTCCAGCAGCACAAGGGGCTGGTGACGGAGGACATGTCCCTGGAGACCTCCATATTTCTTAGATAACAAGCCTTCCTTCCCTGTAAGGAATCACTCTGCACACTTAGAGATTAGTGAAGGAAAAGCTCTTTGATAGCACTTGTCTGGCTTTTGGCTAACACCCAAAGAAAACTGGCCTTGAAGAGAAAATTTCAGTCACTTATATCAGTGATTGTCAACCTTCCTAATGCTGTGCCACTTTAATACAGTTATTCATATTGTGGTGACCCCCAGCCCTAAAATTATTTTCATTGCTGCTTCATAACTAATTTTGCTACTGTTATTAATCATAATATAGATGTATTTTCTGACAGTCTTAGGTGACCCCTGCGAAAAGATCGTTGGACTGCCCAAAGTGGTCACGACCCACAGGTTGAGAACCACAGGCTTACATGCACTTTAGGCTTGTACATTTTACATACGCCATCATCCTTCAAGCTGCTTCAGGTCCTGGCTCCAGGTTACACTTTGAACAGTTTAGACAGAGACTGGAGACTTCGTGCCTGGCCACTTGGGCAGATGGGAGATTGACACAGCAAAGAAATTACCAGAAGTATTTCTTAACTATATCAGTGTTGTTCCTTTCAAATAGTTGTTAGCTAGGGTCATCCTGCCCACCTGGCAGAACTGTTTTTACTGATAAGAGCACAGGGGACTTAGTGGTTGTGACCCTACTGTGCCCACCTTGAACAGCCTGTTAGAGGACTGTCCTTTGTTATGGGACTAGAGCCAAAAGGCTGGTCAGTCTATCCTGGCAGCTTAAATCTTACCTCTAACCTGCCTGGTTAGCCTCACTTACCTGTGGGGTGTTTGTGGGGGCAGTGCTGGCTTCACTAAATTCTGTTTGTGTGATTTAATGTCTCCTAAGCAAATGCATTAGGGCCTCCTTTATAACATCTGTTCTATTCATCTGAATTACTTTCCCACCAGTACAAACAACACTGTCTCAATTTTCCAAGTAAAATAACCTTTTACTCAACCATATTTGATGTCTTAACTAAAGTTGACTTTGTTACTCCTTCCTCTTTAGAACAAAGAAAACAAAAACTCAAGGAATATCTGTTAATACGAAAAACAATGCTTCCATACAAACAAGAAAATCAGATATCCAGGTGAGGTCAAGTTTAATTCAGTTCTGGAGAATTGCATTAGAGTTGTCCACTAAGAACCTAACATGTACCACATTTGTAATTTTTACTTTCCTACTAACCATATTTAACTATAAAAAACAAAATGAATTTTAATAGCACCTAATACAGTTAAGATTCCAGATACTGTTTCAACATGTGGTATTTAAAAGCATTAAGAGGAATGGAAGTGTAT
Source organism: Bramus lutescens (assembly GCA_001685075.1). NCBI lineage: Eukaryota > Metazoa > Chordata > Mammalia > Rodentia > Cricetidae > Bramus > Bramus lutescens. Next base: position 123,912 of record LOEQ01000099.1, on the reverse strand, counting down.
TTCGGTGGTAGAATGCTTGCCACCAAAAGCACCACAAAAGGAAAAGCACTTTGGCATTTAACTTTCTCTTTTGGTATCAAGACTTCAGGAGATCTGGTGTATATTACCACTTCAGACACCTCAATTTGTCCCTGTGACTACTTTATGCGGGTGATGCACTGGATCATCATTTTCCATGTGTGTTCAAACTCTTAAAGGGGAACAATTAAGTTCCTTTTTTTGTTTTGTTTTTATTGGGCTATAGACCTCCCCACTCTCCTTCCACTTAAAAATTTTTTTCTGTGTGTATATTCACTTGCTCATCCACTTGTGCAGGTGCATGCAAGATACAGTATACATGCAGGTCACAGTCACCTTCAGGTGTGTGTGCCTGTAAATCAAATTGAGGTAGCTGGGCTTGGTGACAAACAGCTGCATCTGCTGGGCCATCTCACTGGTCCAAGAGAAAACCAAGTGTATGTATATGCAGGTCCTGACGTAGGAGCTATGTTGTGCTGTAAAAGTCAGTGTTTGGTTTTGAAGGTCTGCATTCTAAACACCTTAGCCTCGAACTTGAATTCCTTCTGTCCCCAGATACAGATCATAGATTGGTACCACTGCAGCGGTAGTAGGTAGTTTCATGCAGCTTTTAGGCTACAATGCTCAGTTGTTTGGTCAAACGGTAGCCTAGGTGCTGCAGTAGAAGAATCTTTTAAGGCAGGCATAGTGGCACACGCCTTTAATCCCAGCACTGAGAGGCAGAGCTAACTCTGTGAGTTGTGTGTGAGTTCCAGGACAGTTAGGGCTACACAGAGAAACCCCATCTCAAAAAGCAAAAACAAAACAGAAGAAGGGGAGAATCTTTTAGGTGTGACTAATATTTGAATCCATGATTTGGAGGACAGGTGACTCTCCGTGTAGGTAGACTTCATCCAATAAAAAGGCAGAGTTTGGTGATCTTATTCTGATGTTGTTAGGAATTAAGTTCCATTTGTTCTAAAATATCAGATTTTGTCAGGTCTACCAAATAATATGTTTCTCCACATTTTAGCATACTCTGAATTTGTGAATCTGTTTTAGAATTACTGGAATATCTAGTTGGCAATATTTTATTTCCTGTCTTGATTTTATGCACAGTTGGTATCATTTTGCTAAAGGATTATCAGATGCTATGCTAGTCTATAGCTAAAAAAAGAAGTTGGGCTAAGGCTTTAAACCCATCTTGTTTACTCCATTAACTACACAAATATTAATTCACTTCTTGCCTCTATTTAAGATTTAAAAAGTGGGACCTTGAATGTAGCTCAGTGGTAGAGCATTTGCTTAGCTTGTACACACAATCTCCTTTCCCTTCCCTAAAAGTAAATCTCCTTTGTACAGAACTGATTAATTTTTTTAAACTAATAGAGATCAGCAAGTGATGACATCGAAAGATCCCGTCCAAGAGGGGAAGAAAGTTCTGAAACTCAAAACCGAAATGGTAAGATATGTGTCTAGCACGCAGACCTTTCCTACGCTCTTTATGAAGACATGAGTTCTGGAATATTAACTTCTCTTAACCTTTGTAGGCTGATAAAGAAAATATTGACAACACAGTTGAAAAGAACTGCGTTCCCTTAAAAGCTAATGAAGTCACCAGTTCAGAAATACACAACTTGAAGGATAATATTCAAGCTGTCCAAGCTCAGACTATGACATCAGACCAGGCGTGCCACCTTAAAGACAATAAAAAGGTGCAAGCAACTGCAGGGAAGCCCAAACAGGATGCTAACATGCCTAAAAAGCGAGTGCTTGGCTATTACCACGGTCAGGTTGTGCAGTCTAAGATTAATTCATTCAGAAAGCTCGCAAATGTCAAAGGAGAGAGTCCTGCAGCCACCAAAAATCTTCCGGCTACCATGTCGAAAGCCTCAAAGGCTCAGTCTGTGCCTGGAAACACCGTCAGTATAAGAGCCTCAAATGTGACTGCTGCCACCAAGTTTGTAAACACCAAGTCTGCGAGCACTACGTCGAAGAACACACTTGTGCGACCACCTATTAGAAGCCTCCACAGTAATACCCAGGGCACTGGGAAACAGGGCCCCGGCAGTACCCTTGCCAATGTTACATTCAGAAAGGGGCCTCTTGAAAAAGACTCACTACAATCAGAACGGGTTGTATCTGTTGTCAATACCCATCCTCAGGACACAAAAAGAGATAAGGCACCGTCAAGAAGCATAGCATCTGAAGGTGTAGCCAGGACTAATTTGTCTAATACCAGACTGATAGAAAAGTCGAAAGCTATTGACCAGCGCAGGTACTCAGTAGCAGGAGCAGCTGTCCATAGGTCAGTTCAGTCCAGAGAAACCACAGAAGAGAGAAAGTAAGTAGATAAAATTCACTTTGTCTTCTCAATTTTCAATAGAATACCACTTGTGAATTTGGCTTGTAATTTCCTTGAATGTATGAGAATTTCTTTAATCGATTATTTTCTGCCACACAGACAGCTTTATGTATGGAGTAATAAGTGCAAAAAAGTTGTGTGCTCAAGTGTAGTTTGCTGGTTGCTTTTTGATCTCAGCTCAATGCTAATAACAGCTGAGAGATACCAGTGCATTCTTCAGTTCTTTATTTTAGAATGTTTATTATTATTATTCTCTCACACATTACATCCTGACAGCAGTTTCCCCTCCCTCCACTCCTCCCAATTCCTCTCCCTCACCTCCACGCTCCCCCAGACCCATTCCTACTCCATTTCCCTCCAGAAAAGAGCAGGCCTCCCAGGGATGTGTATGAGAGGGCATTGAATCCCCTGGAACTGGAATTACAGGTGGTTGTGAGCCTCCTGATGTTGGTGTGAGGAACCAAACCCAGGTCCCCTGCAAGAGCAGTAATCACTCTTAACCTCTCAGCCATCCCCCAGCTCCCGTTCTTGGATTCTGTGGACATATATTTGATCTTGTTATGTTCAGGAGTTCACCTCTGCAAACAAATACATTGTATGTCCCACCAGTTTAGAGCTATGTGTAGACTTAACAGTTTTCTTGATTTGTGTATGGATGTTTTGCATACATGTGTGTCTATGCACCGTGTGTGTTCTTGGTGCCCATAGAGACCAGAAGAATGTGTCACAGCCCCTGGTACTAGAGTTACAAATGGTTGTGAACCACCATGTGGGTGCTGGGAATCACACCTGGGCTCTCTGGAAGAGCAGCAGGTGCTGTTGAGCCATCTCTCCAGCCCCAGATTTGAAATCTGTTTACCTACTCCAGTTAGCAGGATGCCATCACTAAAATCAAAGTAACGTTTATATCCTGCTTCTGCTCGTAGAGCTCGGATGACTGAGTGGAGGACTGGCAAAGGGAAAGGGTTAAAAAGGCCTCCTAACTTAATAGCTAATCAGTCTGAGCCACACGGACAAAACAAAAACCCAGCCGGGTCCTTTTGGACTACCATGGCAGAAGAAGATGAACAGAGATTATTTACGGAGAAAGTAAACAAAACAATTTCGGAATGCCTGAACCTGATTAATAAGAAGGTAGAGTCCTTTTGTTTTTTTTTTTTTGAAGTATGAATGACTGTTTTACCTGTGTGAGTGAATGTCCATGTGTGTGCATGGTGCCTGCAGAGGCTAGAAGAGGGTGTCAGATGCCCTGGAACCGGAGTTACAGATAATTGTGAGCCACAATGTGGGTGCTGGGGTCCCCTGGCAGAGCAGCTAGTGCTCTTAACCTCAGCACTGTCCCTCCAGCCTTCTAAGGTAGGGTCTTCATTTTTGTGCATTTTATAATTTAGAATTTTTTTAAAAGATTTATTTATTATTATCAATGTTTATGTACTTAAATGAGTTTATGTGTATCACATGTATGCAGGTGCCAGCGGAGGCTAGAAAGTGCTGGATCCCTTGAATCTGGAGGTTCTAGTCAGTTGTGAGCTGCCCACCACGGGTGCTAGGGTGTGAGGAACCAGCTCAGGTTCTCTGGTGGAGCGTCATCAAGTGCTCTTGGCTGCTGTGCTGTGTGTCCAGCTCCCTCCGTCAACTTTTTATATTGCTCACTGCTCTTGATTATAGTCAGATTATCAGTGGTTTATAGTTTGTAGCTCACATATTTTATTTCTTGGTATTTTAGGGATGCCCAAAAGAAGAAATTTTAGACACATTGAATGACCTGATTAGTAATATTCCAGATGCCAAAAAACTTGTTAAATATTGGATATGTCTTGTACGTTTGGAGCCAATCACAAGTCCTATTGAAAATATCATCTCAATCTATGAGAAGGCCATTCTGGCAGGGGCTCAGGTAAGGTCAGATTTTACTGCTCTCAAAGTTATTTTGGAGCACATCGTAGTGTAAATAAGATTGTGATTTCATATCTAGTAGTAATGAATATTTAAAGACCAAAAAAGGACCTGGAAATATAGGTCAGCAGTAGAGGACAGAGGCCTAGGGTTCAGTGTGTAGCAGCAGGAGCAGGGATGGCTGCAAGGGTTACTTTGTGCATGATTTCAACCTTGTAAAGCTTTGCATTTGTGTACCAGGGGTTATAAGACTTTAGAAAATAGATATAAGCTGAACTATAAGTTTAATGAAACAGAATATTTTAGCACTAAATATCCTCCTGTGCATTTCCCATGATGGACCAGAAGGGACATTCCTTAGTCATGGCGCTGGCAACAGTGATGTGAAAGTTTGAGCTGAGGCTACAGACAGAAATTGTAGAGGTCAGAGGTAGCACTGGTGCAGAACTGGGAAACCAGGATCAAAACTGGGCGTGAAATTGAAAACAGAACTGATTATTCTAGAGCTGAATTCTGAAACTAGGACTAGGGGCCATGGCTTCCTTTTACTTGGGAAGAGCTTCTGCTGCCCTGCAGAGAGTTAAATTTGAACATGTGAAATACACTGGGTTGACCAACTTAAGGTACTCAGAGATGAATTTAATAGTATGAATTTAATAGTGTGAGACGAAGTACAAGCAGGACTCCACTGGTTTTGAGAGCTTTTAGACAGTGCTGAGTAGACGGTAACTAGCCATTGCTCATTGATTTTGTTCTGTCAAGCAAGCATTATTAGTTAGCAAAGGCCTACAAATTAGGGATTTTTTTTTCTTTTAATGATAAAATTCTGTCCTTTAAGTTCATTTTTTTTACTCTGTTAAGTTGAAAAAATAACCATTTTCAATCTTAACAACAAATGTTTATTTTAAAATTGGAAAAATTTTCAGTCTAATAATTTCTGTTTATATAACCTTATTTTTAACCATGTAAACTTACTTCTTTTTAAAAACATTTTTAAATTTAAGCCTATTGAAGAGATGCGCCAAACAATCATAGATATTCTAACAATGAAGAGTAAAGAAAAAGTTAATTTGGGTAAGTTTTCCTTCACATGAATTGTAACTTTGCTAAAAATCTACTGATTTGGTTTTCCCTTTATCTTATTTAGCTTTTTAAAAGTGAGGTCTTCTCCATGTTCTCCCACTTACTTTTGAAATTCAGTAGATCTCTTTAGGGCTGGTGACTCTGCGACCTAATCACCAACACAACTGCTTTTTTTTTTCCGATTAGCTCTAAAGACCTGTTACCCTATTAAGTTCTATGATCTGTCCTGTATACTAGAAAGTTTATATATTTATAAAGTTTCAAAGTTGTAAAAGAAATTAATACACATATTCAGAAAAGAAAGCAAATTCACTCAGAACACTGTTCCTAGGTACAGTAGTCAGTGCCTATATTCCCAGTGTGAGGGGAGGTTGAGACTGGAGGATTACATGTTTGAAGCTTGATTATATAGTAAAAGACTCAAACAGAAACAGCATTAATTTAATGTTCAGAACTCTTAAGTCAGGAGCAAAGCTTGAAATAAAGGCAGTGACCTTACTGAACTCTAAATAAGTGTGTTGTGTAAGTTTCTGATTATATGCAAGATTACAGAAGATCCTATTGATTGGGGTTAATACGTGAATGACATAGTAATGTAGTGCTGTGTGATGTGTCAGTTTGAATAGATCATATTTCTATTGTAATAGTTAGCATCAACTTGGGGACTGTTAACATGTCCAGGGGAACATATGGGACATAGCTATAACCTGATGTTACAAATCAGATTTAATGAAGACACTTTAAAGAGGAGGGGAGAGGAAACCCAGAAAGACTAGTGTAACACAAGGAAATGAGATCAAAAATTCAGGAACAACCTAATGCCATCTTTAGTTATTAAAAAGTAAGGAAATAAAAGTAAAAGTTTTGTGAGCCGGATGTGTTGGCGCTTAGTGTGAGCTGGATGTGTAGGCTCACACCTTGAGTCCCAGCACTGGGGGACAAGGGCGAGTGGATCTCTGATCTCAGGACTAGCCAGAGCCACATAGTGTAACCCTGTCTTCAAATAAATAGATAATAATTTTCCAAAGTCCTGGCTATAATTCTTGCTGGCTCCAGTGGTTTCTAGAATGTTTCTATTGAAATTGTTTATCTGATCTTGATTTAATTTTGGTGTTATCTATCAAGAAATTTGTCCATTTCTTTCAGATTTTCCAATGTTGTGGATTACTGTTTTTTTTTTTAAATATGACCTAATGATTCTCTGGATTTCTTCAATGTTTGTTATTATGTTGCCCCTTTCGTGTCTGATTTTGTTAATTTGGATATTGTCTCTCTGCCTTTTGGTTACTTTGAATAAGGGTGTGTCTATCTTGTTGATTTTCTCAAAGAATCAATTCTTTGTTTCTTTGATTCTTTATATTGTTCTCTTTCTATTTTATTGATATCAGCCCTCAGTTTGATGATTTCTTGCCATATACTCCTTTTGGGTGTGTTTGCTTCTTTTTGTTCTAGAACTTTCAGGTGTGCTGTTAAGTTGCTAGTGTGAGATCTCTCCAAATCCTGTATGTAGGCACTTAGTGCTGTGAGCTTCCCTCTTAGCATTGCTTTCATTCTGTCCCATAAAGTTTGGCTATGCTGTGTATTCATTTTCATTGAATTCCAGGAAGTCTTTAATTTCATTTCTTCCTTGACCCACCCAGTGGTGTTTCAGTTGGGAGTTGTTCAGTTTCCATGAATTTGTTGGCTTTCTGTAGTTTCTGTTGAAATACAACATTAATACGTCTTGGTCTGATAAGATACAGGGATTATTTCAATTTTTTTCTGTGTTTGTGACTGAGTATGTGGTCAGTTTTGGAGAACATTCAATAAGGTGCTTTTGTGTTTGGGTGAAATGTTCTATAGATATCTGTTAGATTTATTTGAGTCATAATGTCTATTAGTTCTGCTATTTATTTCTCTGTAGTATCTATTTGGTTGACTTGTCCATTGGTTAGAGTGGGATGTTGAAGTCTCCCACTATTATTGTGTGGGTTCAATGTATGGTTTAAGCTTTATTACTATTTCTTTTACAAATGTGAGTGCCTTTGTGTTTGGGGCATAGATGTTCAAAATTGAGACATCATCTTGATGGATTTTTCCTTTGATAAGTATGAAATGTCCTTCTCCATCTGTTTTGATTAATTTTGGTTTGAAATCTATTTTGTTAGATATTAGCATAGCTAATATTTAACTTGCTTCTTAGGCCTGTTTGATTGGAAAATCTTTTTCCAACCCTTTAATCTGAGGTAATGTCTGTCTTTGTTGTTGAGGTGTGTTTCTTGTGTGCAGCAGGCTGGATCCTGTTTCTGTATCCATTCTGTTAGCTTGTGTCTTTTTATTGGTCAGTTGAGTCCATTGATATTGAGATATTAATGGCCGCTGATTGTTCCTGTTATTATGTTGTTGACGGTGATGNATGGGTTTTTTTTTTTTGTGTGTGTGTGTGTATCCCCATCCGTCCCTTATTTGGATTTTGTTGGTGTGAGATTATCTATTGCCTATGTTTTCCTGGGTGTACTTAACTTCCTTCGTTTGGAGTTTTCCTTCTAGTACTTTATGTAGGGCTAGATTTGTAGATAGATATATTTAAATTTGACTTTGTCATGAAATATCTTGTTTTCTCCATCTACGGTGATTGAAAGTTTTGCTGGGAGTAGGTCTGGGCTGGCATCTGTAGTCTGCCTAAACCACCTGGCCAGTGACACCCGACCCTACTTCTGGGCACTAGTAAATCACTTTAACTTTCTTCTTTTCTTTCTTTTTTTTTTTTAAATTTACTTTCTTTATTAAACGCGTATTTGGTTATAAACATGGGAAGGAACCAACCCACTTTTCGCCACACCCAGAGCATTCAGGCCTGCGTTTATAGCTGTAGGGCTGATATTAAGCACATAGAGATTAAAAGTACAAATGTGGTTTCAGCCAAGGAAAGCCTTGCTTCTCATCAGTCGTTTTCAGTCTTATAGGTTAAAGCCCTCAAGCACCAGAAATAGGAAAACAGCAATTGAAACCAGAGGCCAGATAAAGCTCTGAAGGATTTGGTTGTTTTCTTGGAGGCTTTTTGGAGTCAGGAAGTAGGAACATGGGCCTTGTTTGTAGCCGAGGGCTGGCCTGGAACTCGCTATGTAGACAGGCTCTGGGGTATGATTGACTAACTTCTGCCTCCCGAGTGTCATAGGCTTATGACTTGTGCCTGAGTGTGTTCAACTACCTCACTTCTGGAAACAGTGCATGGATTTGGTTACATGGAGGATTTACTACTATAGTCTCCTGGTAAGAGTCAGCAGCACATCTTTCCAAGCCCTTCTGGCTTTTAGTGTCCCCATTGAGAAGTCAGGTGTAATTCTAATAGGTCTGCCTTTATATGTTACTTGGCTTTTTTTTCCTTGCAGCTTTCTTTGTCTGTATGTTTTGACTGTTCTGTGTTGCAGGGATTTTCTTTTCTGATCTAATGTATCTCATGTTCTGTAAGCTTCTTGAACCTTTATAGGCATCCTCTTTAAGTTGGGGAAATTTTCTTCTATGATTTTGTTAAATATATTTTATGCCCCTATGAGCTGGGATTCTTCTATTCCTATTATTCTTAGGTTTGGTCTTTCATAGTGTCCCAGGATTTCTTGATGTTTTGTGTTAGGAGTTTTTTAGGTTTAACATTTTCTTTGGCCGATGAATCTATAATCTTCTATCATATCTTCAGTGACTGAGATTCTTTATTCTGTCTTCTCTTGTATTCTTTTGATAGATAGTTCCTGTTTTCTTACCTAGATTTTCCATTTCTAGAATTCCCTCAGTTTGTGATTTTTATTGCTTCTAGTTTGATTTTTCAGGTCTTGAATAGTTTCCTTCCCTGCCTTTTTTTTCTTTTTGTATTCTTTAAGGGATTTATTTATTTCCTCCAATTCTTTGGTTGTCTTTTCCTCAATTTTTTTAAAGGGTGTTTTTTTATTTCCTCTTTAAAGACCTCTATCATAAAGTTTTTTAAGGTCATTTTTTTTCTTTTTTTTTTTAAATTAGGTGAACTCATTTATTTGACACATTAAGTTATGCAAAGAAAAATATATGCAACTGTATAAAAATAACCACATTTTCATATTACTAAACACAGCAGTGGCAAAAATAACAAATTGCAGAATGGACCCCAGGATTTAATGCAAAAAACACCCTGTACAGAAAAATTTCAGGCTTCTAACTTCACTGAATCCAGAACTACACGTGCTTCTTTATACTCCTCAGCTTCTTCCAAATCTCTTTCACTCTCTAGTATCTGCTGAAGATGGGTATATGCAGCCTTTAACCGGCGCTGGCAATCTGGGATCATCATCCGGGACTCTTGAAGGATTTCTGCCTGCTTCTTAATGGCGTAGTTCTCACCATCTTCAGCCTTCAGTTTTTCAATTTTTTCTTCTTGCTGCTTTGCTTCTTTCTCACACATCACTTTTTCTTTGACCAATCGCTTCACCACGCCTGTCTTGATCTTGATCTGTCTCACGCGGAGGAGGTTCGGCCATGGTCCCTGGAGCTAAGGTCATTTTCTTGTGTTTTAAGAATATTCAGGTCTTATCTGGGTGGTGGTGGTGTCACACTCCTTTAATCCCAGCACTTGGGAGGCAGAGGGAGGCAGATCTCTGTGAGTTCAAGACCAGCCTGGTCTATTGAGCAAGGTCCAGGACAGCCAGGGCTGTTACATAAAACAAAACAAAACAAAACAAAAAAAACCCCTGTCTTGCTGTCATAGGCTAGGTGGGCTCTGGTAGTGACACACATTGCCATGGTTATTGTTGATTGTATTCTTACACTGGAGTTTAAGAATCTGGTTTTGAGATGATCTTAGGTCTAGATCCTGATTTCTGAGTTTGTCTTTGTTGGACGGGTGTTTGGCTCCTTGCTCTCTGTTTCCTCTTTGGTCTTCTAAGTCTTTGTGGCCTGGATTTCTGGTGGCTGGCGTGACCTCTGATCTAGTAGGGAGTCTCTGTCCTGGTTGGGAGCTGTCCTTTGGTGCAGCAGTGGGGCTTTGTTCTTCTGACTAGTAGTATGGCCTCTTTTTCTGACTGCTGTGGTCTCCACCTGGGCTGCTGAAGTCTGCTCCTCAGGTTGGTGTGGTCTGTTCTTCCAGCTGGTGTGGGCTATACCTGGACAGATGAAGTCTGCTAGAGTTGGGAGGGAGGGTTAACCTGCTTTCTTGTATTTTCCAGGACCACCACCTATGGGTGACACCATTCCCTGTGGGATGGGCCCAACCACATCAATCATTAATAAGAAAATTCCCCACAGGCTTGTCCACCGACCAATCTTGGGTGGGCATTTTCTCAATTCAAATTCCCTCTTCCCAAATGACTCTAGCCTGTGTCAAATAGATGTAAAAGAGGCTAGTCCATTCCTTTTTATAGGTGACAACAACCCTTTGTTCTTATTTCACTCATAATGTTTATCTTATTTACTAGTTAATTATTGTTCAACTGTGTCATGCATGACCCATAATCTTAAGAAATGGGATGATTTCATTCTTAAATTTGTATTGTACAAAGGATATTAAATACTTGTTAAGCCCTTGGCAGCAGTCTACATAGGAAAAGTAATGACTAGGAGATGCAGTTTGGTTCTGTTATTTTGAAATTTCAAGTTGAAATCTTCAAATTTTTCTATAGGAGAAAATATTGAGGAGGCACATGAAACCAAGGGACATAGCCAGGAAGTAAAAATTGAAGACACAAGTGTCACTCTAGAGCCAGGAGATCCAGGAGCGGAAAATGAGTATCAGAGGAACGTTCAAGTTTGTGACAACAGCCAAGACCAAGAAGCAAAGGATCCAACCAATGATTATTTAACCCCTGATTCAAAAACCGAAGCAGGTTGCCTAATTAAATACAATGTATCTTCTACACCTTGCTTGCAAAGGTAAATGTTTAAAATGTAATGTGATTTGTTTTCATGCTAAGGGTCAGATCCAGAGCCCTGATTGTGGTGGCTCACGTGTGCAGTCACAGCACTGGGGAGGCTGAGGCAGTTAGGTCGCTGTGATTGAAGTCCAACCTAGACTACCCTGTTTCAGACAAAACACAACAAGAAAAGAAACTATCAAAGAAGTAGAAAGTCATTGGGGCATTTCACCTTTTGGTTACTGTATTGGCTTTGTTTTTTCCTACATGGTGCTACTTTGCAAAAGCCAGAGCTGATTCTCCGCTGCAGGCCATTGTCCCATCTTCACCTTTGCCCAGACATTTGCTTTAAGGATTTATTTTATGAATATGGGTGTTTGGCCTGTATATGTATCTTTGCACCACATGTGTGTAATACCCACAGAAGCCAGAAGAGGGTGTTGGATTCCCCTGGGACTAACTTTAGACAGTTGTAAGCGGCCTGCCTTGTGATGCTGGGATTTGAACCTGGGCCCTTCCCTCCAAGCATTTTCAAAATGAAGACTTTTTTTGGTTTACATTTATCACTGTATTATTAATAGCTGTACTGCTTGGAGCTGAGAAATCAGGCTGTTTTACAGCTACTCAAGTGTCCCCACGATGCAGATTGCTCACTTGTAGGAACCTTTATCACCTCTACCTCTCTATAAGACAGTCTGTCCCATGGCTGCCACATAGGAGTACACCACAGGAAACAGCAAAAGCTTAAGATAAACATTTGAACATATTTTTAATTTGTGAAATAATTTTGTTTTTCAGTATGAAGAAGATGCAACATGGTAAAATTTCCACATTTAAAGAGCTAAAGTTTCTCACACCGGTGAGGCGTTCACGCCGCATTCAGGAGAAGACTTCGCAATTGCCAGACATGTTGAAAGACCACGACCCTTCTGTGTCCTCGCTGGAACAGCTGTCTGATTTGGGGGAGGATGCTTTCGTTTGCCGCCCTAACGCAGCTCTGTATCCTCTGTTCTCTGAGACTGGCCTAGCGGGACAGAAACAGTGCTTCTGAGCCAGGAGGGTTGTGTGATTCCTGTGGTGGTTTCTCGTATACAGGTCTGAAGCTGTCCATATGCCTAAGTAAAATACAGTGAACCTCCTAAGCTTGTTTATTGTTTTTAAAATAGGTTAGCTTCTTCACTTCACTAATTACTTACAGTGATGAAACATAATCAGAAAATGTACTTTATTTAAATTTATATTTTACATTGACTTTTTACCTAATATGTTTATAATAAATATCTGTATAATGCTCTATTGACATTTTATTTATTGATTGACTTAGTTAATGTTGGAACTGACTTTATGATCCTACTATGGGGCTACAGTCTGCTGCAATATGCATTTATTTCAACAGCTACATTATGTGGGTTCGGAGTGTGGTCCCATTCGAGCACTGCCCTAACAAGGCAAGGTCGTGGATCCAATCCTTAGCACTGCAGGAACAAATTCTTTGGCCACAGTAACAGGATTTAAACTTTGCCTTTGAAATACACTGCTAAATTTGCATTTGCATTACTTACTGGTTGTGTGTGTGTGTGATGAAATGCCTGAAGGAAACAAAGGAAAGTTTATTCTGACTGTTTCCCAGTCCGCCAGGCCGAGGAAGGCATGGTAGAGGAACGAGCCTGTCCGCTGCAGAGGGTAGAGGGTACTGCTTACACAGTGGTGGGTAAACCGAGGGCAGGTGTAACCTTCACAGGCTCTCTAGTTACCTGCTCACCAGCCTTCCAAACAGTGCCTGAGGCTGGAGATCAGGCATTCTAAAGCTTACTAGGGATAATTCAGATTCAAAAATGGGTGATGCCTGGGGACCAAAAGCTTCATGCATGCTAAGCATATACTATATGGATGAGCCACATGCTCAGCCCCTGTTCTTGTCCTCTGAGGTTTAACCTCTGAATCTAGACTTGGGTCTCCCCCACAGCCAGTTCACACCACTCCCACCTTTCACAGGGCAGTTTTTTTTTTTAGATTTATTTTTATGTGCATGTGTGTTTTGCCTGCTATATATCTATGTACCACATGAGTGCAGAAGCCAGAAGAAGGTCTGGGCATATAGGTTGTGAGTTGCCATGTGGGACCTGGGAATTGAATCTGGGTCTGTCCTTCTCTTGGGGCATTTTCAAAATCAAGACATTTTTTTGGTTTTCAGGGTAGTGGTTCACACATTTAATCCCATCAGTGGCAGATCTGTGGTTTCCAGGCCAGTCTGGTCTTCATAGTGAAACCCTATTTCAGAAAGTAAAAAGATGGGGAGATGGGGTTGTGCATACTGCTGTCAGCTTGGGTACAGGGTCCAGAGATATCGACCACAGCCTTAGTGAAGAATCAGATGTCAACAGTGCTGAAGCTGAGGAGCCCTGATCTGGATTCCGCTCCTCTCTCCTCAGTGCTATTTAATGACTTGCCCAATTAAGTGCCTCTTATTTCAGTGATGGATTCCGAGGTCCTCAGAGGTCATCGTTCCTCTTGACTCTTGCGCTGTCACCGCTTGTTCTTTGCCTTCACTTACCGTTCTTTGGGCGTTCTCCCCATTGCGACCTTCCAGAGCAGCGTTAGTAACAATAGGTTGCCAACATCCTAGAGGCTATGATTTTGAAGAGTAAAAGAAGTAATTTGTGCCAGGCAGTGGTGGCTCACGCCACTTAGCACTTGGGAGGTAGAGGCAGGTGGATCTCTGTGAGTTTGAGGCCAGCCTGGTCTGTAGAGCGAGTTCCAGGACAGGCTCCAAAGCTGTTGGGGGGGGGGCTGTAATTTGTATAATATACTTAATATATCCAAAATATGGTAGCATGTAATCACTGTTAGAATTATTAGAAATAGTTTGACATATTGTATGTTGTTGCTGTCTTTGAAGTCTTACATGTATTCATACCAGTCACTTTTCAAAGTACCCACACTGGGTCAGCAAGATGGTTTAATGGGTAAATGCTCTTGCCAATTTTAGCAGCTTCACATGGTGCCTCCACATCCCGGGACAACTAGAATCTTAATGGCTTTTTACTATGTAAGGGATTTCAGAGTGGAACCTGATTTTCTTATTCTATTTTTCACTTTTTCCAAGGTCATACAATAAATGCTAGAAGCGTTGTCCCTTTGAAATTTGTGTCTGTGGGCTGTCCGCCTAATCTGGAGTAATAACTCAAATTACTGGTGGTACCACCTCAAAATGTTAGCACGGCTCTTCTGCAAGGTGGCGCAACAGCTTTAAAACTGCTCCTGCAGGGCCGGGCTACTCTGTGAACAGCGCCTGGGGTCGGAACTAAATCACTTTCCTCCGCTCCTTAACAGGAAACACGTCCCGCCCCCCGNACGCCCGCTGCGGGGGAAAACGTGCACACAGTGCTCCGCCGCGGTAGATTGCGCGCCCGGGTCGCCGGTCTCAGAGCGCGCATGCGCGCCGGCATCTGCTCTTCTGCCGCAGCGGGTGATTCTTTTCAGAGGAAAGAATAGGTCTCCAAGATGTGTGCCTTGGGACTGCTGCCTAAACCGCCTGGCCCGTGACCCCCGACCCCGCTTCTGGGCACTTGCACATCACTTTAGCTTTCTTCTTTTTTTATTTTGTAAATTTACTTTCTTTATTAAACGCGTATTTGGTTATAAACATGGGAAGGAACCAACCCACTTTTCTCCACACCCAGAGCATTCAGGCCCGCGCTTATGGCTGTATTGCTGATATTAAGCACATAGAGATTAAGAGCACAAATGTGGTTTCAGCCAAGGAAAACCTTGCTTCTCATCAGTCACTTTCAGTCTTATAGGTTAAAGTCCTCAAGTACCAGAAATAAGAAAACAGCAATTGAAACCAGAGGCCAGATAAGCTCTGAAGGACTGGGTTGTTTTCGTATAGGTTTTTGGGCTCGGGTAGTGGTGTGAGGCAACAGCATCCTCATTCGTAGCCCGGGCTGGCCTGGAACTCGCTGTGTAGACAGGTTGAACTCCTACTTATCAGTGGCTCCTGGGTATGACTGACCAACTTCTGCCTCCCGAGTGTCGTAGGCTTGTGACTTGTGCCTGAGTGTGTTCAACTACCTCACTTCTGGAAACAGAAGTTATATGGAGGGAGGGTTTATTGCTATAATCTTCTGGTAAGTCTGTGATAGACTGCAAAGCAAACCGGAAGACTGTATATTTGTTGGGTTGGTTTTGAGATAGTGTCTCACCGTGTACCCCTGGCTGGCCTGGAACCCATGGTGATTATCTTCCACCCCAGCTACAGACTGGAAGTCGTTG
>LOEQ01000099.1:84646-95275 GCA_001685075.1 Bramus lutescens | reverse complement strand
CAGAATATTGTATACATAATAAATAAATAAATAAATAAATAAATAAATAAATAACTTTTTAAAAAGTTTCTATTTGTTCCCTTTTTATCTTTGCATGGAGCCATTTTATAGTTCTGTGCCAACAAGAAAAGCCTATCAGAGGCTCTAATTCTATATGTAGCTCTTCTCCTCCTCTTTCTTTTAAATAGAACATAATATTTGCCATTGTAGCCATTTTCAAGTTCACAATTCAGTGGCATGAATTATATTCAAGATATTAATTACACTCATGATATTCATTAATTATACTCATGATATTCATTAATTACATTTGTGACATTCATTGGTTACGTTCACAGTATTCATTAACTACATTTATGATCTTCACTAATTATACTAATTATATTGATTAATTATATTCATGATATTATATCCTGATACTGCTGTCCATTTGTGGGGCTTTCCCGCCACACAAAACAGAAACTCTGTACTTAGGAAATCATTGCTCTGTATTCCTTTCTTTCCCAGCTTGAGATAACTTCTAATCTTTCTGTTCCTATGAATTTGTATATTCTATGTATCTCATGTAATACAATCCTATGGTATTCATCCTTTTTAAAAATTTATTTATTTTATTTCTTGTATATGAGTGTTTGTGTTTGGCCTGCATGTATTTGCACCACATGTGTGCCTGGTGCCCAGGGAAATTAGAAGAGGGTGTTAGATAGTCCAGAACTGGAGTTACAGATAGTTGTAAGCCATTATACAGGTACTGGGAATTGAACCTGGGTCCTCTGCTGATAGGGACCCTCAGCTGAGGTTCTCTCTTAGCCACTGGGCCTTGTTTCTAGTTGACAAAAACTAACCTATACACTTAACTTTTTTAATTAAAATATCTTTTGAGAATTTTATATATGGGTGCTGTATTTACATTTCTACCCCTCCTGATATCCAGCCTTCAGTTCCTCCTGTGTCTCTCCCCAACTCCATCTAAAGTTCATGTCCTTATCCTTCTGTTATTATTTTTTATCATATCACACACACACCCCAACTGCTACATTTCCTGTCGCTCTTACATACTGCACTTGGCAGTGGGTAGCTTAGCAGGGAGCTTGCTCATGGAGAAGACTAATTCTTCCTCTCTGAGCAGCCATTGATTGCCTGGATTTCTTTATCTATGGGTGGCCTTGTGAAATTTCCCCTACTGAGGAGTTCAGAAGAGGGTGTTGGATCCCTTGGAAATGAAGGTACAGATGGTTGTGAGCTACCATGTGAGTGATGGGAATTGAACCTGGGTTCTCTGTAACTAGTCTTTTTCTGTCCCACCAGCCAACTCCCAAATAATGGCATGAAGACGTCTTCTCAGTTACAAAAGCTGGTCCTATAGATTAGGCTTGTCCCACCAGCTCTCATAACTTAAATCAACCCATTTCTGTTAATCTACGTCCTATCATGTGCTACTACCTCTCTTCTGTCTTGCATCTCCATTTCCTCTTCGTGTCTCCTGATTTCTCCTGCATGCCTAGATTCCTCCTCCACTTCCTCTCTCTCCCTGGAAATCCCGCCTATACCTCCTGCCTAGGTATTGGCCGTTCAGGTTTTTATTGCACCAATCACAGCAGTCCTCTGCAAGAACAAGTGCTCTAAATTAAATTTCCCTCTTATAACCACTCTTTATGGGTTCCAGAGGGTTTGTTATATTGTGTTTTCATTTTCATTTAATTCCTGGAATGTTTATCTTTCTTTCTTTTTTGACCCAGTAGTATGTTGTTCAATCTCCATGAGTTCATATAATTACTAAACAATTTTTTCTATTTACTTTGAATAGTAATGAGATGAGATATATGGAGTTATTTAAGCTTTTCAGTATTTGTTGAGTCTTGTTTTATGTCTCATATATATGTGGTCTATGTTAGAAAAGGTAGAAGAATTTCTTTCTTCTTCTTTGGTTTTTTGAGACAAGATTTCTCTGTGTAATGGTCCTGACTGTCCTGGAATTCACTCTGTAGACTAGGCTGGTCTCGAACTCACTGAGATCCTCCTGCCTCTGCCTCCCAAGAGCTGGGATTAAAAGTGTGCACCACCACCACCCAGCCCTAACCTTTATCTTTTGATTAGGGTGTTGAGTCTATAATTTAAAGTTTTCATTGAAAGGTGTGTGTTGATTGCTGTAGTTTATTTTTATTTTTTAATGTTTGTATTCTTGGTCCTGTTTTGTATTTCAGGATTGTAGCTTCATTTGTTTCCTTCATATAGTTCCTTGGCTCTATTTACTCCTTTCTTCAGTCTAAAGCAATTGCTTCCAGTCTTCTCTGTAGGGCTGGATTGCTGAACATGAATTCTTTCAGTCTGCTTATATCACATATAGTTTTTCTTCTCCTTAAACTATGGCAGATAGTTTTCCTGGGTCGGCATCTGTGGTCTTTTAGAACTTGGGGTGTATTGCTCCAGGCACTTGTGACCTTCACAGTTTCCATTGAGATGGCAGACGTTATTGTGATGTGTTTTCCCGTAGAAGTGACTTGTGGTTTTTCTCTTGCAGTGTTCATTACTCTTTCTCTCTGTTCTCTATATTTAGTGTTTTTGTTGTTGATTTTGAGACAGGGTTTCTCTATGCAGCCCTGGCTTTCCTGGAACTCCCTCTGTCTGGCCTCAGACTCAGAGATCTGCCTTTCTCTGCCTCCTTAGTCCTGGTAGGCATGTGCCACCACTGCCCAGCTTACATGTTGCATTTTAATGTCTTTTCTGGTCATTTCTATGTGGTGTTCTGTGTGCTTCTTGTATCGGTATGGGTGTGTCTTTCCTTTGTTTGGGGACTTTTTTCTATGCTCTTGTTGAAGATAGGATCTATACTGTTGACCTGGAGTTCTTTTATGGCAGTGTTTCACACTGTTGATCTTTCTGTAGTGGCCCAAAGTTACTGCACATGTGTGGCACCTTAAACGAGAGTGTCTCGCATAGGTGTAGATATTTGAATAATTGGTGTTGGCAATGCCCTTCTTCCCAGCATTCTCCTAGTCTGGCTCTCCCTCCCACTCTCTCTTCCTGCCCAGCTATAGGCCAGTCAGCTCTTTATTAACCAGTGAGAGTAATACACATTCACAGTGTACAAAGATTGTTCCACAGCAGTGTGGGAGGAAGGAACTGAACCAGGCTTACCCAGAGAGCCTGCCTGAGTCTGGAGGCTTGGTGTGGATGGGCAAGAGAGAGTCAGGGTCCTGGGTCAGACTAGGCAAGGGTGTGAGGAGTGGGTTCCCACCTGGGTCTGGGACTGGAGAGCTGGAATGTGGGGGCAGCTGTGGCTCAGCAATGTATGATTAGCTTTGTAGCAACCCCCAAACTGTTTTCTAGAGTGTCTGTGCCATTTTTATGATTGTTAGCTTCTGAACTGAAATATGAGAAAACAGAATTTGCCCTAGTAAATATTTTTTTTCTAGATACTTTCAGATAATTTGACTTACTTGGTGGTAGTTGGTCATTTGGTGGAGTTGTTCATTTGGTGGTTTGACTGGCGGAGGTTGGGAGGTTGCTTGTTTGTTTTTTGGTGGTAGCTGTTTGGTGATAGTTGCCTGTTTGGTGGTAGCTGCTCATTTAGTGGTAATTGCTCATTTAGTGGTAGCTGATCATTTGGTGATAGTTGCCTGTTTGGTGGTAGCTGTTCATTTGGTGGCAATTACTCATTTGGTGGTAGCTGCTCATTTGGTGGTAATTACTCATTTGCTTCTTTGGCAGTAGCTGATTGCATAAAGCAACCATCAAAACTGATCCCGACTAGGTCTTCACTTTGCATGGAAATAAATCGTTCATCTGTGGATCAAGCCTGTCTCTGCTTGAGAGCACACAGCTCAGGAGGTGGTTGAGGCAGAAAATGTCCACTCAGCACCTGATGTGAGAGTAATTCAGACCAAAGCATGTGTTGTTCATGTTAGGACATCTCCCTTAAATAGAAGTGACTTCTAGTGTCAGCTTCACAGCTTAGGGAGGTAAGCTAGGCCTGGGGGTGCTTGTAGGAGGACAAGGCCCAGAGCGCAAGGCTAACCTGACAGAGAACACTCAAAAAATAAAGTCTGAGCGTGCCAGTGACATAAACATTGGGGGGGGGGAGTGCAGAGACAATTCAGTGGTCAAGAACACTTGATGCTTTTGCAGAGGACTCAAGTTCAGCTCTCAGCACCTATATGGAGGCTCACAAATGTCTCTAACTCCAGTTCTTGGTGATTTAACACCTCTGATCCCTTTGGGCACCTGAACATTCTGTCTGTCTGTCCGTCTCTCGCATATACACACATAATAAAAATAAACCTTTAAAAAATAAATACGTTTTTAAAAAGAGAACAGCTCAAAAAACTTTTTAAAATGCCGAGGCCTCAGCCCACTCTACATACCTGAATCAGAATCTCCAAAGAGGTCTTGAATTTGTCTTTTTAAACCAGGCGATTCTGAAGTGTGTCCCAAGTTGGGAACCACTGTTGCTCAGAAGCCACCCTGAGTTTATGCATGCCAGGCCAGCACTGACAGACACCGGTCTCCATGTGGAGGCGGAGATGTTCATGTCCACCTTCCTCCAAAGCACATGGGGCTGTGAACTGTCCTTAAGGACATCCGTGGAAGGAAGGGACCCAACAGCAGGTGCCTCTGCAAAATAGACGTAGCTTATGAAAATATGAATTTACTTCAGCTGATATTTCTTATTTCTATATTTTTTCCATATATTTGATTTTTAAAGTGTCACTTTTACCTTTCAGTTTCAGGCAAATAGTTGGAAAAACCTTATCCTGAAAATATGTCAGGGGCCCATCCCCCCACTGCCAGCTCTGTATTCCGATAAGCTTCACTGTCTTGTCAAGCAGATGTTGAAAAGGAGCCCTTCCCAGCGCCCCTCTGCTACCACCCTGCTGTGCAGAGGCAGTTTAGTGCCGCTCATCCCAAAGTGTTTGCCCCATGAGGTATGACAGGAGTGTCTCTCATTGGCTCTAGCGTGGTAACATTTGTTTTTAACCTATCTGGCGGTGGGCATGGGTGTACAGTGGTGTTCATGGAGATGTCACAGGGCATCTCAGCTCTCTCCTTTAGTCTTTAATGGGTTCAGTGATAAACCTGAGTTGTCAGGCTTGGCAGGAGGTGCTTTTAACCGTTGCACCGTCTCACTGGCCCTAAACTGGTTATCTTTAGCTTAATTTTCTCATACATGCCTGTAAAGACTCGCTTAATTCAGAGGTGTATTTAAAATGTAAACCTCTTTTCCCTCTTCCCCTTCCAGCGCTCCCTACAGTAGCTGCAACACTCTCCTGCACTGGGCTTGAGCCTGGGGCAGAGTCTAGCAGAGTCTAGCAATCATCACAGCTGTCTGTGTTTGTCTCACTGTTTAAATTATAACATTATTTGACACCCCCCCACCTTTCTTTCCTTGTTAAGGGTCAAGTTTGGAGTGTGGTTTTTGGGGCGACACTGGCCTCGTGTTGGCAGGCCTGCCTTAGCCCCCTAAGTATTCATGATTGTACTACTCTCCTTATGTTTGCTTTTGCATGGCATCTTTATTTTCCAACTTTAAGTGCTCTTGTGTTGAAGAGCATTATAATTATATGACCTTAAGGTGGTGTCCAAGGCAAAGTGTCTTTCTTTAGCTGGGCCTGGGTGTGCTGGTGAGTAATCCCTGCTGTGTAGGCTAAGACAGGAGTCTTGGGGTATAGAAACGTGTTTTTCACATCTTTAAATGCTCATCTTTAAATTTCAGATCATCACAGAATATGGAGAGCAGATACTGGATGAAACCAAAATATCTGAGTCCAAGAAACCAAAAAAAGGAGGTAAGAATTTTGGGAAGCTTATTTTTCAAGTGTGTTTTTAAAAGTATCATAAAAAAGAAAATGTAATTTCTGCCGTGCAGTGGTAGCACACACCTTTAATCCCAGCACTCAGGAGGCAGAGACAGGCAGATCTCTATGAGTTTGAGGCCAGCCTGGTCTACAGAGCAAGTTCCAGGACAGCCAGAGTTGTTACGCAGAGAAACCCTGTCTCGAAAAACAAAAACAAACAAACAAACAAAAGTAATTTTCAAGTTATTAGAATTATCACAGATAGGCTTCAAATAATTTTTTTTGCTCCTTCAGACAGAGTTTCCTTCAGATCCTATACTGTTGAAGAAACAGTACATTTTTCCAGTTAGAAATCACCCCACACACTTAGATTAATTAAATTATTTAATTAAAAAGCTCTTTAATAATAGTCCATGGCTGGTTTTGGTGATGCATGAAAAGGAACCGGCCTCAAAGAGAAAATGGTACCAGCTTTGATCTATACATTCCACACACGTTGTCATCCGTAACTCTCTTTAGGGTCCCAGCCTCAGGTCACACTCTCAACAGTTTAAACAGAGACAGGAGATTTCATGTCTGCCCACTCTGGCAGATGGGAGATTGACGCAGCAAAGATATTGCCAGAAGTATTTAAATACACCACTATTGTTCTTTCTGAATTGTTGTTACCAGGGTCATCTTGCCCACCTGGCAGAATTCTGCTTTTCCTGCTAAGAGCACAGAGGACTTAATGGCAGACCATTATGTCTTGATTATTGATTGTCATTGATTATGGTTGTCACCCTGTGCTGCCCCCTTATAAACCTAAAGGAGGTTTTAAGTCTGGATTTTCTCCTTTTGTTGTGGGAATGGAGCCTAATTGGAGGTCAGTCCTAGTGAGCAGACAGTAGCAGGGCCTTTCTCAGCAACCCAGAACTTCAGCTATGCTACATTCTCTTTCCTGCAGTCGCTAACGAGACTGGTTAATAAGGTCCTTACTGTCCAGTCATATCAGAGGCCGTGTTCCTCTAGGTAAATTCTACTTTGTGGGACTTAATATTTCATAAGGAAATAAATCCTTCATAGCATCATTTTTCTTACATTTCCCCTCCTCAACATTGTACTTTTTAATTTTCAGGGACTAAGAAGAACCTAGTTTGGATAGTTCAGTGATGGGAGACTGTCTATTTTGTTATTTAGCATCTTATCTACTTTGGCTTATTATGGGTTATTGAAGGCTTTTAGGAATCTAACCATGAAAATGCAACACTAAGATTGTAGCAAATTGTATTCCCAAGTTTCTGACGGACCATTGAACAAACTAATTTTCAAAGGCAGAGCCTTTTCTACAGAGAACTGTGGCTCTGAGTGGTAGTGAGCAGTCACTGTAGGCTCACCAACTGTCACAGGTGCATCACGTGGTGCAGGATGTCCGTCAGTCGACCAGGATGTCAGTCAGCGTAGGCTCACCCACCAGGATGTCAGTCACTGTAAGCTCACCGACTGTCACAGGTACATCCTGTAATGCAGAATGTCGGTCAGTGTGGGAGGTGATACATTTGAGGAAACAGGTGTGTATGCTTTCATTCAGTTTGTTGTGACCGTAAACATTATCTAAATAGGTAAAAATTTATCAGTAACTGGTGGTGGTGGCGCAAGCCTTCAATCCCAGCACTCAGGAAGCAGAGGCAGGCAGATCTCTGTGAGTTTGAGGCCAGACTGGTCTACAAAGTAAGTTCCAAGACAGCCAGAGCTATTACACAGAGAAACCCTGTCTTGAAAAACAAACAAACAAAAAATCAGTAAAATAAAATTTAAGAACAGCTTTTTTGAAAGGAATTATTTGCATAAAAATTCCACACAGCTATAGTCCTAAGCCAGTATCACCTCTAATTTAATTCATACCTGTCTTGGCACTTGTCACCTAAATGTTTTCAGAGAATTTCTTAGTTCCTTTTCCTTTATCAGTGACTTCCTTCTGAAGTCTCTAGAGATAACAGAAGTGAGAAGAACAGAGAAGAGTTTGTATAGATTACTCCCAGCCGGGCATAAACCATGTATGGAGTTCGTATCATGCATGTCCTCATAGACCACCAGAGAAACACTGTAAAAGCAGTTTGTTTATTTTTCTGGGTTAGGCTGAAGGGCTACAGGAGCTATGAACCAGGAACTGTGGACAAGCCTGAAAACGTGTGTCATGGTATCACCGATATAGGCTCAGTTCACTGTCACTCAGAAGGCAGCCACTCACTTGGCCTTACAAGTTTGCTTTGATGATAATTTTACCCCTGGTACTATCTTGTAGCTTTTGTTCACATCCCAGGGTAGTAGGAAGCACTGAGCAAGAGAGCGCTAACAGGAGTTTCAACATATTTTGAAAAAAAAAATGTAGTTTTACAATTTCCAAAATAGAGAAAGTATTGCAGGAGTTAGCATCAGAGCATCTCCCAGGCAGCCCTAACAAGCTAGGCTCAGACGTCCGCCCTCAGTAAGCCAGTTAAAGACACCTAGTGTGAGAAACACGCTCCAGTGCCAGGAATAGGCGTGTCCCCAAGGCCCGGAGTTCAAAGGGAGTGCAGCTGTAGGCAGATGAGACTTACTTTATTCACTGGTACCCAGGCCGCACAGAAGTCAGACACTGGCAGGCACCCTGGCCCCCGTAGGACGTCACAGGCAGACAGTATACAGAGGCACTTGCCTCTGACATCAAGGCCATATTTATACATAATCACACAAAAGGGGCGTTCTGCCAGACATAATTATAGAACAGATTACATTACTCTCACTTTTGGGTTCCACAAATTTATTGCTGACTCATAGCCCCTGGAAGTCCAGCTTTAGCCATCTTGTTCTATACCAGCTATCTCCCTCAGTCCCGTGTTGTCTAAATGTAAAGAGGCTTGTATGGTCTCTTGTTCCCTTCATGCACACACACCTGTTGTCTGTCTCCCAGGGTCCTGACATGAGGTTCAAGTTTACAGCAGGCAAGGGATGAGCATGACTGAGTTGTCCTGGTCCAGGTGCCCCCCACCATGCTTGACCCCATCGTCTTTGTTTCAGTCTCTCCGTTGTCAGAACCATGTGGACTCCCTTTTCAGGAGAAAAGCTTCTCCTTTATCTTCCCCAGGCTTCAGCCTTTTCCCTCCCCAGCCTGAGATTCCTGGGGAAATGCCAGCTCCTTGGGGGTTTTTGTCCCAGCAGTCCCAAAGCCAAAGAGAGGAATATAAACGCCTCTTTAGAATGTCTTCATTGACGGTCACCGAGGAGCCAGTGAAATGCTACCGTATTGGAACCGTTTAGTCTCTAGATAGTGAGATCAGAACAGTGAAATCACGCACAAGGACAGGAACTGTATGTGACGTGCTCCCCTCGTGTTTCTATGGCCTGGCCTTACAGGTATTCAAAGGCATTTTTAAGATGTCGAATGAAGCTGGGCGGGGTAGCATGCGCCTTTAATCATAGCACTTTGCCATGAGGCAGGAGGATCGCTGTAAGCCTCAGACCAGCCTGATCTTCATAATGAGTTCTACGCTAATGAGAGCTATGTAGCGAAATCCTGCTTCAAAACCCAAAATAAGCAAAACCAAAAGTCAGTAAATGTGGGGATGCGGGCTCCTCTGACTTCTCAGCTGCTTAAATGGGTTGGCGTAGATGACTCTCATGCTATCTGAACACTAAGGATGAAACAACATAAATTGTTTCTTGTAATATATAGAGAATTTTACCCCTTTATCGAGAACGCTTGATACCCCTTCAGTTTGATGCTATCTGTGGTCAAGTATCTTTAACGTCCTTATTTGTCAGACACCAATAATGCCAGACTGAGGAAGGACGGTCAGAGTTTAAGGACTGCCTGGGCTGCGTACTGAGGATCTTTCTCTGAACACAAAACATAAGCGGGGAGAGCTGTTAGGATTCAGGCATTTTGCTGGCTCCCTGTCATCTGGCAGGATGTAGCCAGGCATTACCCTAGCCAGCCCAGGGTCCTAGTGTGTACGTGGGTACAAAGGTCCCTTTAAGAGATAAGCTCTTGCACCTCTCTGTTCTTCTGAAGGGCAAGCAGGACTTTTCCTGCTTCTTCTCTTTTCTCTCTCTCTCTCTCTTTTTCTGTCTCTCTCTTTCTCTTCTCTCCTTTTCTTTTCCCCACTCCTTTCCCTTCCCCCAACAAAACTCTCCACTTAAGCTCTGCCTGCGTGGCGTATTCCACCTGCCATGGGACGCCTCAAAGGTTCCATCTCGCACCGTATCATAACAAAAGTTATGTTAGAATTTAGTAAGATGACCTTCCTGTGTTTCTCCTGCCTTCTCTTTCTAAGCAGACCCCAGCAGACTCAGTAGAGCTCCGGGAGAGGAAGCACATGCCATGGTGAGTGCTTTAAGATTGAATATGTGAAGCGTGGATCTGGTGAGCAACCGGCTTTCTGACATGCTGTGAGGTTTCAGGATTTGGCCCTGCCCCTCCAGCTAAGATGTCTTTCACCTTTTGATGCATGAAGCATCAGGAGCTGTTGCCCTGTACCACCTTGCTGAACCTTCCAGATCCTCATTTCCTCTTTGTTCCCATTTTTAATTGCCAATGGCTGTGGTATCAATATAGGTATGACAGACAGAATTCAGTCCTGCTTCCAGATGTGAAAATTTTGTTTGAGCTTGGCCTTTTGTTTTGTCTTTATCATGGTAATATATATTCAAATAATTAAAATATAAATACATATAGTCAAATGATTTAGCCATTTTAGCAATTTATTTGTTTTGAGACAGTGTCTTATGCTTTTCCCCTCACTGTGGTAAAATACCTGATGAAGGGCTGGGGAGATGGCTCAGAGGTTAAGAGCATTGCCTGCTCTTCCAAAGG
>LOEQ01000099.1:66490-82227 GCA_001685075.1 Bramus lutescens | reverse complement strand
CCTTTGGAAGAGCAGGCAATGCTCTTAACCACTGAGCCATCTCTCCAGCCCGAACAGGTTTTTATAAAGAAATTAAGGCTGGGGGTGTGGTATGATCATAGAGTTTATGCTGTCATCCTGAGTCTCTAGGTAAAAACCCCAGTCCACAAAACAGTAAATAAAATGGGAGTAGGGAGAAAAGAGAGGTATGTCGGTGAGAGTCATTAAAAGTATAGCTAACGTTGTGTATATGAATCCTTGGGAGTTTCATAACTGTACATCATGCAAAACATTAACGATATACGTATTTTAATGCGAACACTTTGATGGTTCATTCTGAATTGAGCTATCATTTTGCATGATCTCATTTCAAGGTTTTTGTTGCTATATCCTTTGTTCCGAAGACCGGACAGGACTCTTGCTCTATCTGAGCTGGAAAGAGACGAGAAATACTTCTGCCTTGTTAGCGTACTGCCTTGTTAGTGTACAGTTTAGATGTGGGTGAATGACAGAACGAAACTGTTGACCCTCCTCTTCCCCATTTGAGCATCAGGTAGCCCGTCAGCGCAGCAGAAGCACGCCACTCCAGCAAGCCCTCACAGGCAGCAGTGGGAGAGCCATGTTCCTGGTCCAGCTCTAGCAGCTTTGGAAAAGGCACCCATCCTTACCTCCAGTTTCATGGCCGAGGATGACAGAGGTTAGCACCATCATCGTCCCTTGGAGTCTGGTTTCAGATACCAAAGTTCATGCCTGCTCAGGTGCCTCATGGAAAAGGCATCTAATGCCCATGTCCTCCTGTATACGTTAATCTCTAGACCACATGTTCATAAATACTGTGTAAATAGTTGCCACACTGCATTATGTGAATCATATGTGAATATGTTCAACACAGACTTAGCTTTTATTATTTAATTTTAATTTTGATATTGTGTGTGTGTGTGTGTGTGACTATATGTGCACATATGTAGGAAGCCAGACGAGGGTGTCAGATCCCTTGAAGCTGGAGTGACAGGCATTTGTGTGCTTTCCACTGTGGGTGCCAGGATCTGAACTCTGGTCCTCATAATTGAGTAATGTGTGCTCTTAACAACTGAGCCATCTCTCCAGCTCCAGACTTAACTTTTAAAAAGTATCTTAAGATCCAAAAATCTGTAGCCCATGGTTATACAGGGAAGACCAAAATCAGACTGAACATTCTCTAGTAGAATTCTCCATGCTAGGGTTTTAGTTTATATCTCTCTGCAGCTGACATTTGGTGCTCCTTGTGGTAGTGAGTGAACTGGATTTTCAGTGAGTGTCAAATAGAATCATAACTTTGCTTGAAATATGATAGACACTGGAGATTCTTTTTTTTTTAAAACCTGGTCCTATATCCCTCTTTACAAGCAGGTGGTTCTGTAATAAAGTACAGTGAAAATCGTGCCCGTCAGCAGTGGCTCAAAGAGCCCCCCGAGACCTTGCTGTCAATGCTGAAGGATGCTGATCTCAGCCTGGCATTCGAAACGTACACAATATATAGACCAGGTAATGTTTGCCTGTTATATGACCATGAGGACACTTTGGCTTTTAAAAATATACAGTAAAATATGAATAAATTGACCATGTTAATAATTCTTTAAAGATTTATTTTTATTCGTGTTGTCCGTGTCTATGAATGTGTGCCACATGTGTGCAGGTCCCCAGGGAGCCCAGAAGTTGGGGGGATCAGATCCCTGGAGCTGGGAGTAATAGGCAGTTGTGAGTCACCACGTAGGTGCTGGGAAGCAAATTCAGGTCCTCTGGAAGAGCAGCAAGTATCCTTAACTGCCCCTCATCTTTGTTCTCCCTGCATATACAGCTCAGTAGTTTTACACTGATGCATGTTCTTATGCAGCCAATCTCCAGATTCTGTTTCTTTGCAAAGCTGGAGCTGCACACATTAAATAAGAGCCCCATTCTTTCTTCCTCCAATCCCTGTGATTTGTAAGACTGGTGCAGGAAAGACGATGTTGCAAGAGATTTAGTTGATGAATATTTATTGAGTGGCAAATATATAGATGATGATTAAAACAAAAAAGAGGGCTGGTGTCCAGCCCAGCACTGGTGTGCTCTGTGTAGCATGCACAAGGCCCTGAGCTAACTCTTTAGACCTTTTTATTATTTGAGACAGGATCTCCCCAAATTGCTCAGACTGTACTATAGATTTCTTATTTTAGAAGTTTTTAGAATATTTTTCTCTGCTCCCTTATTGAAAATATTGCTTTAAAATTTAATTCACATTCTGCTACTTCCTGGATCCATTGTCTACACAAATCCTGATGAGTAAATACTGTTTTAAGTTGGCTGGCTTCCCCAGGCACTATGGCTCTGGTCTGTAGTCCTAACATATGGGAGACTGATGAAGAGCAGCCTAGGAGATCAAGTCCAGCCTGGGCAACATGGTGAGACCCCATTTAAAATTAAACAGGTAAACTGTCATACTTTCTGCTGCTATTCCCTTGAAGGTACAGAAGGATTCTTGAAAGGCCCCCTTTCTGGAGAAACAGCTTCAGACAGTGTTGATGGTGACTATGATTCAGTCATTTTGGATCCGGAGAGATTTGAACCTCGGCTGGATGAGGAAGACACGTACGTTGTAACAGACCTAGAATACTGTAGCTGGGGAATGGAGCCTGTATGTACACACACGCTGTATCGTACCACAGTAATTTCGGATGTAGTATAATAGCTACACTGCTTTCCATCCTAAATGAGCACTTCTATTTGCTCCTGTGTGATGGTCGACACTGACATTTTACTATGACTTCCTGGCTGCACGTAGTATGTTTTCAGTCCGGACTTGTTTTTGTTTCTGAATTTTGAGGCACTTAGGCTCCTCCTGCACCTGCTTTCAGGTGCTGGGATTATATGAGTGTGAAAATATATATATTCATTTTATAATACATTTTTTAATGTTAAAAATACCCACAGTGATACATTTTGGGGAGAACTAACATTTTTTTCCCTCTACTCAATTACCTTATGAGATTGAGCTTCCAACAGTTTAGATAGCACATGGTAGAATTCTGCGTTGAACCCATCAAGAAGTAAAAACCACGAGTCTAATACAGTGGCTCGTCATCTAAACTGTTTCCACAGGGACTTTGAGGAAGACGATGGAAATCGTGACTGGGTGTCAGAACTAAAGAAACACGTGGGATGGAAGGACACATCTGACGGAAACTCCTTGGAGCGTGTGCCTGAGCCATGTGGGGGAGACACTGATGCCTGGAAATGGGGTGATGACTGAGAAAATGTACCACAAGCTTAAATAACAACCCAAAACCCTTGTGAGCTTTTTTAACACAAGGGAGGGCTAGAGATGCTGTGTCCTTGCATTCCGGTAGAGCAGAGGTGAAATGCTAGCCAGCTGGCTAACTCTGTGTGCGATAATAGGAAATCATTTTGCTTCTGTGATCCCTCATTTTTTCAACTATCCAAGGAGAATAACAATGCCTACCTCATAAGAACACTGACCAAGATTGTTATAGCAACCCATGTGTTTGTATCCACGGTTACTATGTGACACTGTGAAGTTTCCTAAAGTGATCTAAATATATTAAATTGTGACATAAAAATGTGTGCTCTTTGTCAATAATACCCGACTTGGGGATGCTTCAGAATGATTTCCAGTGATATTTACCAGCTACCAGCTGTCCTTAAATGTTCCTTGTAGGCTTTACAAAAAGCCAGGGGGTCAGGGGATCAGCCATAAGATGAGTGGAACGGGCTCCCAGAAGATTGCAGTCCTGGACCCGAGGCAGGAATACAGCCAAAGAGATATGACGGATGTCAGAAACTAGAAAGTGTTCTAGAAAGTGGCCCACAGGGGGCTGGAGAGATGGCTCAGTGGTTAAGAGCATTGCCTGCTCTTCCAAAGGTTCTGAGTTCAATTCCCAGCAACCATATGGTGGCTCACAACTATCTGTAATAAGGTCTGGTGCCCTTGTATACATAATAAATAAATAATATTTAGAAAAAAAAGAAAGTGGGCCACAGTGCACATATGTGCTGGATCCTGGACCTCATCATGTATTATCTCATTTAATGCTATGCCACATTAGAGAAAAGAGAATCTTTCCCCCAGTGAAGAAACCGGCTTCTTCTGACCCCATATGATGGAGAGTAGGTAGAAATTATGGTCTAGTCATTTACCAGGATCTGCAAAAATAGGAACTATGAGTAGCTTTTAACAACGTAACTCTCCTCCCTTGTCTGCAATGTTGGGCCAACCCAGGACCTTAGGAATGTAAGGCAAGTAATCTGCCACAGCTGCTACAGCACAGCATAGCTTTTGTTCACCGTGCAAAGGCTGCTCCGCAAGTCCCCACCCTGCCTGTGTGTCTCCTGGTACTCAGTCCTGCAGTCTTCCATCTCTGGCAGCTTCTCTGTCTGCCCTTGCCATTTTTGAGGAGTGCTAGTTAGTTATTCTGTTTTTATCCTATACTTGGGTGCGTCCAGTGTTCTTCACAAAGGTGAACCCTGTCCCCCTCACGTCTTCTCAGGAAGTACATGATGTCAGCACGGTGTGCCACAGTTGCTGCGTGCCTCATCGTAGGCACCGACTTCTCTGTCCCTGTTCTTACTGTTGCTAACCCTACACTGAGAGGCTTCAAGTTCTCCCTCTGTTAGAGCCAAGAGTGTCATGTTACCCTAAGTCACTGGTTTGGTTGCCTAATTCCTTCCATTTGGTTTCTGTGCACTTTTGTGATGTTCTTGTCCTTTTAAATTACTAAATTATATTAGATAAAGTAGGATCAACCTGTACCTTCTCTGTTCCAGCTCCAGAATCAACATTTTTTCCCCCAAGAGCCACAGTTCCTCTCATTGTTTTTTGTTTGTTTGTTTTTCAAGACAGAGTTTCTCTGTATAACAGCCCTGGCTGTCCTGGAACTCACTCTGTAGATCAGGCTGGCCTCAGACTCAGATCTGCCTGTCTCTGCCTCCCAACTCCTGGGATTAAAGGTGTGTGCCACCACCACCCGGCCCCTCTCATTGTTTTAAAGTCACTATTTGGGTACTGAGCGTGCTGGTTACCCCTGGCATATCTGGGCCCTGTCTATATACCTGTATTTTGTGCATCCCCATCTGGATGTATAATAAGTCAAACACGGCCTCACAATGATGTCCCTGGCTCATCCAATCTCGTAAGGTTAATTCAGGCTTCTCAAGAACTCTTGGTCTTTTTTTATATCCGTTTTCCCTGATGGTGAAAAACACAGTTTGCAGCCATCCATCTAGTTGTTGAGACCAGTACACATACAAAGCAGTGTCCAAACCATTAACCTTCGCTGCCATGANNNGCAGCTAGCGTGCAGAGCTTGTGTGTGTTTTCTGTTGTTGGCTTCACCTTTCTTAGGTCCGTCCCTTGAATGTTAGCTGGGCACTTTTCTGATGATGTTTACTGTTCAAGAAAGCATGAAAGTTACAAGGAGGTCTCCAAGACACTCAAGTTCCATATACCATCTTCCATACCTCTTTACCTGCTCTAATCATTGGCTCTAAACGTTACAATCCAGACAAAGCAAATTTGAGATTATGTGCATCGTTATTTATCTCATTAAGCACTGAAGAGTCAGATTATAAATCCTCTTGAAAATCAGACGATGTCCACTTTAAACCACGCTCCATGTGTTTGCTTATTTGGGTGAGATCTGCCAACCCTGATAGGCTTTAAAAAGAAAGGGAACTGGGTGTGTCACACACCTTTAGTTCAGCAGGGAGACAGAGGCAGGCATCTGGACCTCTGAGTTCCAGGTCAGTCAAGGGTACATAGTGAGACCTGTGCACAAAAAAANCGTGAACAATGGTGGGTTATGAAATGGTCATGGGACTGGCTCTGGCTGTCTTCCTTGTATTAGCATTTACCACCCTGAAAGAGGTATATTTTTCCACTGTTCTGCATGGAGCTGGGTTAAGAGGGGGTGCCTTTTGCAGATCCCTGGGCAGCACCTAGTTTTGCTTGTGGACCCAGGTTCCATTCTTATACACCCCTCAGCAGTATTTGAGACCTTGCATGAGAAACCTGCTTCCTTCAGGGAGTATATATTACAGTTGAACACTACTTAGCTCATATGGGACCCCAAACATCATCGCCACCGCCTTCCCCAACAACCCAACTAGCACGTTTTCTCTCAGCATTGCTTACTCATCAGAAACCTCTGTAAGTGGCAGACAGCAGAGAACTTACATACCAACTGCACCAAGGAAACCCTCCCATCCCTACACGCAAAAAAGCCAGTCAAAAACCAGGTCTATGGCTTCCAAAAATGCTGCCCATCGAAGTCTAGAAAACAGCCACCCCCATCGGGCCACGGAACCCGAAGGTTGCAACAAGGCATTCTGACTGATCTCTCAGCCGCAGTTCTGGAAAAGTTTGTCCCCAAAACGGTTTCCCCTCGGCCCCTGCTCTCCACTATAAAAACTGAATCTCAGACCTTTCACTGCTTCTGCACCCTCCGACACCGAGCGGCAGGGTGCCAACCTCTCAATAAAACTGTGCTCGCACAGCTTTGAAGTCGAACACGGTCTTCTCGTTTTCTTCCCCTGACTTACTTCTTACACCCTGGGAATGTGGAGACGTTCACGTGGCTTGTTTTACTTTCAGCTTCCGACCTCGGGCAAGTGGAAGGAGCACTCGTAGGTTTCCTCTGCCCCCGCCCAGCACTCCGCCTACTTTCCCCGCGGTAACCCCCGCTCCAGTGTCCCGGAGGCTTAGCCGCCAGGGGTCAGATCCACCTGGACACTTAAAGACCCTCTGCACAAAGTCCGCTGAGCAGGTAGGCCGAGCCCACCGTGTTTGTTCTTTAGGAGCTGTCCCAGGCTTCTCGAAGGCAGGGGAGAGAGATTGGGCAGGCGGGAGGAGACTGCTGCCTGGGCTGCGTCAGCTTCCATGGCAACTCACAAACTACAAAATCCTGAACTCAAGTCCTCCTCCCGCATGCTGGCTGGAGCCTCCATTGACAATCCTGTACCCATGACTTGAAATTATTTGAAAACAACCTGCCCAGTAGACCACCCAGGGTAGTAGAAGTCTGCATTGCGCCTGAGGCAGGAGGATGGAAAACTCAAAGCCTACCTGAACTACTTAGACCAATTTCAATACCAAAAGGATTAGGTATAAAGCTCCGTGGTTGAATGCTTACCAAGCATGTATGCGGTCCTGGGTTCGATTCCCAGTACAGCAAAATAAAAAGCCCCATTATGCTCCAACTGTGGCATAAACCGGAAAAGAAGGAAAACAACCTGCAATGAAGTGCATATTTCCACCTGTAAACACCTGTAGCCAGGTGCCAGGACAGTCACCTGATTGTGGCTGTTAGACTCTGGACCTCCCACCGACTGCACCTCTACAGTCAGTAGACCAGGTTTTTTCCATATTGGGGCACAGCTAGTAGGAAAGTCCCCGGATCCAACCAAGCCCTGATTTATCTTCTTAGGAAATTCAGTATGAGTTAATCCATGGGGAGATACTTAGATAGACGTGTGATAGTTTGGTTCTAGAAGCAGATAACTGTGACTTTGTGGTCATCCCTTGCTGTGTGGGTCCAAAGACCTTTGAATGTCAAAGCTAGTACCCCAGGCCCTAACTTCATCTTAACTACCATAATGCCTCCATCTCTAGAGCCCCAAACACGGACAGAATAAATTCCTAGGCTTCCCTGTAGAGGGCAGTACATCCCACTAAGAGGAGAAAGGTGCTTGCCCCACCCTTGGACTTGCAGGCACCCTTGGACATTTTAGAGGCACAAAGCACCTACAATGAGATGTCTCTCCTTCAGACACAGTACTTTTCCATTTTAGAAGCTAGAGAAGAAAGGTTTTGTGAGGTGGTGACTCCTCTAAGATCACAGAGATGAGCTGCAATCCAGTATGACCTTAGAATCTACCAACCCAACCCTTTTCACCCCATTCCTGTGTCCAGAAGGAAATTTCGTGACTTTCAAAAGCTGGGTGGAACGTTTTAGCAAACAGTTCTTCTGCTTTTTATCCATCTTTTGCTTGTTAGTTGTCATGAGAAGTGTACAGTGAAGGTTTATTTCTTCATTTTAGGAATCTCTGACCCCTGAAACAATGGATAAATTTGACCTGATTAAGATCATTGGGGAAGGCACCTATGGGAAAGTGTACTTGGCGAAACATAAAACGGAAAGCAATCAGTGTGTCATAAAAGAAATCAATTTTACGAAGGTAAAGTTAAGTTCAAATTTCTGATAATTTTAAGTGGTATATTTAGTTTTTAAAAAGATTTCTGTATTTGCTACGTGTATGTATGCGTGCTTGCATGAGTTTATGGGCACCATGTGAGTGCAAATTTCTGCAGAGGTCAGAGGGCATTGGATGCCTCTGAACTTGGTTTGCAGGCTGTTGTGAGTCACTGATCTGGGTGCTAAGAACTGAACCTGGGCCACAGCACAAGCAGTAAGTGCTGAGCCATCCCTCCAGCCCCCATATTGTCAATCTAGTATGGAAACAAATGCCCTTTTCCCCACTAGGAATTTTAAGGTTCAGTTGACTCTGTTTTCAAAATCCTATTCAACAACGTGTATTGCATTCATTTTCTTAGTGTCTACCCCCATCCCCGCCCACTGAACAAAGGATTTGGTATTATACTGGACACCTTCTGTGATTGATTGCTACTGAATCCCTAGCTGGCCAACCTCTGTGCCTTCCTGTTTTCTTTCCCTTTCCCTCCCTCCTCTCCCCTCCCCTCCCCTCTCCTTCCTCTCTTCCCTTTTGCCCTTCTTCCTTCCCTTGTTCCCTCTTTTCCTCACTCCCTTTTTTTTTGAAGCAGGGTCTAGATTAGTTATGTAGACAATCTAGTCTCAGAATCCTCCTGCCTCTGCCTCCCTAGTGCTGGAGTTACAGGCGTGCGCCATCATGCCCAGTTACTATTCTTTTCCTTTAAAAAATATGTTTATTTAGGTACACACCTTTAATCCCGGCACTCCAGAGGCAGAGGCAGGTGGATTTCAGAGTGAATTCAAAGCCAGCCTGGTCTACATAGTGAGGACCAGAACAACCAGGGCTAAGTAGAGAGATCCTGTCTCAAGTTTTTTTTAATTCATTTCAGGGTACATATTTGTGCTTGCACATATGTATGTGCATATGCGCACGCACACACCCACACACCCACACCACAGCACACATGTGGAAGGAAGTCAAAGGACAACTTCCCATGTTGGTTTCAGGAATCTACCTCCAGATAGTTACCTGTTAAATACTTGACTCTTGACTCTCCCTCTTCAAATTAGCTTCATTTCTTTTGTCAATGCATGTATCAAGTAAAACCAGTTTCAAACTTTCAGTACAATAATATTTCCCCAGCGTTATTAATTTTCTTGATTATAATTGTCACTGAAGAGCCGATGGTTAGATATGAGACACTGCTCATTCTTTAGTGGCCCTGCCTTCCAGAGATAACATTTTGGAGATAACATTAAAGCCAGTGGCGTCTTGGGGGATTTCGGATAGTAGTGAGCAGGAAGCATGCCTCTGTAAGTCAGTTACCTCTGCAAGATACACTGTCTCAAAATACCACTTTGATGCCCTTCCAGGAAAAAGAAGCTTCAAAGAAAGAAGTGGTCCTTCTGGCTCAGATGAGGCATCCCAACATTGTAACCTTCTTTGGTTCATTTCAAGGTTAGATTTTCCTATCATTAAAGCATCCCAGTAAACTACAGATCCTTAGAAAAGATGTGTCCCCATGAGTTGTGTATTTATTCAATTTTCTAAGTGTGTTCATTTCCCTGTCTAGTTAAATTGTTCCTGAGATGGTGTCTTTGTTTCCTGTCTGATGAGTGTTGTCCTTTGAATCGGGCCTTCTGTAGTTTCAGTGCGCTGCGTAGTTGAACATCACCGCTAACTCCAGATCCTGTAGGTCTAAGAGAAAAGGGTTAACCTAGGCATCTCCGAGTATCACTGAGTGGGTGGAAAGCAATGTGCAAATTCGTAGATGCATCCACTATTTCTTGAACTGTTCATAGTGTGCAGGCCCAGTGCTCTTTGCTGTTTAGAAACCACCACATTCAGAGCAGTTATGAGGTCAGGCATGGTCTCATAGTCCTGGAATCCCAGCACTGGAGAAGCAGAGGCCAAAGGACTATTCAGGGCCAGCCTGGTCTACAAAGTGAGTTTCTGGCTAACCAGTAGTATGATAGTGGCTTTCTATCTCAAAACCTGTACAATATTAGTTAAGTTAAAAGCAGCTATGTTTGTGACTCTTTTCAATGAGTGATAGTCATTGGAACCCTCGGGGCTCTGGGGAGGTTTCTCCAGGGCAGGGCCCTGAACTCGACTGGACTGAACAAGTGTGCATGCTCTATCTCCGAGCTACACCCTGAACTCTGAATAACTTTTGAAGGCACTCAGGGAATAAAGTGCTCCACATTTCTGTCCGCTATCCCCATCTTTCTCTTCCTCACCTTGTGAGTTATAGTTAGAATCCTTCGTCTACCTGAATTCTTTTCACTCTCAGACTTCCCCAAGCCACCATCCCTCACTTATCCCCCAGCGCACTTTTCTACCAAGGCATGTGACTATCTGTGCATATACATTATTACAAATTTGCTTAAAGCTTTTTCTTCAGATAGGAAATTTAGGGGTTGAGAATGTTATTCAGTGGTAGAATAATTGTATACCACATAAGAGGTCCTGGGTTTTATCCCTAGTAAAACACACACACACACACACACACACACACACACACAAAATGTAAACATTAATATGAGCTCAGGGACTTATATATACACTTTGGTCCTCTACATGTGGCAGATGGTAGATGCTCAATTGCAGTTGCTGAATGAATGAATGAATGGACTGGACCATTTAAATAGACAGGAGGATACATTTATTCCACATAGGGTAGATTTCTGCAAACACTTTGCAACAGATACAGTTACACAGCTAAGGCCACTTCACAGTATAATTAACCTCCTTCCCCCCCTTGACATTGTTTGACAGCTTGTTGGTTTTTAAAACACAGGTCTAGCCAAGAACCTCAGAGCCTGGAAGCACCTGACTGTGAGAACCTGAAAATAGAGGCTTTGCTGGCTCTACGGCAGCTCATCTCTCGCTCCAGGAGCCATGGTCTAATGTCTGTTTCCCCTCTTTGCTGGCTGTTAATGAGGGGCCGCTCTCTACTAGAAGTGAAACCTTGTGCTCCGCCGCATGGCAGGAAGTGGGGCTGGAAATCACTCACTGCTCCTGCCGGTGACTTCCAGGCTCACGTTTACATCAGTCATTCTGCCTGGCTGATCCTTTTGATTTACTCAGAATTAGCTGGCTACTAATGAAAGATGAAGTTTTATGAGTTTGGAACAGCGAAAGAAAAATAATAATTTAGTAATCTTTTCCTAAGGCAAAACGACTTCCCTCAGGAAATATTAACTCTTAGGTGCTAAGCATGTTCTAGAGCCAAGCGCTCGAAATGTCGAACAGAATCGACACCAATCTCTGCGCTGTTGTGCTTGGTTTCCATGTCATGAAACAAATGGTTGTGTAGCTGATGGTGTCAAGCAGTTGTTTTGTACCCACTCCTTCTGTTTTGCTCAGTTAGGGGCTCTACGCCCAGAAGATTGTGCCATCTCCATTGAGGGTGGTTCTTCTCTCCTTAGTTAGTCCAATCCAGAAATGCCCAGGGATTTGTCTCCTAAGAGAGTCTAGACCCTGTCAGGTTGACCACTGTTGTTAACTTTCTGGACTACACAGAATTGACCCTTTATCAATGAGGCCAACACAAAAGGAACAAAAGTAAGATGAGAACCCAGTCCATCTTTGGGCCACACCCACTCTTATGCCCTTCATTTTCCTGTCATATTCTTTACGTTCTAGGTTTTGAAAGACAAACGATAGCTAAAAGCTCCTGCACCAAATGATGTTGTTTTCTTGCAGAGAATAGCAGGCTCTTTATTGTAATGGAATACTGTGACGGAGGGGATCTCATGCAGAGGATCCAGAGGCAGAGGGGAGTGTTATTCAGTGAAGATCAGGTAAGCCTGCTTCTAAGGTTCATTGGGAGTTAAATCATAATGTTATACGAACTAGGCTATGAAAATTTCAATCATAAAATTGTAGATGAATATTCTTGGTAGTTGAATTGAAACAGAATTCAGTTTGAGAATGATTTTTTTTCTGAAAAAATATCTCTTGCCTACAATCTCACACTGGATGAACTTCATGTTTAAAACAAGCATGAGGACAGGGCTGGAGAGATGGCTCAGGGTGTCAAGAACATTTGTTATTCTTGTAGCAGACCTAGGTTCAGTTTCTAGCACACAAATGGTGGCTCACAACCATCCAGAACTTTAGTTCTAGGTAACCCAATGCCCTCTTTTGACCTCCACAGGTGCCAGGTATGTATATGGTGTACATACTTACATACATGCAGACAAAACACTCATACACATAAAATAAATCAATCTAAAATAAAAATATAGGAAGATAGCTCAGTGGGTAGAGGCACTTGCATCAAGTCTGACGACCTAAGTTCAGTCCTCAGACTCCTATGGTAAACCGGGAGAACCAGCCCCTGCGGGTTATCCTCTGAGCTCCACACATGCGTGTGTGCGTCCTTCTTTTCACACAGAAGTAATAATGTAACTTTTAAAAATTTCATATTGGCCTGGGGAGATGGTTCAGCCACCAAAAATATATACAAAGGACCTCTAAGGTTAAAAAAAAGGAGACAGAGAACCTTCTAAAATGCCATTGTGTTTGTTTTGTGTTGGGCATCTACTGCTGGGCATGGGGCCTGCCCTTAAGAGTGCTTTGTTACCCCAATGAGACTCTGTTTGAGAAAACTGATATTTCATTTGCAAGTGGTTATTAATTGGAGATAGCTTCTAGGTTAGGAATGAGGATGTGTGTCCACTTCTCCTTTCAGCTGTAGGACTCCATCTGACCCAGATCTGTGCAGGCCAGTGCCTGCCGTAGTCTCTATGAGCTCATAAGTGCATTGGTCCTGCTGTGCTTGGAAGGCCTTGTTTCCTTGATGCCCTCCAGCCCCTTTGGCTCTTACGCTCTGTCTGCCTCCTCTTCTGCAGAGTCCCCTGGTCCCCGAGGTGAGGGATTTGACAGGGAAATCCTATTTAGGACTGAGTGTATCTTACTCTCTGCACATTGACTGAGTAGCTCCAGATTTATTCCCCTCTACTGCAGAAGGAAGCTTCTCTGATGATGGCTGAGGAAGGAGCTGATCTATGAGTGTAGCAGATGTCATTGAAAATCATTTGACTACTATATGCTTTTAGCAGAGAGGTAATAGTTGGTTTTCTCCTAGGTCCCTGACCTATTTAGTCTTAGGTGCTTGGCTACCCAAGCAGTGTTGGAAATGGGTTCTATCTCATGGAGTGGGCCTTAAACTAATTAAATATTGGTCGGTTACTCCCACAAGCTTTGTCCCACTATTGCAGAAGCATATTTTGCAAGTGGGTCGCCACTGTAACCAGAAGGATTTGTAACTTGTTTGTAACCTGGCTAGTGTTTATCTATCTCCTCTGGTAGCATGCAGCTTACCTTCCAGTATTATGAACACTAGTCCATGGGGGTGAAGGCTCTTGGTAGGCACCGGCTCAATATTTCCATGAACAATGAGTTGTATAAGCGTATTCTGCAATCAGTTTGTGGACAACAACCAATAGCCTCAGCAGTGTCCTGGGTTGTTTTGGTGTTCCCATGGGACTTCTTTGGCAAACAACTCAGTTAGATGTACTGGAAGCTTCATTTGGTGGTGAGAGCCATCTAGTTCAGCCTCTTTTCCATTGTTCGGTGATTCCATTTAGATCACTTCATATATGTATGTATTTCAGGAAGCATCTTCTGCATTAGGCTTCCATGTGACCCCTCAAAGGGCCCTTAGCTTCAGCTGTCCTTCCCTGTAGTCCCTCCTGTACCCCTCCTACATCTACCCCACCCATTTGATACTCCTATTCTAGCCCCCCATCCATCCACAGCTATATATTCCATTTTACCTTCCTAGAGATACATTCCCCCCCCCGTCCTTTATTCTGTCCTTAATCTATGTGGTTGTAAGGACTGCAGCTTGATTATCAATGACTAAGAGTTTACATCCATGTAAGTGAACATATAACTTATTTGTCTTTCTGGGTCTAAATTACCTTACTCAGGATGACAATTTTTTCTAGTTCCATTCATTTGACTGTGAATTTCATTATTTCATTTTTAATGGATGAGTAATATTCCATTGTGTAAATGTACTACATTTTCTTTATCTATCATCCATTCCTGATCTATCATCCATGGACATCTAGTGTTTTTTTCTTCTGGCTATTAAAAATTCAGGAGCAATGAACATGGTTAGGCAGATGCCTTTGTAGTAGGATGTAGAATCCTTTTGTTTATATGCCCCAAATTGGTATAACTGGATATTGAGGTAGGTCAATCCTCATCATCTTGAGGAAAGGCCACGCTGATTTCCATAGTGCTTGTACAATTTGCACTCCCATCAGCAATGACTGAGTGTCTCCTTACTCCACATCCTCACCAGCATGCTGCTTGTGTTATTGACCTTGGCCATTCTGACTAGTTAAAAACGAAGTCTCAAAGTAGGTTTGATTTCCATTTCCTGGATGATTATGGATATTGAATATTTCTTTTAAGTGCTTCTCAGCCATTTAAGTTTCCTGTTTTGATAATTTTCTATTTAGATCTATGTTTTAATTGATTTTGTTTTATTGATATTCAGGGCGTTTTTTATTTTAGTTCTTTATATATTTTGGATAATACCCTCTGTTGATGTGCAGTTGGTGAAAATCATTTCCCATTCTGTAGACTGCCACTTTGTCCAAATAAAGGTGTCTTCTGCCATGCAGAAACTTTTTAGTTTCATGAAGTTCCATTTATTAACTGTTCATGTTAGTGCCTGCGCTGTCAGTGTTCTATTCAGAGTCCTTCCCTGTGCCAGTGAGTTCAAGCCTATTCCCACTTTTGTTTCTATCAGATTCAGGGTGTCTGGCCTTATGTTGAGGTTTTGATGCGTTTGGAGTTAAGCTTTGGGCGGGGTGGTAAGTGTGGATCCATGTGCATCCTTCTACAGGTAGCCATCCAGTTTGAACAGCACCATTTAATAGTGATGCGGTCTTTTTTTCCCAGTGTGTATTTCTGGCATATCTATATCTATATATCTATCTCTATATCTATCTATCTATCTATCTATCTATCTATCTATCTATCTATCTATCTATATCCAAACAGGTATCCCTAGGTGTATGGACTTACATCTGGATCTTCAATTCTATTTTGTTAATCAATATGTCTGTTTTTCTGCCAATACCAGGCTATTTTTATTACTATAACTCTGCAGTACAATTTGAGAGAGATGTGTGATATCTTCCTAGAAATCTAAAAAATTTTGAATATATGGATGATTAAGGAATCAATATCTTTAACTTCTGTAAATTCAGTCAAGCATTCTTTCTATTCCTGTATTATATGTTAAGTCAACATTTACAGAAACTTACTTCTTATTTAGGGATTATTTTTCTGTATTTTATTATATGTTAAGTCAACATTTACAGAAACTTACTTCTTATTTAGGGATTATTTTTCTGTATTTTATAAAAATGATTTTTGTGACAAAATTTTGATTACATTTTCATTTGTTGAAAAAATTCCAAGGTGTCAACTGAACCCTAATACCTAGACTATGAGCCATCTTATATTATTTCCTTCACTGAACCCTAATATCTGACTATGGGTCATCTTATATTATTTCCTTCATT
>LOEQ01000099.1:20468-32662 GCA_001685075.1 Bramus lutescens | reverse complement strand
CTTTGGAAGAGCAAGCAATGCTCTTAACCTCTGAGCCATCTCTCCAGCCCCTGGTCACATGTTTTCTAATGATAGTTTGTGACCTTATTTTGAAGAAGTAGTTTTTTTCTCCTTTCCTGTCGTACAAATAGGCTCCTGTTTTCTTCTTTAGGCCATGCTCCATTTGTGACCTTTGGAAAACGAGAAAGGGTTAGGAAGAAAAGTTCCAGTAATGTGGCTTGTCTGTTTTGACCCAGGCTTGGTGTCTTAGTTCTTGTTCTATTGCTGTGCTAAAACACTATGACAAAGGCAACTTATAAAGGGAAGCATTTAGCTGGGATTTGCTTACAGGTTCAGAGGGTGAGTCCATGATCTCATGACAGGGAGTATGGCTGCAGGCAGGCAGGCATGGCGCTGAGCAGTAGATGAGAGCTTACATCCTAATTTGTAGGTAGCAGTCAGAGAGAGGCTAGACTTGGTGTGGGCTTTTCAAGCCTCAGCAAGGCCACAACTCCTAATCTTTCCCAAGCAGTTCCACCAACTGGGAACCAAACATTCAAATATCTGAGTCTATGGGGGTGGGCATTCTCACTCAAACTACCACACTTGGGAAGAAATCCCACAAGAAATTTGTAAGCTCAGACTGGGTTTTGCTCAGATTTGGATTTTGAATCACAGCATGGAGACCCCCACACTGAGAAGTCAGCATTAAGAATGACATTAAAGGATGTTATTGCTTCTACTATCTCTGAAGAAGTAGGTATAAAATGTTCAAGTGTTATAATGTGCTGAATTTTCTCAGGAGAAATGAAGATGAGTTCATTAAATTAAACTTATATGTAAAAACAGCATTTAGCCAGATGAGACCCTCTTTCAAAACAAAATAAAATACATCCATCCAGAATCTAGTATAAGAGACTGCAAGCACAAGAAATAGCTGAATTAGGCCTAGGCCATGGAAACCTTCATATAATTATATTATGAAAATTATATTTTAAGTTATTTAATTAAAACAATTAGGGAATAGGGTCAGGGAGAACACAGCTCAGTAAAAGAATGCCTACTTAGCATGTATGAGAGCTTGGGTTTATTTCTGATTTTGTTTTTTAAAATGGGGTCTTGCTGTGTATCTTAGGCTCATCTTTAACTTGCAATCCTCTCTCTGGCCATAGCCTCTCCAGTATTGGGATTACAGGCATGAGCCTGCTAGCATTGTAGTGTGTGTGTGTGTGTGTGTGTGTGTGTGTAGAAAGAGAGACACACACACAGAGGGAAGAGAGAGAACTGACGCTTGAAAAGTTTCTCCTCTGACTTCCACATGCTTACCATACACATACACATATCATTCATATA
Source organism: Bramus lutescens (assembly GCA_001685075.1). Lineage (NCBI taxonomy): Eukaryota > Metazoa > Chordata > Mammalia > Rodentia > Cricetidae > Bramus > Bramus lutescens. Next base: position 31,330 of record LOEQ01000099.1, on the reverse strand, counting down.
TATAATCATAAAAAATAAGTGTTTGGGCTGCTAAAACAAAAGGCTTTAGAGTAGGTTACTTAGAAGTAATGGAAGCGTACAGTTTTTCACTCTGTTGAATTCAAGATCAAGATGTTAACAGATGGAATGTCTGGTGAGGTCTAAGTCCTGGGTTCAAAGATACTGTCTCTGTCCTCACTGAGTAGAATGGAAAAACACTCCACCAGGTTCCTTTTATAAAAGCAATGTCCTACTCATTAGAGCTTTGCTCTCATGGTGTAATTACTTCCCCAAACCCAGTCATTTTCCATCTTTCTATTACGGGTTTAGAACTAATTTGAAATGTGTAGGAGCAGCAGTGTTTTGGGTAAGGGATTCCCATCTATACTGCTTTCTCTCAAGCATCTAAACATGCTAAAAAATACCCACAACAAACAACAACCAAAGCAAGAACATGCTCAAATCTCTCCCAGGACTGGGCTCTCTGGAAGACTGAGCATGAGCTTGTAGTCCTTGTCACCTTTATTGCTTCCTGTTGCTTTCTCAGTCCATTATATGATGGCCCCTGCTGCCTGGTACTCCTAGGAATGGGGAAATATTTTCTCTAAGATCATCTGTTGCCATGAATTACCAAGGCAAGCTATCATGTCTCTGTCTTCATCTAGCTCCTCCCTTAATTATAGGCACACATTGTTTTGGATTAGCTCTTGGAAATGTACTGTTAGCTGATTTCATCTTTGTGTGAACCTCACAGTGTACACTTAAACAAACCTACATGGTGTAGGTCAGTCATTGCACATAGTTTCTTTTTTGGTTTTCTAGACAGGGTTTCTCTGTAGCCCTAGCTGTCCTGAAACACACTCTATAGACCAGGCTGGCCTCGAACTCAAGCTGCCTCTGCCTCCTGAGTGCTGGGATTAAAGGCCTGAACCACTATGCCTGATTCACACAGCCTCTTGCCATAGTCAACAAACACTATACACAAGCTACATGGGGCTGCTCCAGGTGTAACCATTTTAAGGGGGGGGGCGCTGTTTGTTTCTGTTTTTGAGGCAGGGACTCAGGAACCCCAGATTGACTTCAAACTTTCTGTGTAGTCAAGGATAATCTTGAACTTGAGTATCTTCTTTCTCCACCTCATGTGTATTGGGTTTATAGGAATGTGCCACTATCTTTAATCAGTGCTGTGTATCAAGGGTTAGACTTCATAAGCTAGGCAAGCACTCTGCCAACTGAGCCATATCCCCAGCCCCATGTAAGCATGTTATACAATAAACTTTTCTTTTCGGGTAGGAGTAAACATGAGGACCTGAGCTCAGAGTCCAGCAGCCACCTAAAACAGGCGTGGCTTTGTGTGCCTGTAACCTGTGCTGGGAGCAGAGACTGTAGGATTGTGGGCACAGCTGGAGCCTAGTTCCGAGTTGAATGAAGGACAGTCTTGAAGGAATAATATAGAGTGACAGAGAAGGACTTCCTCTGCATGTATATAGGCACCTGCACCTGCCCGAGTCTGCACACACATTCAGTCACATACACTTCCTTCCCCAAGCCAAACTGATACAATAATTTGCTATCTGATGAAGATCCAACTTGCATAATGCTCAGGTGGAGGCAGGGAATAAAAAAGGAAACTAGTTTTTTCTATTACTGCTTTTATATCATAACACTGATTCTGACTGCTTATTATTTCAGAAAATGTGAAGAGTCTGAAGATAGGTTGAGAAGTGAAATGATACAATCCCTAGAAAAACTTGCAACTTCCACAAAAGAAAGGGAAGAGGCTCCCAGCTGCTCCAAGAATGCTGAAAAGCCAGGAGAGAAAGAAAGGCTAAACTTGCCAGCCAGAAACTCCAGTGAAGGTCTGGAGTTTGGCCTGTCTAATCTGTATTGCTAAGGCCACAGTCCATCAAATGCCAGTCAAGATGTGCATGTATCAATAACCTACTTTGCATTGCTGGTGATTCATGTCCTTAAAGAAAAATCTACTATCTTACTGAGCTTACATACTTTGCCCAGGTTATGCTCTTGAGGGACAACTTATGAATGCTGGTTTTTAGCTTTAACTCTATTAAATTGGAACTATCTGTTCATATCTCCATGTTTGTCTTTAAAATAAAATTTATTAGGGAAAAAAACCCCAGTTTTGGCTATGTATGGCAGTTATTACACTGGTCTTTGCTCAAATGGTAGTAAAACTCTGTTAACCCTTCCATTCCCTTCTAAGGTTCTTGTAACATTTACATAGAGTCCAAGGGAACAAATTTTAGCAATAGAATACTGAACTATTGTGATCTTACACTTTGGGGTGAGTAGAGTTAAGAGGAAGCGCAATGGGAAAAGTGAGGTAAACTGCAGAGGCCAATTTTCTTCTAGAAATTCCGAAGTTCATATCATAGCTATATAACAGAAGTAACTTTTCTGTTGTATTCACGAACATGAACACAGATGCACTCTCATTTACTTATTCAAAGCAATGCTTAGGAGTCAAGGGTACTTTTACATAATATCCTGAAAGAACTATTAACAACACTGGTACTTGTCATAATTTTTCTTACATGATGATCCTATAAAATACTCTGGAAATTATTAAATTAAGGCATGTGGGGGCTGGTGGTATAGCTCAGAGGTAAGGTAGATGCTTAGCATGCACAAGAACTTGGGTTTGATTCCCAACAACAAAACCAACTATGTGAGATATAACTGTCTAACTCACTTAAGGCACCTATAAAGGGCTGGAGAGATAGTTTGGTTTCTAAGAGGACTCAGGACAACATTCTCTCCTCCTCCAAGAACCATAGACTAGCTAACAAAACCCCCAGTACTCCAGTATCAGAAACCTCCTTTTGAGTAGTTGGTCATGGGACCATGATCAAGAGATCCCCGAGACAATATAGGCTATTGCTATTGCCTTTGTTACCTAACAGAATTGAAGGGAAGTCCCCATTGCTGAAGACATCACACACTTTGGACACAAGACTTGCAGGACTCAAGGTGATCTGACTGGAAAGTTTCCTCTTTTGACTGGAAACTCTTATTTCATAATACAGGAAGGTGCTTTGCCAGCTGCCAAGGGAGGATAGCAATCATTAGTCTTGCTCAGCTGTGATGCTTATAAGCCTCAACAATGACCAGCATGAGCTGTCTCTAAATGTGCAATAGTGGTACTTATATACTGGTGGTAACCAATAGCTGCCAAATTGGATGGAAGGATCATTCAAGAGAAGGGAAATCATGCCTGGTTAGTGAGGTCACGGATTTTGGAGAACATATTGCTGCCACTTTCATAAACTGCTGTTTATATCTTTATACCATGGATAAGTGTAGTTTTCATTCTGCAGCAGATGGAGACCATCATAGGAAGCTACGTCTGGTCCAGTGTAGAGAAGAGCTGCTGTGGGGTGCCCAGTCCCAACTGATACATCTACAACACAACCCTTACACCTAAGGTACAGCGAACATCACACAGGAGAGGGGTAGAAAGATTTTAAGAGCCAGAGGACCAGGTAGTCTATTGCAATATCCTTATTTTCTAGATATGACAGAGGAATCTACACCCACAAAATCTCAACAATATGCCTAAACAAGACCTGAAGAGTGACCTCTCCAGCTGATAGTCAAAGTGGATGAGGAAATCTTACATGGCTCAATCCCTAGATCAGGGTTCTCAACCTTCCTAATGCTGTGACCTTTTAATACCTCAAGTTGTGGTGACCCCAACCATAAAATTATTTCATTGCTACATCATAACTGTAATTTTGCTAATGTTATGAACTGTAATGTAAATATCTGCTATGCAGGATATCTGATATCTTGACCTACAGGTTGAGAACCTCTTTCATAGACTAAGAGCTACAGGGAATTAATGACTGCTGGGAAAGAATTAGTTTTCCCTACGGATGAGCCCCTAATTGTTCATCTAATACCAGTGGTCATCCCTAAACCAATACAGACAAGCAACACCAAAGGGACCCAGCAGCTGTATTTACATATTTATTTGCATACACATGTAGCAATAATTAAGGAAAAAGAGACCATGAACTTGAGAGGTAGGAGTCTGAGGTGAAAGAGGAAGTGAAAAAATAATATAAATATTTTAATTGAACTAGCGAAATCAACCGTCAGATTTAGCTACAAGTGGATTTTGTATCACTAGTTCTACAGCACATTAGTTATAAATATATTTGTACAGACAATGGAACATATACTCACAGTTGTGACATCACACACTGTAATAGGAATGTGAATCCCCGCTGCTGTGGACTGCTGAAAAGTCACAACTGTGGAGGACTTAACAGCTGCTCACAGGTTTCCTAGAGACAGTTAAAGATGAGCCTTGACATTTTGCACAGTACCTCACATCTAGTAAAAAAAAATTAAATCTGTAGAACCTTCTTAGGAACACTGGAAAGGAATATACATGTAAACCATATTTTATGCTTTTGATACATGAAAATAATTTTGAAGTTAAAGTGTTAAGAAGTTGAGAATCCTTTCTTCTTTCATCACATCCTGCTCTTTAAATTCCAATTCCTATAATCTTTGGTCCTAATGTTTTGTATAGATGGGTAGACTGTGTGAGCTACAGCCATACACTAGCCATAAAACTACACAAAATTACATATATTACAGGTTGTTTATTTTTATTTTTTTGGTGGTATTGCTTAATGACTCTTGGTGGCTTTTTCTGACATCCTTACTTTTATTTTGCTCCATTACTCCATTATTTACCTCCTCCCTCTTCCCTAAAAACCACCCTGGATACAGACCCCACACACCATTTCCCCTACCAGGTCACTGTATCTTTGGTTCTTACTTTTACCAAAGCAATGGTTAATCTGCAGAGTAGCTTCATACACTTCACATCTTATAGCACAATTATGAAGGTATTAACAGCTTGATTTCAGATGAAACACCCAAGAATAAAAAAATTTAAGGCATAGCTTCAGTGTTAGCAGGTCGGATATTTGTGAAGGGTGAAGCCAGGTCCAGCCCAGCATACTAACTACCACCTGGCACCCCCCACTGTGTGGGCACCATGATATGATATGACTTCAGAAAAGCAACTTAGCTTCCTATTCTGCTGAGTGAATTGAGGCTGACTTTTAGCCTTAAGTGGGTGGGGCTGTTAATGGATGTGAAACCCACAGAAATGATCTGTGGTGAGCACTAAACAAAACCCAATTTGCACACAAACCTAGTTATGGGGAAGATTGCTGCCTGTGTTTTGACTTCAACATATCTGTACACACCCATGAAGAGATCAGTCTATCCCATCTCTTGATTGATGTTTTAGAATAGATTAAGATGTCTGTTAGAAGCTTCTTTTTCCTTTTAAGAAAATTATTAGGTATACTTAAAAGGGTTACCCACGCTGTTGTTTGCCAGGACTCCTGAGGTTGAGGTAAAGCACTCACTGGTTAAAGCACTTGTGCACCATGAGCGTCGCTCTCTCCAGGTTTAATCTCTGCCTCCCGAGTAATGGAATTAAAGGAGTGCGCCACCACTGCTTGGCTTGATTGGTAATTTTTTCTTTAAGAGTTGTACTGTTCAGATATTGAGACCAAATATTAATGTAAAAATCTGTAAATTAAGCTATATGAGATGACTTTTTCCATAATTTTGCCAATTTGTTTAATATTACCATGTGTATATACACATTGCTGAGAATATTGCTCAGGTCACCTTTATTACAATAGAGAATAAACTTAGAAAATATTTACATGTGAAAGCATTTCCAAATGAAGCATTTCCTTTCACTTCTTGATGCTGGAGATAGAACACAGGACCTTGCACACACCAAGCACGGGCTCTACCACTGATCCACACCCCCAGCTCCATTTTGTATAAAATATCTAGAATATGCACAGATTTGGCATTATGTGAGTAACTTCTCCACAGAAGACAGGAATGCGACTTCAAATTCCTGGTCAGAAAACCTGGTCACAGACGCTCTAGCAGTCCTTCTGATCTGAAGTCTCTTTTCCACAGACAGAGAGAGAATATGAGCCATGGTTTCAGCATAGTCTTCTTCACTCTCAGCCAGAAATCCAGTTATTTGTCCTTCATGAGGAATGACAATGTCAAGCTTTGGGCCTCCTGAATTGTGTGCAAGGATAATTGTGCCAGCTGCCATACACTCCACAACTCCTAAGAAAGAAAACAACAATAAAACACATAAAATTTTAAGTTTTGATGAATACAAATCTTAAAAAATTCTGAAATCTAGAAACATTTGATTAAATATTTGTGAGTCTAGAAATCTGCTTATTTAACATGATACAAAATAAAACAATTTTAAGGGTTTTTTGTGTGTGCTTGCCTGTGAAAGTACCCACGCAAGACAGAGGTTAACTTCAGCTTGCTCTATTGCTCTCCACTGACTGCCAGACACTCGGTGATTTTGGAGCTCAATGTTTTGTTTAGATTGTCTGGCCAGGGAGAGTTAAACATCAACTAGAGCCTCTGGGTTGAACCCCTTTTGGGGGTGGGGGTTGAACAACCCTTTCACAGGGGTCCCCTAAGACCACTGGAAAACACAGATATTTACCACTTATAACAATAGCAAAATTACAGTTATGAAGTAGCAATGAAAATCATTTTATGGTTGGGGGTCATCATAACATTCCACCACCAGTGGTGGAATTATAGGCATGCTGCCACACCTGCCTTTTACATGGGTGCTGGGGACTTAACCTAGGTACTAATGCTTGCACTGTGAGCAGGATACTCAGTGAGTTACCTCCCCAGCCCCATTCCTTTAAGCCTTTTAGTCTTCAAAGTGTCATAATAATGTTGCTTCACTCTTAATTAAAACAGACAAGTAGATGGAGGTCTACAGAAATATTCTATGAGGTCAATACACTGGGACTGAGGATATAGTTCAGTAGGTTGAGTGCTTGCCTCATATGCACGAAACCCTGGGTTTGAACGCTAGTACATTAAACACTAAATATGATGGTGCGCACCTATATTTCTAGCCATTGGGAGGTAGATGGAGGAAGATCAATAGTTCAAGGCCATCCCTAGTTACACAGCAAGTTCCAGGCCTGGCTAGGCTATGTGGGACCCTCCCTGTCTCGTCTCAAAGTGGGGAGTGGGGGGAGGGAGAATATACTACACAAAGTAGAAGACTAGACAATATTGCCAAGATGATAAAAGATGAACAAGCATCAGAAGATAGAAAACATCAAAAGTATAAAGTTTTAAGAGGTTCAATAACATGAGCAGATGAAAGTGTAAACAACCTTAGAAAGCTAAAGTGTGCTGCTGCTCACAAAACACACAGCGCCTGTGTTCAACAGCAAGGTGGAGTTGGGTAAGTTTTGGCTATTGCCTGCCACGTGACGTATGTGAAGCTGTCAGTTCCTCTCTCCGGCCTTCCCTAGGTGCACTCCTGTTTCACTCCCTCTCCTAAACAGACCTAGCCATGATGCCTTCTGTACTCACAGACTCCAGGTGCTCTCACTGGTTACCTCTGCTTCCTGGTCTCTTACCAGTCATCTTTTCCTGCGTCACTGATGGCCTCTTCCCTTCCCCACTGTGCAGTCTGGAGCCCAGCTCCTTTTCTTTTTGTCACTAAACCCCAGATCCATGTTTGCAAAGCACAGTCCATGACCATTTCTGTAGCACCCCCCTTCTGCCTGCTCGCCTGCTCCTGCTCAGCTCTTTACTGAGGCTCCTCTTGCTCTCACTTTCCCCCAGCGATCTTCCACCACAACTGCAGCTGCCTGTGCCACACTGTATTAGTCAGGGCTCTCTAAGGGAACAGAACTGACAGACTAAGTACATATATTATAGGATTTATTAGAGTGACTTACAGCCTTAGTAGAGGCTTCTAGAACAATCGAAGCAACTGTGATGGTTTGAAGGAGAATGTTCTCCATAAGCTTATGTATTTGAATTTGTGGTTTCCTTATTGAAGGTGTGTCACTGGGCGCAGGCCTTGACATTTCAAAAGACTTGCACATTCTCTGACTCCAAGTTGTGGAACAATATATAAGCTTTGAGTTGTTTTCTGTCAGCATGGCTTTGTGCTGCTAATATGGATCCTAATCCTGAAACCATGAGCTCCCTAATTTTTCTTTTATAAATTGTGTTGGTAATGGTGTTTGTCATAGCAGTATGAAAGTAATTAAGATAAGGACCTAAATGCATATCTTGCAGTACCAAACAACTTGCTGGAAAGAAAAACTCACCAATCCCAAAATGCTCATTCCACATGGTATGCAGCCCAATTGTTGCTTCAGACAGGTAATTCTTCAATTCATCAAACGAAATGTTTATTTTAAATTCCACATCTTCTTGAACACCCAAATTCTCAGAGAGTTTTCTTAGTTGGTTTACGCGAAGCTCATCATCTTTGTTTCGACACCCTCCAATAAGGACAAGTTTAAGTGAAGGGTGTGACTCAGGTGCCTTCTCAGTTAGCAATTTAGCAAAGGCTTTGATCTGCAAAGCGTGATTCTTTTCAGGCCTGAACTGGCCAATGGAAACCAACAAATGTCCTGGGGTCACCTTTTTCTCATGTAAGGGGATGTCCAGAAATGTCTGCACATCACAAGGTGGATAAACAATGTTAGTGCATTGGCCAACTTTCCACAGTGAGAGAATATGATTCAGTGTCCAAGTAGAATTCACCATGACTACATCACTGCAAGAACCAACAAGGCCATAAATAAAAGCAAATAAATAGTAGTAGATGAGCTTTGCTTTACTAAGAAGAGCATTCCTGCTAATGAAAGCTGCATTATTAAATCCAGTGTTCTGATTCTTCACTACAGAGAGCATGTCAGTGCTGATAGTGGGATAATGAACATAGCTCCCAACTCGGCAGCCCCCCACATATTTAAACAGAGGGAGTGTGAAAGCATATCCCATTGAGTCGATGTAAACATCAGGAACACGCTGCATCAGAGCTTCCCAGCCAAGAAGAATGGATCCAAGACTCTGCCCCAGCAATGTGAAGTGGGGATACCGGTGATCTTCCACAAGGTAGCGCTTCCTTAAGAAAACAAACTGTACTGGGTGATCTAACTTGATGTTAAATCTTCTGAGAGCACCTTCTAGTATCTGTTGACCACTGACGTTACTGTCACCAGTATACACTACATACACCGCTTCAGGATACCTGAAACAAAATATTAATTTCAGTTAAAATTCAGGCAAATGTTACAATTTCCTCATAATCATAAGCAAGCTTATTTTTATACTAAAATGTTTTCTACCCCTTTTCATTTATTGCATTTAAACTACTGACTCCACCCTTCCTTGAGGTTTTAACTTAATATTTCAAATGAGACCATGTGCTGTAGTTTGGTTGTTACCTGCACATTCTGCAGCTGAAACTTAGGAGTGGCATGAAAAGGAAAGGAACTCACAATGGGAATAACAGGAATTGTGCCTTTTTAAACTTTCTGCTGCTGAAGACTGAACCCAGGCCCCTGTGCATATATAATATACACTTCACCCCTGCACTACACTCCTCCTTTGTGGGACCTTATAAGAGGACTAAAGGAGAGCATTCACTCCATCACAGCACGAAGATGCAGCAAGCAGCGGTTACATATAGGTGAATCACATCCTTTGGCTCTGGACTGTAGACTTCCCAACATCTGGAATTACGAGCAGCACATTTCTCTTGTTTATAAACTATCCAGTTTAAGATATTATGTTATAGTCATCTGATGAAACTAAGATATCATGTCTTCTAATTATTCGACATTCCTTCTACTATAGGTTTTAAATGGAGCAAATTCCAACAGAAATTCCTGACATATCAAGAAGAGGTTTTCACTCTTAAGGAAATAGTAAACATTTTATTTTAAGTAGTTTAGCTGCAGAGCACTTGCCCATCATGCACAAGGTCCTGAGTTCAACCTTTAGTATCAGAAAATAAACAAAAAAGACAAAGTGTGTGTGTGTGGGGGGACATACACCCTTATTTTACATGGTTCTTTGTATAAAGTAGTAATGAAATACTAAGAAAACAAACCTAAGATTCACCAAAGCTGTCTTAAGAAATGATCATAATTCTTAAAGATTTATTTTTGTTTATGTGTATTGTATGTTACCGAGAGTGTACGTTACATGTATGTAGGTACCCCAGGAGGCCAGAAGAAGGTGTTAGACTCCTCAGGGCTAGAGTTATAGATAGTTATGAAGCACCCCATTTGGATGCTGGGAACTGACCTAAGGTCTTCCGGAAGAGCAGCAGGCACTCTTAACTGCTATGCCATCCTTCCAGCTCTGATAGATAGAACATAATTCTAAGGCATTACTTAGTATTTTTCCCCCTCATTTGTAATACTGCTCCCACATACGTAAATCTACATAATGAAGTTTAACTGACTGGGGACAGTTAACCACATTCCTTTAAGAAATTAATTCCTGGCTCTGGAGACATGTCTCAGTGGTTAAGAGTACTTGCTGCTCTTACAGAGATGACCTGGGTTTGGTTCCCAGTGCCCACATGGTGGCTCATAAGGATCCAATGTCCTCTTCTGGCCTCTGTGGGCACTGCATGCATATCTTGCATTTTCATACACGCAGGTAATAATACACATAAAATAAAAATAACTAAATAAAATCTTTAAAAAATTAATTCCCTTGTTTTAAAGTCGTTATAAACATATTGTTCCCTTTTTTGGTATCCCAATTTTCAGACAGATTTCCTCAGCTATTTAACTAATTCTAACATAACAAATTCTCTTAACCACATTCTAAGTAATATACATAAATACATACATAATTATATTCTGATTACAATATAATATCAAAACTATAGACTTGGGTCAAGGAGATGGCTCAGTGGATAAAGCACATGCCACACAAGTGTAAAGACCAGTATTTGCAGCCCCTGTACCCACATAAAAGTGGCAGCCATT
>LOEQ01000099.1:0-12960 GCA_001685075.1 Bramus lutescens | reverse complement strand
TCACTGGGAGTGGGCGTGGCTTGCCTCTTAAAGAGACAAAAACCATAACAGTAGATCCCCTGGAATTGGAGTTACAGACAGTTGTGAGCTGCTGGGTATCAAATCTGGGTCCTCTGGAAGAGCAGCCAAAGCATCTAACCGCTGAGCCCACCCCACAGCCCTGTATAGCTGGGTTTTAAATGCTTTACTGACAGTCAAGTCATTTCAGTTTGAATCAGAGGGTGGTGACATGGTTGCTGGTAACCACAGCACAGGTATCAAGGAAGTATCATTGGTCAAGTGGCTCTATATTGTTCCCAACTAAATGAGGAAAAAAACCCACAAAAAACAAAACCATTACCAGGTGAAGTTCTGAAAATGCCTGTTAATGTTTAGTTTGTTTGTTTCTTGTGATGTTGGGGACTTGCCACACCTTATACGTGCTAGCTGTACCCTAGCCCTTTGTTTTTTAAACTAAGTTGCAGAAGAAAATAGCAGTTCAAGGGTGGACCCAACAGAGCAGAGCAGAATAGCTTTATTTTCCTTATGTGGCTAGGGCTGTGTCTAGTGTTGTGATAAACACTGGGACCAAAAGCAGCTGGGAGAGGAAGGGTTTGTTTGTTCGTCACACAGTCCCATATCACTGTCCATCACTGAGGGGAGTCAGGACGGGGACTCAAACAGGCCAGGCGCATGGAGAGGGGAACTGATGCAGAAGCCATGGAGGGGTGCTGCTTACCTATTCGCTCATTGTGGTTTGCTTGCTTATATCATCCAGGGTGGCACCTACTCTATGTGGGATAGGCCCAACCACATCAATCATTAATTCAGAAAATTCCCCATTGGCTTACCATAATTGAGATTTCCTCTTCCAGAATGACTCTAGCCTGTGTCAAGTTGACATGAAAACTAGCCAGAGCAAGCTGGAACCCAGAGCTTTGTGCCTGTACACAGAGCTAACCCCCTAGCCAAATAATGGCCAGAAATTGTGAAATCTGCCCTTTTAGAATGTAAGTTTTGCTGGTGCCAAAAAAGCCAGGCAACTGTGTAGCTGGCTCTGCTAGCAGAGTTTGTTTTTGATCTCGGTTGTCCCTTTGACTTGGCCTTTATCTATCTGGTTATGACCTTAAACACTCTTACCATTTGTAGGAGGGACAATCTTGTTCCTTATTCTCAACAAGTATCCTCCCTTATTACTTTAAGGAGAGTGGTACCCCAGGTGTCCTTTTTTTTTTTTAACTTTTCTTCCTGGCCCGATAAGCCCCCCCCCAATTTTTATTGAGACCTACAACTTGCCCTTTCCTCCTCCTTTTCCGTTTTCCTTGTTTTTTTTTTGAAGCCAGGACATGTAGCCTAGACTGACTTTAAACCTCTGACTTATCCACCTGTGGGTCACCATGCTGTACAAACTGCTTTTTCTCCTTTTCTGTACAATCAGAGGGCAGTTCAGCCTTTTCAAGGTCGTTCTCGACCTTTGACCTTCCCCTCTTCCTTCCTGGACTCTGGGGAACCGATCCTCCCTTCACTCCCACCTCACTGCCCGTTAAGCCAGCTACTGGCTTTTATTCTGAAGTCTCTTCGGGATTCTATGCCCTCCCCTAGCTGTTGGACTTGCTTCCCTCCAGAGAAAGAGTCCTGCATTTTCTCATTTTCATTTTTTGATCACTTAGCATTTTTTCTCATTATTTTGTCAGTTTATTGGTTATGGAATAATTACAAACATCTATATCCAGTTCTAAAATGTAATACTATAAGTTATGCCTCTATACCTCACCCGACCTAAGAATAAGAATATTAGGAATGAGGAGATGGCTCGATGACCCTTGTGCAAGCATGAGGGCCTGAGTTTGAGTTTCAGCACCCATGCAGGAGCTGCCCATAGCGGTGATTTCCTGTTAACCCAGCATTGTGGGAACTGTCTGGCCAGCCAGCCTAGCTAAAATGGTTAGCTTCCATTTCAGTGAGAAAGCCTGTCTTCAAGGAGGAGGTGCAGAGTAACATTGGAAAACATCCCGTGTCCTCTTCTACATGATGTACACATTCATGACACATGCATGTTTATCCCCTGTGTTAGTGAGGCTTCTCTAGAGAAACAGAACTGATAGACCAGCCCCCCCCCCGCACCGTTTATTAGAGTGGGTTACTATTCCAGCAGTGGCTGCCTCCCCACGGAAAGTCAAGAACCCAATAGTTGTCCTGTCCACAAGGCTGGATGTCTTAGGTCTTCAGTATGCACCAGATCCTGAAGAATTAGGCCCTAATACTAGCGAAGGAACGAACTTGCCATCAGAAGTGAGGGACACTAGAATCCTGAAGAAGTAGGCCCCAATAGTAGCAAAGGAATGAACTTGCCATCAAAAGTGAGGGCAAGCAGGCAAAGAACAGGTACTTCCTTTTTCCATATCCTTTATATAGACCACCACTAGAAGGTGTGGCCCAGATTTAAGTTGGGTCTTCCTGCCTCAAATTATCCAATCAAGAAAATCCGTCACAGGTGTGCCCATCAATGTGGGTTTTCGTTAATTCTGGCTGTAGTTGACGACCTAGGATACCCACCCGACTACAAAAAAGAGCAAGGATATTATCTAGTAGTATCATGTCTATCCAACTTCCCTTTCTTTCCTTTTCTCCCACTTTTTTTTGTTTCTTTCACTGACTTGTATCCCTAGCCTGCTGCCCTCATCCCCCCGCCCCATCTACAGAAGTATCCACTGTAGAGGTTAACTTGCCTTTCTTTGCTCTGTGTTTGTTATAGCCCAGGTTGTATTGCTTTGGATTTGAACACAGAGCCATGGGTATACCAAGCACATACTCCACCACTGAGCTATATCTGCAGCCTCTGTAATTCAGCCTTTTGTGTTTTAAAACACTTCACGTGTGTCTGGATAGATGAACAATATGTTATCTGGTTTTGCTAACGTCTAAGATTTATAAAAAAAAATACCAGTGTGTTTAGTGTTTTTCTCTAGACATGGCAGCTCTAAGATTTCTCCCTGGGAAGTATGCCTTTGAGGGGAATTGGCAGGTAGGGGTGGTCTGTGGGTTTTTACAGGCATGAGCCGTTTGTCATGACAGTTTGCTGTGCCTCCTTACACACACAGGCCACCGTCCTAGCCCTGCTTTTCTGAGTACTTTCTGATTTTGCCTTTGTCACGGTCCCGAAATCTCTCCTCTATCTTCCATGAATGCCAATGTCTATCCGTCCCGATGTTTATTTTAATGTCCTTTCTCTGGCTTAAATGTGTCTGTCCTTAAATTCATGTTGAAACGTAATCCTGGCGCAACAATATGAAGGGCTGTGACCTTTAGGTGGTGACTGAGCAGGAGGGTCGAGTCCTCGTGAAATTGGGATTAGGTATCCTTGTGAAAAGTCTTTGTGGAAAGTGTTTGCTTCCTACCTCCTGCACCCTTTCTGTCTCATCTACCAGTGAGGACACTGGTCCTTCTCTCAGGACAGTACAGCAACAAGACACCATCCTGAATAAAATGTAACCCCGACTAGACACTGACCTAGTGGCTTTGATCTACAACGGTGAGACACACAATTCTGTTCTTTATAAATTACTGTGTTGTTACAGTGGCCCAGATAGACTAAGAGACGGATGTTGAGAAGGAGCGCTGTAGCAGGCACCTGGAATTGGGAAGTAGGTTGAAGCTGGAAGAGTTTGGATCAGGCCAGAAAAAATGTGGCTTGTTGTAAACAAAGTGTTGAGGGTGATTCTGGTGAGGGCTCAGAAGGGAGCGGTTGTAGTAAAACTCAGATCCCCCCTTAGAGACAGTTAAGTGGTTGATCCGAGTGTTGGTGGAAACAGAGCAGTAAAAGCCATTGTCATGAGACCTCAGATAGAAATGATAGGAGTCTTACTGGGAGCTGGAGGGAAGGCCATCTCTAACACAGTGTGGCAAAGAACTTGGATAAACCGTGGCCGCAGCCTGATACTTGTGGAAAGTAGGTCCAGAGAGCAATGATCTAAGATATTTGATGGAAACAAAACAAAGCCTAACAAAGACACCAAGCAAGGTGTACAGAGTGCTGCAGGGTTTCTCTGGTCTCTAGAGTAGAACACAAGAGGATGGATCCAGAATGGAAACTGTCATAACAAGGGAAGGAGACTGAGATGGAAAAGTCTCAGCCTACCTGCTCTGTAAAGAATAATGGGGTACTGGGAGAAGACACTGGGGGTACAGCCGAGCAAACACTTGATGGGGAGATTATCATAGATAGAAGGAAGCCAGATGTTTCAGACAGTGGAAGAATGATCTTGAAGGCATTCCAGAGATCTACTTAAATTTGATCATAAAAATGGCTGTATATGGAACCAAAACCCAATTCCATGCCCTTGTTTAAATATCTTCGCTTGTTCTAAGTCATCAGGACATTTTCCAAAGATCTGACTTTGATTTTTTTTAATTATTATTTACCAGCTGAAGCAAAACTCAGCTATCACTTCAAAGGAGTACAGGATGGTTTATTCTGGAGCCAAGTATGAATGACAATGGCCTGGAAACACAGATACCCTAAATACCGTGCTCTAATGTGGTAATGGTTTTATAATGCTTGTATAGAGACAGAACAATGAAAATTACAAATACATCTTGGGAACATCAGGGAGGTGGGATACAGCAAAGGAAGGGAAACATTTGCTCTATGCCCCAGGCGCCATCTGATGAAATTCTTAGCTTTTGGTTGGGAGAATTTAGAGGGTTGTACATCCCAAAAGGATTTACCTAATAGGCACAAGGATGGATGTTAGATCAAGCAATTGTTATTAGGAAGGCTTAAGATAACCCAAGATAATAAAGCTGGCTCAAGACCAGCAACATTTCAATTCTCTACAGTCACAGGAGTTCATTCATATATTCAACAAATGTTGAGACACTAAGTCCAGCAGTGTGGTCATCAGAGTATGAGATCCCAGGATCAGGGAGAGTGCGCGTGCTCTCTTGCAGCATTCTGACAGGTCGTTGTAAGGATTTTAGGTTCTGCTCTTGAGTGTGGGGGACACCCTGAAATCCTCTCTGAGGAGTAACAATTTCTTATTATTTATTTATTATTCAGTTTTCTTGTTTATTCTGTGTTGAGAAGTCAGAGGTCACTTAGGAATTTTTCTTTTATCTGCCTTTTTAAGACAGGGACCTGTTAGTTGCCTTTGCTGGTCCAGTAGTTGCTAGGCAACCCAGGCTGTCCTTAAACTGGTGGCAGTCTTACTGATGCAGTCTCCTGAGTGCTGGGATGCAGGTACACTCTTCCAAGGCCACTTTAGAAGTTTTTAAAAGACGCCAGATTTGAGAGGAGACACTTCTTACCAGTAGTGAGTCCTGGGCCATAGCTGGGAGGAACGTCATGAACTATCAGAGACTAACGAAGGGACAGGGAAGGGGAGAGTATTGGGAGCTGCTCAGTTGTAGGAAAGCTTACTTTGTGGTGTGCATTGACATCCAAGGGAGATGGTGACAAAGCATTTGGGTCCCTAAGTGTGATGCCAGGAAATGAATGCCTGTCTTCTCCAGATTCCTGTGTCTGGAGTCAGGTCTTTAGAAGCAGTTAACTCAGGAGGGCAGACCTAATGGGACTGGTGATTTTATAGAAGAGGCTTGAAAAGGGGAGGAGGGAATGATGTAATTATGTCTAAACTCAAAAAATAAAGGAAGTTGTTCATTTAGAAAAGAGGCTTGAAGGAGTGACCCCCTCAGCTCTTCTGCCATGTGAGGATGCTACTGGGATCTGCCTCATCATGTGGGGAGTGGTGCCCAACACACACTAAATCTGCTCTCCTTGATCTTAGACTCCTGACCTAAGCTATGAGAAGTCCATTGTTGTCATTTACAAAAGACCCAGCCTGAGGAGCATTGTTACCCAGCCTGATCAGACTAAGAAAGGTATATTTCCATAGGACTGAATAAGATGACCAGAGAATGTGAAGAGACCTATAGGATCAGCTGGGGGAGTGGGAGGGGCCAGGGAGTGGGAGGGGACTCTACAGAGAGTGGGCGACACTCCAGCACTTAGCACTTTGACACCTACAAGGCTCTAGTGTAGGACTCAGAGTAGAGTGGAATAGAATAGGAGAAATCTCAGGAGTATGGGCTTACCTGGAGGCTGATCATGGCAGCCAAAATGGGTTGCTCCAAGCTCTTAGAAGAAAGGGATCTGGTAGGTGGTGGAGTCCAAGGAAGAGCATGTTTGTTTGTTTGTTTGTTTATTGTTTCCATGTTTTAGTATTTCAGGAAGAGGAGCAGTAGGCTGGAAATGGGACAAGGAATCTTAACAAAGAAGAGCTAAAACATGGGTGTAGCGTGGTTTCTGGGAGGCGTTGGGCCTCCAGGTGGCGCCAGAGCCCTCTCCAGGTTAGCGGTGAAGTTTTAGAGCGTTAGGCAGCACCTGGGGGGGCGTTTTTCTCACCATTATTCAGCAGCCTTGTGTGCACCCTTTGGAATTTACAACAGAGCCGGAGTTATTTAGGCAGGTCCAGGGAGGGGACTGTCCACACAATGACCTGTGAAACAGAAGCTTGTACTTTGATATTCCAAGTTTTTCTCATTTTGGCCCCATCTGGTCTTCCTATGATTTAACTACTGTTATTTTCCACTCCAGGCTGTGTGGCCCAATAGAACTTGAAGAGCACTCTCCAGTGAGCTTGCCTGTGGTTGGTCGGCTTGTTTCCATTTCCTATTCGTACCCTAGAGTTAAAGTCCTCCTGAGCTGTTTCATCTTGGGAAGCATTAGCTTCCCTACCCAGTAGCGTGCACCCTGGGGAACTTTAACCAGAAGCTGCATTGCTCCACCCGGGTGCCTGAAGATTAAAAGAATCTTTTCACACCTGAATGCTGCCCTTTACTGTTCTAAGGGCAAATGCCTTTGTGCTCCTGTAGAGGTTATTTTTAGGAAGTACTATTTCTTTCTTTCTTTCTTTCTTTCTTTTTTTTTTTTAGATTTTAATGTAGTTACATCATTTTCCCCTTGCTGTCTCAGTTAGGGTTTCTATTGCTGTGATTAAACACCTCCACCAAAAGCAACTGGGGGAGGAAAGGGTTATTTGGCTTACATTTTCACGTCATTGTTTATGATCAAGGAAAGTCAGGGCAGGAACTCAGTCGGGCCAGGAATGGGGAGGCAGGAGCTAATGGAGAGGCCATGGAGAAGTGCTGCTGCTTACTGGCTAGCTCTGCCTACTTTTTTATGTGACTCGTGATCACTAGCCCAGCGGTAGTCCCACCCACAAGGGGTTTGGCCCTCCCACATGAATCACAATCTAAAATATGTCCTACAGGCTTGCCTTAGGCCTGCCTTCAGCATAATCTGATGGAGGCTTTTTTTTTCCCAACTGGGATTTCTTCATCTCACATGACTATAGCTTAAGCCAAAATGTCATAAAAACCATCCAGCATACTTTTGTGTGTCTAGACACTCCCAGGTCCCCCTCCTTGAGCTCTTTCAGATTTGTAGCTTCTTTTTTCATTAATTATCATGACACACATACATATTTATACATATATTCCTAAATATATAGATGCACTGTGCTCAGTCTGTATAATATTGCTTGTATATGTGTTTTTCTCTTTCTTTCTTTTTAATAAGTTTCCAGCCCTGGCTGTCCTGAAACTTACTTTGTAGACCAGGCTAGCCTTGAATTCAAAGAGACCTTTCCACCTCTGCCTCTGAGTGCTGGGAGGTGCACCACCATGCCTGGCTGTTGTCTGTTTGTTGATCATCATTCAGGAGTTTATTCTTTTTGTTTGTTTGTTTGTTTTGTTTATTCTTAAGCTCTTTTTCCTTAATTCCACTGAGCTGTTTCTTTGTGTCTTCTTTAAACTCCTTGAATTCTTCAATGAAGTCTATGATTGTTCTTTTAAATTCTGTGCCTTGGGGCTCATATGGTTAATTCTTACCGGCAACATTTCTATAAGACAGGTGGATTTAGAATGGGAGATACTGACTTGATCTTTCATATTGTTTGCATTTTGCCATGAGATCTGGGCATGCGAACTTCTCTTTTTCCGTTTCTGATACGGACAGAGCAGCTTGGGGCAGAAGAGAGCACACATGCAAGTGTGTTGGCCAAGAGGTTGGAAATGGCTCAGGTGGGATGAAGTCGGGTGGACAGATGGGACTGGGTTAGTGATAGTACGAATGCCCCAGTTCCAGCCTGGAGTGTGGAGTCAGATATGGCTGGCGCAGAGGTTTTGTGTGGTATGGGGTGAACTTGTGAGTTGTGGGGTAGGCAGAGCGGGTCATGACAGAAACCTGGAAACTGGTGGTGATGCAGGCAGAGGTGGCTAGACTAGGCTGGGACACTGGATGTGGGACCCGGCTGGATCTGGCAAGTTTGAGAGGGTACATGGATGAGAGGGTCAGACATGACTTACAGGGCTAGACCAAGGTTTTTGGGGCCTTATGCTGTGTGCACACTTAACAAACATTTGGCTTTCAGTCTGACTGGTCTGTGTTCTGGCTCGAAGGATGGATGAGCAGTGGGCCCTTAGCTGTGGGGAACGTGGTGTTTGAGAACCGTATTTCCAGTGTGGGAAACTTCCAGGCCTCCGTGTCTAGCATGCAGCTTAGTGTCAGATTCTGCCATCCTGTCCTGTCACAGAATCTGAGACTCTTCTTGTGCCTCAGAGGGCTGGCCCGGCCCGCCCCAGGGTCTTTCTTGGAGGCCCTTCTAGTGAAAGCTCCTGGGTCGAGCTGGTAATCTTTTTGAGTGGCGAAATGTTTTCTTAGCCAGATGTCCCTCCCCTGAACAGGGCCCTTTTGTCCTAGGGGCTCATGGAAACATGAGCTGCCCATCTGCCTTTGGGCCCAGGCTTCTCAGCTTGCAAAATGGTTGTTTGGGACAACAAAGGGAGTGGCATATATATGTATATATAAATGTATGTGTGTGTGAATTTTGTTTTAGGGAACAGCAAAGTTTGCACATGTGGGAGTCAAAATACATGAGTGCAAGATGGCACTTTGGAGACCTGCTGTTCTAGAAGGAATGAATGAGAGGATAATGGAGTTTGCCCTTGGGTTTGTATAAAGGAGACAGAAAAGCAATTTCTTGGTAGAACTTCTAGGCATGGTTGAACATGCTTATAATACTGGCACTCAGAAAGCAGAAGCAGAAGGATTGCCAGGAAGGTCTATGTGGTAAGTTTAAGACCAGCTGGGGCTATGGTAAGACCCATCTAAAAGAAAAACAGGACCAAAACTTCTAAAGAATTCTGGTTAAAAAGCATTCCCTGCTGTGTGCATACAGCTCAACTCAGTTATTTAAATACATTTAAACAGACTTACCTAGCACCTGATGTTTGTTCATCACCATCAATGGAAGATCCTCGTGTTCCAGAGCTCAGCCATTTCTCAGAACTGAGCACCTATGAGACAGTAGAAGCAAGTGTGGATAATCAGCTTGCAGAGTCGGTGGACAAAGGATGGTTGACTTCTAGGAAAGATAATGAACAGGAGATGATGAGAATACCTTTATAATTATATTATTACTCTATGATATAATAGCTTCATCGAAATCGTTGCCTAGTAACCAGAGGGTTATGCAGGCGGCAATAAAAGAAGGTAAATACTTGCTAGAGTTATGGACCTTCAATGTGGCCAAATGGGAGAGAAGGACAAAGGGAATGGGCCAATGCATCTTCCCAATGTGGCTCCATTAAATAAAACTCTTTTTTCTGATTTTCACTTTTAATTTGGCTCTTTTAATTGACCTCTTGAGAGCATAGGTTGGGACTCCAACCCCTGCCACACATCCCTCAGCCACCACCTCCCAACCCCCCCACCCTGAGTTCAATAATGTTAGTAGTAATTAAAGCATACAAACTTTGGCAGGTAAAAGGATACCTTTTTAGCAAATAGGATCTGCAATGTGACCTTTACCAAGATAGCTGTTGTACTTACTCTTCCAGGCAGTGTTTATTTTTCCCAGCGAAAGGAGTAGAGGTCTCAACCAGCAGACAGAGGAAGGGGTCTTCATGTTCTAACAACTGTATTTCCATATCACAAATGTATTGCAATTTTGTAAGTCTCATGCTTAGAAGTTCTTCTAGGTGTGCTTTCCCATCACCCAGGAGGTCCTGGGGTCTATCTCAGTGCCACTGAAACAAAAAACAAAACCCCAAATATTTAGGCACACCTAAATGGTTGTTGGGTTGGTTGGTTGGTTTGGCTCATTGTTTGTTTGGCTGGTTGTTGGGCTAGTTGTTGGGTTGGTTGGTTGTTGGGCTAATTGTTGGGTTGGTTAGTTGGTTGTAGTGCTGGAGCTGGAACCTGGGGTGGAGCATTGCTAGGCAGCTCCACCTGAGCTCTATCCCTGATACCACTCACTCAAGGACAGATCTCTTGGTCCAGAGTTCTTGAGGTCATTTTCAGGTAGAGAGAGATGTCATTGTGTGGCTACAGAAGGACACGGATTCTACATACATGTTTCAGTGAGCTGAACGTGGTGTGCTCAGCTGTGGGGAGTATGCAGAAATGATTACTCCCAGAGTGAATGCTTTACACACCGATTCCGTTCACTCTTTCCTGTGTACCTTCCACACACCAACAGTAGATGTGGCCAGGATTAGTGTCTGTCTGAATTTTCTTTCCACAGTGCATGAAGTCACCTTCCTTAGTGGGTCAGATGGGGGATGGGAAAGGAGACTGTCCTGCCTGACTGAGGGCAACTGCCTGGATTTCCACTGTCTGGTAATCCTCAGGTGGAGCAGCAGGTAGCCTGAGAAGGCTGAGTTATGGATTAGTTCCTGCCAATTGTGCCAATATAAAGGCCTAGTGCGCCTTGCTACCTGTGCGTTTGCGCAGTCAGTTTTTACTAAAGTCAAGGGAACGCAAAGCTGTAGGAAGCATGGAGCTTCCCAGTGCTTGTTTGAGAATGCTAGTCCTGTTTGAGAAATACTTCGCTTACTCAGTAGACTGCCCTCTGCCAGTGCCAGAGCTGGATGAGGCCACTGAAACTATTCCAGGAAAACCCTTGCAGCTTGGCACTACAAGGAAGTGCCTCATCACTTTTGTCTCTCGCCAGGTTTCTAGGAGTACAGGTGGCCAAAAAGAAGCCGTGCCTGGCTTTGGGAGATTAGGTGCTGGACTCCTGGCTGTTGGGTATGGTGTATGTGGATTTTGTGCCGGGGCCCACAGCACCCCACACCCACACCTGTGCTGAATGAGAGACTGCCAATTGGGTTGGGTGGAGATAAACAAAGCAAATAGGCACCCGGCGACATTGTGTTATGTGTGCAAGTTCCTGAGCTGGCTGCAAACTGAAGACTGCCTCTCCGTGCCTGCAATTTGTCCTGCTGGGAAGGCCGCCTGTCCCAGTGATTGAGCAAGACCTTTTGAAAGCATTTTCCTCACACCACCAGAAGCTTGCTGAAGCCGAACTTCGTTAGTGGGAAGGGAAGGAGTGACGATGGACCTGGTTATGGAGAAGGCTAAGGGCAAGGTGCACCTGAACCCCGAGCAATCTTTCCTGGCTACTCTGAGTAACCCGCAGGTGACATTGCTGTCCATGCACAAGAGGTGCTCTTTCAGGAGGAGCTCTGGGGTTGGGGGCTTGGCCAGACTGGCATCTTCAGAGGAGAAAGTCTCTTCCCAGCCAGAGGAAGAAGGTGGCGTTTTAACTAGAACCCTGGAAAGGAGTTCCCAGGTCAGTACACAGGAAGATAGGTTGAGAGGCTCCCAGACTGGGGCTAAGTTTGCAACTGGAGGTAGCTCCAGGTCTCCTATGGGGAGAGGCTTGGCCCTGTGACTGTGTGTGTGTGTGTGTGTACGTGTACAAGTGTCATATTGACAGGAGTCAAGTCTGTGGGGTTGGGGTCAAGGTGGGAGTGTGAAATTTGGGTCTTGTTGCTTTATATTTTCAGAAAATTTGGTGAAGTACAAGCTTCCCAAACCAGCAGCTAGACAATGGGCCTTCCTTTACTTCTGTTTAGTTGTCGTTTGTGATGAGCCTGCCACACAAGTGCTCTGTCCCGTACTTCGTTCTTATTTTGCTGATCTCAACTCAGATAAAATACTTTAAAAATGTGGCTTCAGAGGGAAGCTGATTTTCTTAAGCAAATACTTTTGTTAGGCCAAAAGTCATTTTTACTGGGGGCAGGGAGCATACAGGTTTATTTAAGAGTGACGGTCTTAGTGGCGTCTCCTAATGGTCTGTGTGGGATTTTTTTCCTTGAATAGTCAGATAGGGGGAAAGTCATTTTGTGCATGCCAGATCACGGAGTTCCCCCCAAAACCGACTAGGAGATTGAGTCCTGTATGTAAAAACAAAGAGCCTTTATTCTTACACAAATTTGCAAACTCGGACTCTCTGCTTTTTCAGTGTATTGAAATGATCGGAGAGCCCCAAGCTCAGTTAGGGTTGGGGTTTTATAGTGGCAAAGGTGGGGGTGAGGAATTTCTAAGGTCCAAGACCCCTGATTGGCAGTCATTTGTCTAGGGGTTATCTAGGTGAAAAACGATGGGTGTGTGCTGGCAGGTTATCCTATGTGCAATGGTTGGAACGTTAGGAATTTCCTTTGGAAGGTCTGTTCCTGGGTGGTGCCTGGATGGTCTCAATTTGTGATCTTTCTTGGAACCAGGTATTGCCTCAGGGTAAACTACTGAGACTCAGGCCTCTTTTGAGCTTGTCACGGCTGGGGCCTACATTTTGAAGACATCCTACTAGTTAGAGACAAAGAGAAGTCTTCATTAAATACTTTCCCTCTTTTAGGAGTTTTTCTGTTGTTCATTTTGTTGTTTTATTGTTGTTGTTTGTTTAGATTTTATACAGAATCTTACTCTGTAGCCCAGACTGACCAAAACCTTGTATATAACCCCAGAATTTACAGCAATCCTTCTGCCTCAGTGTCCCAAGTGCTAGGATTACAAGTGCTTGCTACCACCAAGCCTGTGGTGGTGCTCATGTGAAAATCACCAAACCAAATTGTGTGGCTTAATGTGGTGTGTGTGTGTGTGTGTGTGTGTGTGTGTGAGAGAGAGAGAGAGAGAGA
>LOEQ01000098.1:909426-936393 GCA_001685075.1 Bramus lutescens | reverse complement strand
GGGAAGGGAGGAGGTGCCTGAATGCAAGCTGGGATGGGGTAGAAAGCTAGGGACTTTAGCCGGTGTTAGGAGCCCCTGCAGAATGAGCAGGAAGTTTAGGGGTTTGGGGGATGTCCGTGTTCCTTTTCCATGGGTCAGGAATGCGCTCACCCCTCCGATGGATGTTCTGCTGCAGGATCCTACAATTGTTTTTAAATCAAGTAATACCTAAATATAATTTCAATCAGCATTCTAGTGCAGTACCTATTTACTTGAAAAATTATTTAATGATGATGTGAAATCTGACAAGAATCTTCAACAAAGCAGAGGGAAAAAGAGAATTGATCCATTTTGAAACTTGTGAAGTTAACACTGCATTATTGGCAAAGAAATTAAAAGAATAGCAACTGCATATATGATATGAGGTTATGGAGAATATTCCAGGTTTATTATCACGACACACATGGTTAAGCATGGAAGTTGGAGTCAGAAACTGTGAGTTAAAACCCTTATCTATCATTTACTAGCTATTTGAGATTCATCAATTTTATCAACTTCTCTGAGGAAAGTTTTCATCTTCTGTATAAAGATTAATAATATTTCTCTTACAATGGCATCACATATACCTATGCCATGTAACAAATTCTTTTAAAAATTATAGTTTAGGTGCCTACGTTATTTCCTATTGCTAAATAAATTGCATTTGCATACAAATCTTCTATAAGTAAAATAGAAATCCAATATAAATGAATATAAATACTTTGGAAGAAGAAACATAAGAAGTTTATGAATTTAGTGAAGAAAGTGTACATTTTAAAGCAAAAATGATCGATTTGTTATTTAAAATTAAGTTATACTCAAGAAAAATTAAATGACTGCAATTAAAGTTGAATGATAACAATACCATGGAAAGGATATGCAATATTGTGTGCTAATATAATGACTGAGTAATACAGAGTATCCAAAAACATAAAATAGGGGCACAACCCAAGCTTCTAAGTAAACAGATGTTCATGATTGAAGACTGGCAAAGAGAATTTTATTTGGTGATGGTATCGGAGTTGAGGAACCAAAAGTTCTGGTTAAGGCTAATTTAGAATATTATATGCCTATTAGATGTGCAAGGAAGTTGTTGGGCAGGCCTTAATTAGCCTTAGTTTCTGTCTGAGATTCTTTTCCCTTTCTCATTCCTTTCAACCCCAGAGGTTATTTGAAATGCCTCTCAGGGAACCTCTCCCTGGCATTGCCACTCTAAGTCAAGTCTGCTGTCTCTGCATGATTTCTTCATTCAAATTATTCTTCCCAACATCATTAAAGGTCTGTCCGTGCAAGTCAGGTAAGAAATAATGAGACAATTTCAACCTTTGCATCTGGGCTTGATTCCAAATGTGTTACTCTAGGCCTTGGAAGACTGTTAATGGGAAGGATACCTTATTCTCTGTTATAGCGTAATTAGAGTACTCAGAAGATTCAGCAATGTATAAACAATGCTGTGGTAATTAAAAAAAGCAGCATGTGAGAAAAATACAACATGCAACAGAATGCACATGAAGGGGAGAGGGTTTTCATTAGGTGAAAGGGAATGTAAAAAGGGGGAAGGGGAAGGGGGAGGCTGGCCTCTGGGGACAGAAGCAGCATAAGAAAAGATAAAGGCAAAGTGAGAGAGAGAGAGAGAGAGAGAGAGAAACAGACAGAGAAAGAGTAAAAAAAAGGAAAGAGAGGTGGGCAGGGTCCTTTTAAAAGGGAACATAGTGAATGTTCACAGGAGGTGCTCTTAGTGGGTGCAGCTGAGGACATACCTTGTCAAGACACCAAGATCAGGCCAGTGCAGATGCCTGAATACTAACAAATATTTTGCAGAATGCTATCCTTTGAGCAGAAGACCCATTTCCATCTTCATCAGAAGATGTGAGCACTTGCATGAACACTCAAGATGAAGCTTGTTAACATTCTCTAGCAGATAAAAGCGGTGGACATGGTCATAAGACCCTAGCCCAAGATTCCTGCCACTTCTTCCTATACCTCCCTGCCAGCTCTATGTAATTGTGTCCTATCCATGTGTAGTAATAGTAGATGATGCATTATATAGGATGGGAAAATTAAATGTAAGGGAGACTCCATCTTTCCAGATGGAGGGAAATTGTCATTCATGCTGAATGGAAGATATTTAGGTGGTGTATTTACTTTGGAGTTATCCATACATGTGTAAGTAAACCCTCACCCATACTCTGTAAATAAGTCCAATAAACTGGTTTGTCAAGTTGAACTTTGGTAGAATCATACTTTCATCTGTTGTAGTTGTCCTACCACAGATGGATGCATATTTACTCATATATTCTCAGAGAGGGTACAGACATCACTTGGAGCCTGAACATTACAGAAACAAAGATAAATTTGGGGGAAGAAATGTATGACCCTTACTCTGGGTAGTAAAGCATGCTACTATGACTGAACAGTATGAGGATGGAGCATCTACATAGGGAAATCTCAACATGCTGCTCCTTCCCCATGTGGTATGTGATGGTGTCACTTCATACTATGTTGCTGTTTATAAGAACCTTGCTGTTGATGGTAAGATGTGCAACTAAAGCCAAGCCATCAGGAGGTGCAGTGTCCATTTGGAGACTCTCAGGATGGCCGTCTTCTTCTGTGTGGTATAGAGTAGCCTGCTAGTTTGTATAGTGGAGTCTGATGTGAGTATGGAGGTGCCCTAAAATTGTTGAAGGAATAGGAAAAAAATTGGAATAGCACAAATAGGTTCAGGATGTCTGCCTGCTGCTATGTAACTGAGGCCGAGAAGGTGCCTGGGGGAAATTTGCCTATGTAAAGGAGAAATTGCAGTAGGAAAGGGATATGTGGCTTCTTACTTATAGGATAAATTGGATTAAAAACATGATGTGCTACAGATATTGGTTTGCTGTTTTTTAGGGCTGGGACAGAAAGAAGAAGAATACACACTGTAACTGTGTTAAATAGGCCCTGATGGGATCAAAAACCATGGAATCTGTGGGTAGAATCAGACGGCGAGGAGGAAGAGAGCAAGGTAAAGGTAATGGAAGATATTGCTCAGATCTGGCCTTCAATGCTAAAGAAGGTAAAACGAATGATTTAGCATGCAGACAGGGGCTTAAGAATGGTCCAGTGTAAGAAGTTATGTCAATAGGAACTACTCAGCACTTGAATTGCTTGAATTAGGAAAAATTGTAAACAAGGAATGAATGCCTATTCATAGCCTGGTTTAACAGCTTGTAGGGCATGGAGAAAGATGGTCTCAGTCTGAACGCTGTGGAATATGAATAATATAACTACTTACCCTCCCTTATGATAAAGGCTGCATAATGTTCCTGGGACAGAAATCAATACCTGATGGACTCTTTTATAAAAGGCATTAAGAAAAATTGGTTATCACTGGCTAACACCCTAACAAATATCAAGGATGGGCAGAAAATAGAAGAGAGACAAGCAAAACTAAGGAGCTGACATGTGAGTAGTATAACATGGGAAGTTTACATCACTGAAGGAAAAGTTCATGAAACAATTGACAATTAAAATTCTTATTCATGGAGAAAAAGAGATAATCATCTATGCTACATGATTTGGGTAGGTCTGAGCATGTCTAACAAGGACAACTTGATGCCAAAAGTTCTGGCTAAAATATGTCTTTATAAGTAAGTAGGAATTCAGTTTTTCCCAGAGCCAAGAGAAGACAAGTGCTAGGTTGCCATGAGAATAGAGAATTTGACCATCCTTAAATTATGAGAATTAGCAGATACAGTTGAAGAAAACTTGTGATGCTAAACAAAAGTTAACTAGGCAGTCATTTGGGTGGATTTTGACATCTGATTATGAGTTCTCTGTTCCACAAGTATGCAGTCTTGGCTTTTGGGCACATTTTCTGTGAATATATGTTGCTAGTCATTGACCCTGTGTTCATGGAAGCATTGAGATAGAGCTAAACCATCTGAAACATGAAACGTAATGATGCTGTTATACGGCATTATTCCTTGATTTAAAGAGTAGGTGTTATGTCTTCATTAAAGACTTTTAAAAAAATTAAATGACATGTTAATTATATTTGAAGTAATGATAAAGGAGAAAGCATTGTGAACATTATTGAGATTCCAAACAGTAACCTCTCTGGAAAGGTTAAGGATATAATCATACACCAACACCAGATTTAAGCTATCAAATAGAAGCAATCATGTAGGAAACATTATCAAAAATAAGATATTTTAGTCTAAGAAGAGTACTGACTGGAAATCAGCCATGCTGCGAGCATTTGGCAGTCACTAGAATAGAATTAGTCTAAATAAAATTCTCAAACAAGGAATGAAAAGATTCACACTGAATTTCTAACTTCTGTCTTAAAAAATAACATTTTTACTTTGACATGTTGTTTCTAAGTGTCAGTAGCCTGCAGACAAAGCGACTTGAGACTTTAGTGATAGACTGTGTTCACAAAGACTTCAATTTCAGTTATCAAAGAGATCAGAAATCTCTACAGCAAGGAGGAAATTAGGTACATAAAAATTTAAGGAGCATAACTTCATCTTACAGAATACTTTGGAAAACAGTATGATAAATAAAAGTAAATATAGTGAAAAATAATGTGAATGTTCAGACAATGTCTCTGTCGAGGTCCACTTGCTTCAGCACAATCTGTGTGCTCTTCAAATGCGAATTTCTGGACTGTAGTCTATACCTTCAAAAGAGAGTCACTAGGTACATGTACTTGGACTCTGCATTCTTTTCGTTAAATATATATGTATTTTGTTATTGTCTCTGTGTGTATGTGTGAATTTGCTGCTGCACAGACACAATGCATGTGTGGACATCAAAGGACAATGTAGAGCAATCAGGGTTCTCCTGCAACCATGTGGGTACCATGGCTCAAACTCAGAATTCTTCAGCTTGACTGAAAGCACTGTCACATGCTGAACTAGCTCACTTTCCTTGAATCTTCATTTTTTATTTGCACTGTTTTGTTTTTTTTTTACTTTTTGTGCAATAATTTTTGGAAATTATTGATTCATGGTATCAAGACATCACTAGTAATGTGATTGTTCAAAAATGTATAAAGTTAAAACAGGATCATAATATGGAAATTTTGTTGTAAGGACATTCACATCAAACATGAACTAAAACTAAAATTATATCATAGTATGGAAATCTTATAAGTACTTTGCAAGCCAAAACATGCCTTATAAGTAGATAGCTAATCCTATACATAGTGGTACAGTGTCTTCTGGGTTACTGTGTACAGTCTAACACACTGGGCTGTTACAACTGCACAGTATTTCATTTACATATTATCCTGTGAACGATATTCTAGAGTAATGCAGCACAAGTCCTTAATAAGTATATATATGGGTTCCCAGTTTCATTATTATACTGCGGAGAAAGGTAGTTCATTCATTTATCATACTTCAAATAAAAAGCTGTGTGTTTTTATTTGTCTGAACTCACCAAACCTTTTGTTTTTAATATACAAAATGCCTTGATGCTGAGATGAAATCAACACAAACATATACTGCTAAAATACAGTTAGAATTTCACTTAGAACCCAGTTGCCTGTTATTTGGACTTCTATGAACTGTAGTTTTGTAACATACAGAATTGTTGACCATAGTCCGAACCAAGAAAGATTCCACTGAAGTATATTGGTCCGACAGAATCATTCTGTAATTGTCAGCCAGCTTTGGCTATGTGGTGATTGCAGATGTCTTATGGTCATAATACATATTTTTCTGATGTAAAGAAAAGCCAATATTTAAATAAGCAAAAAAGTCAACTATAGCTTGATGAGCCATAGATTCCATTTAGAATATTTTCCTTCATATTCATTTTTTGCACCTGCAACCAGATTGTAACCTTGAGAAGAATCTCACTCACAAAATTAGAGGCCACAGTGGAAATTTTCCTTCTGAGAGTAGGTCATCAAAAAGAGCATGCTGAGTCCAGATGCAGAAGAAATTAGAACCTTTGTTTGTTCTCTCTTTGAGGAAAATTGTGCCCTCTGTGAAAATTACATACTTTCTTCTTGTACTGTTGGGGGTGGGATGGGGAGAAGCCCATTAAGAGAATAAAGAAGGAAGATATGGGAACTCAAAACAAGGAAGAGGAGTTGGAAAAATAATTGAGCTTGAAAAACCACTGAGTCATTAGGACCATTGTATAAGTGGAGAAAGAAGGAGGAGAGAAAAATTTGTGTTACCTGAGCTCAGAGAACAGCTAGGACATGCTGAAGTAGTGACTAGCACTCACAGATCATGATTTCTCCCATAGTTTCCTTTCTCCTTCATATCATCTTGACCCTGATGCCTGTTCTATACTTCTGCTCATTTTCTTTCCTTTTTGGAGTTATACATATTTTTGTTGGTTGACTCTTCAGTTTCTCCACCTAGCATCTCTTATACCTCTTAACCCTTCGCAAAAATAAATTTCTTCTAAATTTTTCCACCATTTTAAATTCTTACTCTTAAAAGTCATCAGTGCCATATAAAAACTTTACTTGCAAGTCCAAATATTATTCTCAATCTGTTTCTGCACTTATAAATACCTGATAACATTTGTTCCTAAACATAATAATATTGTACTGACCTGGTTGTTCAGCTGCTATATATCAGGGAAAGGATTACTAGGCTAGAAATACATTCCCCCTTTACACCAAAATAAGATGAATAGTTTGTTAAGTACATGGCAGTAAGTAGAAGGTAGTCTGCAGTGTATGACAATGTGTTTGCCATGGGAAGATATTCTTCATTTTGGGGAAATCCTTTAACTGGTAGGATGAATTTCTTTTTGTACAGCTTCATGGCATGCAAATCATGCCACGCACAGGAAGACAGTCATAATTAGCAAGGGCTAATTTACACAGAGTATCTAGTTAGGCAGTGTCTCATAAGGCAACTAGGAATGAAATGACAGTCCTGGCCTCAGGGGTAGGTTACAAGGTACTAAAGTTACAGTTCTATGGTATCAGGTTATAGAATTTTGATATTTGAGAATTCTGAATTATGCTTGTGAAAATTCTTAATGGGGTACAATCATACTTTTCTGGTTTCAAATTTACGGCTGTTGATGATTTCCTGCTGAAAGACTAAATCCTCCAACTCAACTTTTATTGCAGACCATGGAAGTCTTTTCTGCCCCCATAAGGGGCCACATCCCACCTTCTTCTGTAGTCATTTTGGCCATCAGTACACTTGGGTGACAAATATGGTCCCTCACCACGAATGAACTTGATTCCACCTAAGATCAGGTCAAGCATCTCTTTCTGTTTTCTGTCTCTTTCTGATTCTCTTTCTGCTTTCTGCTAGCTGCCTTTAAGAAGGGGAGGATGGGGAGTGCTTGGGGGAATGGAATGGTTGGGTTGGAAGAAGGGTGGAGATGGGAACAGGGAAGTATATATTTTAATTAAGGGAGCCATTTTAGGGTTGACAAGAGACTTAACTCTAGAGGGGTTCCCAGTTGTCCAAGGAGATGTCCCCAGCTTGTTCCTTGGCCAGCTGAGGAGAGGATGCCTGAACTGGCCCTATCCTATAGCCACACTGTTGAATATCTTGCATATCACCATAGAACCTTCATCTGGAGATGGATGGAGATAGAGACAGAGACTCACATTGGAGCACTGGACAGAGCTCTCAAGGCCCAAATGAGGAACAGAAGGAAGGAGAACATAAGCAAGGAAGTCAGGATTGCGAGGGTTGCACCCACCTGCTGAGACGGTAGGGCTGATCCAATGGGAGCTCACCGAGGCCAGCTGGACTGGTACTGATGGAAAATGTGATCAAACCAGACTCTCTGAAAGTAGTTGAAAATGAGGGCTGACTGAGAAGCCAAGGGCAATGGCAGTGGATTTTGATTCTACTGCATGTACTGGCTTTGTGAGAGCCTAGTATGTTTGGATGCTCACCTTCCTAGACCTGGATGGAGGNACAGGGCAAGGAACCCTGACTGCTCTTTGGACTGGAAAGGGAGGGAGAGGGGGAGGGGGAGAGAAATGGGAGGAGGTAGAAATTTTTAATAAAAAGAAAAAAATATAAGAGCTGATGTTTTACTACACATTCAACATATCCTTCCCACCTAGTGGGTTGCCTTGTCCAGACTCTCTCTACAGGAGGACTTTGCTTTGTCTTGTATATTGTTTTGTCCTGTTTGGCTGTCTTCTCTTGGAGATTTGCTCTTTTCTGAAGATGAAATGAATGAGGGAGAGGAGAGGTGGTGACTAGCAGGGAAGCGGAGAAAATGTGGTTGGGATGTATTGTATGAGAGAAGAATCTATTTTCAATTAAAATATAAAATTAAAATAAAATTTCCTATTTATAAGCCTAATCTAGGTTCTTCACTTTCTTTATTTCTTAATGACTTCCTTTTCCTCATTTGCCAATATTACCATCTTTAAGCATAAATAATCAAAACTAGGAGGTTTTTAATGTTCTGATTTACATATTCATGATAGTAGATATGAAAACCCACACAGCTTTTAATGTAGAATGCACTGACTTTCTTTTAGCATGTGCAAGGGTTTGTTGACAAAATGATAATTCTTTATATTGAAAATTGATTTTTTCATACATTCTATTTTGATTATGTATTTCCCTCTCCCAACTCCTGCCAGATCTTCCACACTTCTCCACCTTCCAAACCACACACTATCCTTCTCTCTGTCATTAGAATACAAACAGGCATCTGAAAATAATAAAATAAGATTAAAAACAAATAAACTGGAAGAGGAGAGAACAACAAACAGAAAAATGAACTCCCCCTCCCAAAGAAACACAAGAAACACCTGCAGACACCAACAAATATAGATGAACACACAGAGAAACCCCATAACAACAAAATTGGAAGCCATAATATATAAGAAAAATATCTCTAAGGTTAAAAAACAAAAGCCTAGATGCATGCCTTTAATCCCAGAACTCGAGAGACAGAGGCAGGTGAATTTCTGAATTTGAGGTAAGCCTGAGCAAGAGAGTAAGTGCCAGGACAGCCCCCAAAGCTAAACTGAGAAACCCAGTCTTGAAAAACAAAACCAACAGAAAACAAACAAACAAACAAACAAAGCCTAGACAAAGCATTGTGAGACAAAATTACTATTGATTTCATTTTGGTCATCTATCCTTAAATGTGTTTTGTATACCCAGTGAGATTCTGTTAAAGAAAACAATTGTAAGAGCAGATAGGGATGAAAGATACCAAGGAAACAAAGCTTTCTAGGCAGAATTGATTCACATATGATTTCACAGAAACAGTAGCAACATGGACAGGACTAAGACAGATACATGATACCTTGACGTTCAATGTGACAACTCTCTCTGGATTGTCACTAATTGTATCCTGAAAAGCTTCTTTCTCTTTCTGTTTTTTGTAGTAATTTTGTTCATCTATGTCAGGGAAATGGGTTTGATTTTGTTAACACATATCTATAATGTAACATACACCATGCAGTCTGCCTTTTCGGACCACCTGTTAGTACCTGATGCTTAAATACAATGGCAATGATTTTTAATGCAATCTTTTTTTCTCTTTGAACATCATAACTTTACAAAAGAACAAATTGACCAGAATGACAAAATTGAAAATTTCAAGAGTACCTAAAATAGTTGGTTTGTAGTGTTCTGGTTTGCACCTTGTTCATTTGAATATCTATGTGGAAATATGAATCCTTGGTAGCTCATAATATTCTTCTCATAATGTTAATTTAAATTTTTCTAAGAGCTACTTCATATTTACACAATGAAGAAAGTATATGAAATATGGACTAATTCTTTCTTTCACACACATACACACTTTATTGGGAATGGTTTTGAAAGTGTCTAAAATGGATTTTTGAAAAGTGACTTGTTTTCTATAATTACACTTAAGAAACTTCATGGCTGAAAGGGATAAATCATGGGAAACATTTTACATTCTGTTGATACTAAATACTTTATTTAGTCTTTGTCTATATGATGAATTTGAAATTTATTTTCAGATAAGAGGGATCCTGGCAGTAGTTTTCATGAGAAAATACATTATCTATGCACTGAATCCTGTGCTTTTGCTATTAACTAAGGAGAAATCTAGCTGTTTTCTGAAAGTAAGACATTTATTATTCATTAAGTTGCAGTAAATGAAATTCCCAATGTATAGAGACTAAGCAGCAAGAACAGTTCAGTATGTTTGTTGAGTAGTGAACCTGTGATTTTCTCAAAGCTAAGAGGTTCACAGCAGTGAGTCATGGATTTCAGTACAGCACCTTCTTTGTTCATTACCATTGTAATGAGCTACAAAATGGTGTCATAGTCTCAAATGGTTTGAAAACTCATGTTCTTAGTTTTGTAAAATGTGAATGTAAGGCAGGGAAGGGGGAGGAACTGTGTCATTGATGGCAAAAACAACACAAGTGCTATTCTTTTCTTGCCTCACGTAAACTTCTTCATTGACATATCGTTTTTCATTGTCTTGTGTTTTTGCGAAGTGTTGCTGATCAATACTGCCTAAGAGCACAGATTCATAGCAATCACTCTGCTCCATGGCATATAATCAGAATGTGTAATTCTCTGGGCTGCTTAATATAAACGACAACCAATACCATCATATCTTTGTTTAAAGTTTTTTAAGTGGGATGAAAATCACAAGTATCTAAGATCTTTGAGGCTTCAATGACTAATCTGAGTACTTATTTATTTTTTCTTCTCAGCCTACTTCCATAATTCCCCAAAGGGAGCTTTATTGTATTATCAAATTCTGGCTAGCTTGCTTCATTGGAGTTTATGATTTTGAAGCAATAACAATTTTAGTTAAATTTGATGGTATTGAAAATTATAGCAAGAACTCTTCCTTTTATTTCTTTGTAACAAAGCCAAGAAACTTTATTCAAAGCAAACCTCTCTTATTTTAGTTCATAGAATTACCAAAAGGAGAATGTTTAATGACAGAAGCTAGATTTCTGCATGTTTTATAAGTTGCCACTCATAGAATAGCAACAGTATAGTAAACTCTAATGAAATTCAGGAACTTTCCTTGCAAGCAAACCTGCCTGAGGCACTAGCACAGTTGAGGAGTCTAGATTCAATTCTAGAAATGTTTAAGTCAGAGATTTCAAGATTTAAAATATCCCTAAGAACTGAGCTAATAACTAAAGTCTGCAGAGTGATTAGAAATGGAATGTTAATTTTGATGAGACTGTTCTATCTTGAACAAACACCCATGGACATGTAACACTGTTTTTACCGTATACCTATACTCATGTGGTTCTCAACCTGTGGGTCTTGATCCCTTTGAGGTCCAAATGACCTTTCACAGGGTTTTCCTTGGACCATTGGGGAAGGAAAAAAAACAGCTATTTACATATGATTCATAAAAGTAACAAAATTGCAGTTACAAAGTAGCAGTGAACATAACTTTATGATTGGGGGTTATTGCAACATGAGGAGCTATATTAAAGGGTCACAGCATTGAAAAGGTTGAGAACCACTGCCATATGGTTTCTTGTTAGACTATGGTGAAAATACTAAGCTTGTGAAATATTAAAGCACACTAAATTCCCCAAGAAATTCTATGACCAACAAAGCTGTTTAACCATGAGTTTACTAATGTGGTATAGGAACTCTACTCTCTGTCATTCTCCTACCCCTTTCACAAATGTGCACCCAAACACCCAAACATGTTTTTTTTGTTTTTGTTTGTGTTTTTTTTTCAGCAGGAACACAGCATTAATTAGCTTCTTATGGATCTTTAGTTATCTGTGGGAAGCCATTTATCAAGTTCTATTTTTAGGGAAATCTCCTTAAAACACTCATACAAAGCCAGGGAGCTAATCACCTAATAGAGTGCACTTCTTAGAGTCTATGTAATAGACTCTCAATCTCTGAATATACATATCCCTAAATACTAAATATTTGGGTGTCAGTCCTTATATATCCCAAAGCCTACTCAAAATAACGGGTTTCAAATTTAATTAGTCCCCAGACAAGATGACACTTTTGACTTTGAAATATTTCTCATCAGCTGAAGTGATATACTCCATTGATTAGGAAATGGGCTACACTGTTATTAAGAATGTGCTTATCCAAATACAAGAAAAGTAATTTTATGTTCCAGAGACCATTCCAAACCAGTCTAGGGGAGACATCTTTGTTCTCAAGGGGAACTGAAGGGCTACTCACTGAATCAGTCCCACTGCATTGTACAGAATCTAGTAAGGTGGACATGTCAAATTTATAGAATTTATAGAATATGGCTTTTATTTGAGTAGCATCATTTCAACTAAAACTGAAAAGAACTGAAACAGCGGCTATTAGAGGTCATTTAGCAATCTCTTTCATACCTAATAAATATTCATGAATATTGTTAAATGAAGTCAAATGTAAGAAAGAAAACTAGTTAAAAT
Organism: Bramus lutescens; assembly: GCA_001685075.1. Lineage (NCBI taxonomy): Eukaryota > Metazoa > Chordata > Mammalia > Rodentia > Cricetidae > Bramus > Bramus lutescens. Next base: position 924,035 of record LOEQ01000098.1, on the reverse strand, counting down.
TCAATAAATGCCTATAACAAATAGAAATTGGGTGGTTATTTGTTAAGTGCAATAGTGGAAATACATTACCTAAAAGGCATGGTAGTATTATTTATCTTTCTTTTTTGTACTGAGAGCCACTTGATCTGAAAAAAAATTGCTGGAAATTCTTTATATTCATTCAACACATACACATCAAGGAATTTTGTCATGTTATTAATTTCAAGGCATTAGAGATGCCATATATATAGCCTGAGTATGATTACTAGAGAATATCATAATATATTGAAAATATGCAGTGTTGGACAATTCCTAAATTTTAGAAATAGTATTTCTTTTAATTTCATAAAAGCTGAAATATAATAGAAAAACATTGAAGGGAAGAAATTGTATACAAGAAGTCCAACTTTTGTATGCAATTCTAATTAAAATTTTTATTTTCTCTGACAAGTATCTATAGCAATGGAAATGTTATGAACAACAGAATATGTGATTTTTCTAAAAGAAGATATGGTTAAATAAAATGATACATGAGAATACCATATTTCAACATTTTCATCAGCCTCTTCCATATGAAGTACATGACTCTACTGGAAGCTAAAATTTACTACTTTTACCATTGCCTTTGTTTTCTCAGTTTTATAATTGATAAACTGGGAACGATAACATATTCTACCTGTTTGAAACATGTTAACATATATGAAGATACTTGAGAACACTTTAAGTAATGTTGGTGTACTGTTATCAACACTTTTGACTCTGGGCATCTTACCAGGGTATTTGATATACTCATCCAAGGAAGCACTTTGGTTATCATTTCTAAACAAATAGAATGCTGTCTCCTTTCACTGTGTCCATTTAGGAAAGGGAAAGCAAAAAGAATATGTGAAGTGTTAACATAGATGTTTTGACTATATTCTGTGTACCATGATAAGTCAATGAAAGATCCGAAGCAGAGAAATCATATGATTTATTCTGGTTTGTTTTTAGAGATTAGACTTTAGGAAGAAAAAAATGAAAGGTTAAAAAATAAGTAATTCTGATACTTTAACAGTGTTTTAGCATAGAAATTATCTTGTCTTTTCTACAAGGGCAGTAGCTATGTGGATATAGTGAATGGAACACACTTGTAAAATATTGGAGATGCTAGAGTTGAGATAATTAGTTATGAGTGTATAAGCCAAATATGTGTCATTATAGTAGTTTGAATATATGAATTGAATCTTGTACCAAGTGTTTTTGATGTGTGTGGTGGTATATTTTATTCAAAATATTTAACTTTTCTGATGTCAGGTATATCATGGATTAGTGGAATATTATGGCACATTTCATGCAAAGACCACACATTTGAGTAAATGAAAGGGATACTTAATTAACTGATAATATTTCAGGAAAGTATGCTTAACCAGAATTAGAAATTGGCCCATTTAGCAAGCTTATTTATTTGTGTGTGTTTCATTTTTTATTAAATTGTTTTTATTTATTTTATATAGCAATAAGAGTTTCCCCTCCCTGCTCTTCTTTCATTCCCTCCTCCCACCTCCCATCTACCCTCCTCATCCACTCCTCCTCCATCTCCATTCTGAAAGTGGCAGTCCAGCCATGGGAGTCAACAAAGCATTGCATATCAAATTGAGGCAGGACCAAACACTTCCCCTCACATCAAGGCTGGGTGAAGTAATCCAGTGAGGGTAACATGTTCCCAAAGGCCAGCTAAGCTCCAGGGACAGGTCCTGATCTCATTTCCAAGAGCCTTACAAACAGACCAGCCTATACAACAGTCATATATATGCAGAGGGCCTAGGTCAGTCCTAAACAGGCTCTCTAATTGTTGGTCCAGAGTCCATGTGCTCCCATGAACTAGTTCAATTCAGCTCTCTCCATGGTTTCCTCTGTCATGACCTTGACCTCCCTGGCACCTACAATCCCTCCTTCCTTTCTTCAGCAGGACTCCTGAAGCTCAGCCCAGTGCTTGGCTGTGGATCTCGGCAACTGCTTTCATCACTGACTAGATGAAGGCCCTCTGATGACAATTAGGGTAGTCACCAATCTGGTTACAGGAGATGGCCAGTTCAGACATTCTCCCACTATTCCTAGGGGTCTTATCTTGGGTCATCCTTGTGGATTCCTGAGATTTTCCCTGGCACCAGGCTTCTCCCTAATCCCCAAATGCCCACATCAAGAATCTCTTTCATTACTCTTGCCCCTCTATCTCATGCCAACCCTCAACCTGACCCCTCATGTTCCGATCCTCCCACCCCCAGTTTATCCATGAGATCTCACCTATTTCCCCTTCCCACACATTTCCCTGATGATTGAGAATGTTGAGAAATTCTTTAAGTGTCTTTCAGCCATTTGAGATTCTTCTGTTGAGAATTCTCTATTTAGCGTTGTAACTCCAGCTTTTAACTGACTTATTTGGTATATTTTGTTTAACTTTCTAGTTATTTATGTATTTTATAGATCAGTCCTCTGTCAGATGTGGAATTGGTGAAAGTTTTCCATTCTGTAGGCTGCAGTTTTGTCTTATTGGCAGTGTTCTTTGCCTTATGGAAACTTTTCAATTTATGGAGGTCCCATTTATTAATTGTCGATCTCAGTGTCTGTGCTACTGGTGTTATGGTAAACATTTTGTTTTAGGAATATAGAATAGTAAAAGATGTAACACAGTGGTAGTGGGTTTGTATACCATACACAAGGCCTCAAAACCACCCACACTAACCACAAAATTCTAAACTATAATTTTAAATATTTGACACAGAATACTTTTACTGTTAAACAACCTCCATACAAACTTGCAGGAAAGTAATACCTTACACTTGAAAGTGGGTTAGCCTACTGAGAGAGTTGGGATATTCTTTAAAGTTATGTTCAACTCATATAAGGGCAGGCTTAAGGGATATATTCAAAAGTTTTTCTTCAAATATGCTGAATTTTGACATGTCTTTTGGATATCCTAACCTATAGAAATTATAAGAAAGTAATGTAAAACTACAGTGAGTTCAAGAATGAAATTTTGACAAGTGTTGAAAATATAAGGCAAGCGATTCTGGAAATGCCATGCCTTAGATGCCTGTTCTACACCCAAATAGTGATGTATCTTAGGAAGCTGAGTGTATGTGCTTAAATCTAAGGAGAGAAGACTTAGAAAAAAAAGAATTTGGATTCTTTAGCATACCCATGACAAGCAGAATCATGTGAGTGGACAAGATTTCTCATTATCTGAAAATATAATGGAAAGGGGGGAAAGGAGAAAGAAAAAGGAATGTAGTGCAGCATCTTGAAAATAGCAGGAGAATAAAGAAACTTAAAGAAGCTTAAAGAAGAGGAGAATTCCTGACATGAAGAGTGAAAAAAAACTGAAAGAAGAACATATTCTTAGAAACATGGATTTGTCAACAACATCAAATGTTTCTTCTGGGTCTGACTTGGCAAAAACTTAGAAATGTCCATTAAATTTACTATATGAAGCTCCTTGGTGGTTTGGGTGAAGGATATTTTGATGCATAAGTAGGACAGAAACCTAATATATTGAGATTGGCTATGCGTCTAGAGTAGATATAATAATAGCAGCTGTAAATATTTTCTACAAATGTTTGATTGTAGCCTGATAAAGAAATACAGGAATGAGTTAGCATGTCAAAAGGATTGTGGAATTCTCTTTGCTGTGGTAGGACAACTTGATCTTATTTAAATGGTAATAGAAAGTACTTGGTAGAGCAAGAAAAAAGAAAGTTCAATTTAATAAGTTTCCCAAGCAACTGAGAATTGTGGGTAACAAATGAAGATATTGCCTTAAGCAGAAGAAGTACTTCCTTCTTTGAAATTGAAGCATAGAAGGATTGACATGCATGTGAAGAAATTTCTATAAAAACATTGCTCAAGAAATAACATCTCAGGCTATCCTCACTAATTTTATTTCCTGTGGTGTTGGAAGCATTTTTATTAAGTGAAAGTAGATAGTGATGGAGTAGATTATATATTTGTTTTAGGATGCTAGACTTGAAGGATAATAGCCACCATCTTCATAAAAGAAGCTGTGACTAGGTGAAAATAAAATGATTCATTAAGAGCAGGCATGATTGCTGTTGAGTTCCTTCATAGGACAGGAGGGTATTCCTTATCAGACCCCAGCCTGATATGAAAATTGCTCTTTCCTGAATTTTCTGTCCAGTTCTATGTAATTTTTTTCTAAATGCCCTAGGATCTTGGAAGATATTATATATATGTTTAGAAAGCAAAAGCTCCAAAAATAGAGTAATAATTCCATATCCTTAATGTTATATGACCTTATCCTTTTTCTTTTTTGCTCATCTGTGAGAGCCTGGGTTTGGAGCTACTAACCAGGTGACATTTTGAGAGCCTTTCTGAAGATTTTTCTTCTTAGTGAATTAACTAATGGGGTTCTTAGGTACTAGTAATGCAGCAAGCCTGGGAATGGACAGTAAGTGCACTGTTCATTCTGTGCCTTTTGTAGGTCACATGTTACCAACTCCTACTTGCTTCTCTTTCCCTTGATGCAGTTTTAAAAGACAGAATTTAAGATGGTTAGTTTCTTCTTCATCTAACTTAATTGGGTATTTTAGATATTCTCAAATATTGTTTAGCTAATTTTTGTATAGTGTAGGTGCCATGTAGTAATGAAGCCTCAATCATTCTCATCTTCATTTTCATTTTAATTCCAGCAAATCATTAAGGGATTGATCAAGTCTTCAGTAACTTTTACTTTTAATTCATTGTAATTGTGTATAAATCTCTCCTTTATTCTTTTCAATAATTCCTAATACATGGTTATCTCCATAAATTGCTGCTAAATTCCATTTATGATTAACTTCATTTTTTTCTGTCTGGACAGCTCTTTCCTATTAAGAGATTTATCTAGGTTTTCTGCTAGAATATTTTGAATGATTGCCCTATTATGATGTTTTCCTTCCCTGTATGTCATAGATGTCTGTCATATGAAAACTTATGGTTCTTAATTAAAGTTAGCAAATCTTTTAAGGAAGCCCCCTGAATATTTGCCTCAAGCATATTACACTAATCAGGACTCTGTGGTTTACAAAAACAGTAAAAGTAATTCAAGTTAGTTTAAGAAAAAATAATTGACTCATATAATTGGAAAGCCTAAAGGAAGATGATTTCAGTTATTGCTACAGCTGAAGTATAATTTCACTCTCTGCGTCAAGTGAATTTTCATAGAGACACTTCCCATGTACCAGAAAGTTTGTTATAGCTAAGCCTAAGTCTATACTTTTAGAGGTTGTGACTCATAAAGAATTTGCGTCACCCCCATTGTGTATAAGACAGTTTAACAGAAGACTTCTGATTAGTCATATTGAAGTCATCATAATCTTTTAGGGGAGGAAATAAGATGTCATGATTGGTAGGACCTGTGTTGAATGCCTAGTCATGCATCTAAGGAAGGATTTGATACTGATTAAATGGCTGACTGCAACCATTTGTTTGTAGATTTACTGGCTCTTCCAAGAATACTGACTGTTAAAATGAACTTCTGTACTATACATATGAGTTACTTTGTGGAATATTTTCTATATTTCTGCTCATGAGGTGCTGTAGACATTTGAGTGATTGAAACCAATGGGAAATTCTTGGTTCATTTGATATATTGCCTTGAAGATGATTGTAGGCTCTTACCTATCTTGCTTTCTCTGCTTTTCTCTTTCCATCAGGTTTTTTGTCCCTTCTCAACATGTGTCTCCCTCCTACAGTCCCCTTATGATTTATGACCATCTCTGGCTTTACTGGAACTGAACAGATGTGGATAACATATTACTAAACTTTTAAAACTGTGAGCTACTGAAAAATTTTCCCTTTTATGATGTAAATCTGACTAATGCATAACTCTTTAAGAAGATAGCATCTAGGAACCAGTAAATGAAAGGGCCTTTGGTAGTCATTCAATATAGAAATCTGGTAGTCTTTTTAAATTTGTATTGAACTATCATATATCAGATACAGGCTTTAAGATCTTATAAAATTTAATCCATTAGTTATTTTTAAAAGTGAGATAGTGCTGTACTGGGTCCTTCCTCTTGAGTTTCTTTAAAGTGAAATTTAGTATGCATGTTAACTGATCTTTCTTCTAGTTTAATTTTCTGCAGCAGATTTTTCTGATTCCCCCTAAGAAATTTTATTTTAAAAGCTATATTAATATGATCATGTTATTTCCTTGATTAAATAATTAATTCATCAATATTTTACATTAAATTATAAATTTAATTAAGAAATACAGCTATAAACTAGACCAACAAAGCCTTGTAGGATCTAGCCTTTGCTGATTTTTCAGATACTTTCATATTCCCCCAAATTTACCTCATATCAATTTCTTCCTTCTCATTTTTATTTTATATATACATATTCAATATATGAATTTTGGGGGGAAACGAGTAGTCAGATTATATATATGGTGAGGCTGTTGGAATTTGATTAGGTCATAAAAACTGAACTCATGAATAGATTTAGTGTCCTTATAAAAGAGGACCTTGAGAGGCGTTCTGCCTTTTACACCATGTAAGTGCACCATGTATGAATTAGTAAGCAGACCCTAATCAGACACTGAATCTCATAGTACCTAAAGATCTTGTTTTTCTCTGGCTTCAGAACTATAGTAAGTAAACTTTTGTTGTATGAGATGATCTTTACAGTTTATGGTCTTTTATTATGGTACCTGAAATGAGCAAAGACCAATAACAATGTACAGGAATGCTACTAGCAGATGACAGAAATTATGGAATTGGGTAAAGAGTAGATACTGGAAGAGTTGCCAGGTATGTCTGAGAAAGCCTTTGTTTTAATAGAATATTTGTATAAATTCTCTGAGAATTTGGCACATGTATATATGCATTTTGATCATATTCACTCACACTTATCTGTGGAATCCTCACATATTCACATCCAACCTCCCAATACAACACCCATTTTTATTTTTTAAAATAGCCTACTGAGTTGAATTTATGCTGGCTGCATAAAAATGGGTATGATGTAATGTATGTTGTGGAACAGTCTTTGTTTCTAGGAACAGATTGTTGGGGGAAATTCTAGTGAAGACTCAGAGGGGAATCAGGGAGCAGTAGATGAATCTTTAATTTTTTGTGTGTGTTTAAATAATCATGTGATAGGCTTATTCAACCATCTAAGAAGTAAGGAATTTATTATCTGTGATCATGAAAGAATGACTGAATTTGGTTGTATCAGTTGTCTCTCCCTTTACAGGTCCATAATGTCAGGGTCTTAGAATATGACTTCAAAGCAAGAAACTTGTACTCGTTTTCCATGACTATTCAGGGATACCCCACATTAGAATCCAAGGGATTCAGTTAGGGGCTGGGACATGGTAAACACACACTTAGAAGGCAAATAGGACAAGATTTGGCAGTGTATATAGATGTTATCTGTAATGCTCATATATAACAAGATTATCTTCACCTAGGTCCTAAAGGATGAAGCTACTTATAACCTTGGACGTATAACCTAGTCAAAGAGCCAAGAGTAATTACTTTGGGTCCTAATTCAACTTTCCTATATTTTAATACAAATTGAAATCCCCACAGTTGAAAGGCTGAAGCAGGAGGATCATGAGTTCAAAGTCAGTATAAGCTGCAAAGCCAGACAATGTCTCACAACAGCTGCAAGAACTACAAGCAAATAAATGATAACATGAAACAAATTGCTAAAGATAATTGATTTATTTAGTTTAGCCAACATAGAAAGGGAGTACTTTCAGAATTTGACCTCAGAGTGCTTCCGTTGTCTAATACAGATACAATTTTTCATTCTGTTCCATGCCTGAGAAACATAATATTACCATTGTCTTGTCTGCATTTTTTAAAGGAAAAACATTTTAGAAACTTAATGGTTTGGTGAATATAATATCTACAGCTGTCTTTTCATGGTTTTTCAGAGTTCCTTTGGACTAGGTCTATTTCTTTGATAGGTAGAAACCTTTTGTATCTTTTCTTTGGAAATTAGCTTTAAAATGGGAGCCCTGTATGTCTGGCAATGAGAGCTTGATAGCTGACCAAAGGGGCCACAAGTGACTCTCTTTAAAATTTGGATTGTTATCTTTATGTGTCTGCTTATTTTCTCAGAATTTTGTCACACTTGACAGGGACACTTCTGGAATGGGATAAATCAGAGAATTCTCCCTAGACCAGAACCTGGTAGAGCTGTGGAAAGAAGCCCAGGCCAGTAGAAGCATTAATGTGTGATTCCTTCCTAGGAAAGACAGAAGGCACACAACCAAAATCCATAGGAAAAAATCATTGTAGGCTATGCCCAGAAGAGCATATTAGTAGTAGTATTTAGCCCTTATACTAAATCAACTAAATTGTAAGAATTAAAGGAACTAGTACAAACATTAATTCGACTTCCCTATATTTTTGCATTTTTCAATAAAACAAAATTACATCATCCCCCCAGTACCTCTAGTCCTCTCATTATGTCACAACCCCCTCACATTCCTGACCTCATTTTATTTAATTATTGTTAAATATATAGACACACAGATATATAAATGAAGCATGCTGATTATATATTTGTGTTGCTTGTATACATGTATTTTCAGATGGCCCACTTGGTATTGGATAACCAATTAGAGGTTTTAGCTGGGTGTAAGACTATTTGTTCCAGTCTCAGTATTACATAGTTGCCTGTAGTTCTTTGTCTAGGAGCTAAGCTTCATGTGTCCTCCCCGCTTCTATGTTGGCATATCTATTGGTTTTGTTCTTTTTCACATTTTTTTATAAAGCCATAATTTTGAGGTATGGGTATCAATCACTTCTGTGTCATTTTTAGAACACAAATTCTCACATCAGTCTTCCTGGTCCTCTGGTTCTTCCTGTTTCATCTTCTGAGATGCTTCCTGACTCTTAGGTACAGGGGATATATTATAGCTGGATCTATTGCTGGGTACTTTATAATCAACTGTTATGTGCATTTTAACCAAGTATGGCTTTCTGTAATGATCTCTGTTACAGTTAACAACGTCTTTAATGAGAAGCAAGAGCTATATTTGTCTGTGTATATAAGGACATGTAGTTACATTGTAGTTAGGAATACTGGTTTAGAAAAGTAGCAGGAGTGATTTTTCCTCTAAGATCCATGATGTAACTAGTACACGATAGTTGGCAAGGTTTTTAGTAACAGGCATGTGATTTCCTTTCTGTTGAGTGGGCCACAAGTCCAATTAGACAGCTACTTGTTACCACTAATATAGGAGTGTAAGCAGAGACTGCTTGTTCATTTCTTGGATGCCCAGAACAGAATAATCACAGAGAAACATTATTAATTACAACACTAGACAATAGTTTGGGCTTCTTATTAACTAACTCTTGCATCTCAAATTAACCCATTTCTTTTAATCTGTGTGTCACATGAGGCACTGGCCTGCCAGAAAGGTTCCAGGGCATCTGCCATTTTTGGCAGCTACATGGCATCTCCTTGACTCTGCCAACTCTGTCTCTATATCTCTGCTTAGATTTCTCACCTATCTTTGCTCTGGCCCAAACAGGATCATTTATCAACCAATGACAAAAAAAAAAAAACAAACATATTCCCAGCATACAGAGAGGAATCCCACATCATAGGAGTGTCATTATTGTATACTTAAGGATATCTTTCCATTTGGGTTACTGTGCAGTTCAGAGGTACCACAACTCATTAGGACTGTGGATTGTTTCTTTCTCTTGGTAGATTGCACATTATCTTCAATTCAAGCTTGTCAAACCCAACTATTTGGTGTATATTGTACTGTTTTAAATTTGAGACTTAGTAACTCTACTTTATTTCTCCTACTTTTTTTAAACTAAGAATCACTATCACTTGCCTGACTTACCATAGTATTATACATACACATAAATTGTTAGTTTCATAGATGTATAGATAGAGAGCATTTTGCCTCAGAAGAAATCATAGCTTGAGATTCACATATATCTGATTTAGATTATAATTACACAATACATGATACTTAGAATTTAAGTAGGCACCATGAGTTAATGTTCTAGGAGATATTAAGATAGAATAAGTATACTTTGTATTTGACTGGAGATGATTTGGGGGCTGGAGTAAAATGCTATGCTCTAAATGTGTGTGTGTCTTTGATTAGGTTTATGAAAACCTAATCATCATCATGGTGGAGTTAAGAAGGGAAACACATAGAAGATGATGGCAAAGCTCTCAGGATTGTGATTTGTACCCTTGTCAAAGAGGATTCTACAAGGTGCTTTGCTTTTCCTACAATGTGAGAATAAGGAAAAGACATCTATGAATGAGGAAATATATCCATACCAGAAATCAACTTTGCCATGTCCTTGGTATTAGACAAGTTAGGCCCCACAACTATGAAAAAATAATTTTGTTCTTTATTAGCTATCTATCGTACTTTATGCAGTAATCTGAATGGACTAATAAACAGAATCTTCTTGATCTCACATAACTGGAAAATGATTATATTAAATGTGAGTAGGACTGTGTGCCTATGATCCTAATTATTTCATTATCAACTCTTCTGCTGTATTATGTTATTTTGCTGGTTTTTTATGTATACATGTCTATACTGCATGTTCCTGTGTATTAGTCTTGGAGGGGGGAATTTCTTTTAATTTTAAATGTAAAAAGCAAACTAACAAAGACTTTCTAGAAAAAGTACACCATTATTTTGTGAATATATTAAGTGATATTATTATATTCCTAATAAATTTTATAATCTTTAAAATATCTAAGTCATTTTCAAAGCGTCAATAAACCCAAACTCAAGAATTCAATGTAAAGATCTGGATTCCAAAGTTTGAATGGCTTTCTTTAAATAAATGATTTTCCCAATCATTTTAAATCCCTACAATTAAAGTATGTTCTTTCTCTTTTGTCCCATTCATAGTGATCCCTTTCTGTTAGCTAACTTAAAAGTCAGGTTGCTCTGACATATACAAATACTAATTAGCTTTGAAGGGCTTGAAATTTTTGTTCTCTTTTTTCAGTTACTGTTGTTTAGATCATTGTTGCAGAGGCAATATGATCTAAAAGGTAAATCCAATGCAAATAAATTCTGTATATGACTTGTACGATGGTATTTTGAGACACAGTTTAGTTTTCTGTTATGTATAATTTTCCTTCAAGGGAATTCACTTATTTGTTTTTAAAGTTTTCACATGAATAAAGATTGAGATGAGGGGCCCCAAGCAAACTTTTCAGAAATGGGCTTGCTTGCTTTTTGTTGAATGCAACACAAATCCATATGGAGTTCAATGCAATGTGTGATTTTCCTCAATAGAAGTAGAAACTCTGGGGAAACAGGGAAAACAGAAAAGGAGTGGTTTCCTCTTCCACCTTGCTGCTTTCTGTTCCTTCTTGAGTTTTCTTTCTTTGCTAGTGTGTGTTTCAGACAAAGGCAGATTAGAGGGTGTACTTTTAGTCAGAGACTTTCCAGCTAAGACTTTGAGGAATATTACTTAAGCATTTTACATTTCATTGTCAACTGAGGATAACAGATTTGTTCTTCATGTAAGATTGCCATACAGATCAGTTGATTTAGTGAAGAAGTAGATGTAAGCAACCAACACAGTTAGCAACTACTGTTATTTTTATCATATACTATTAATGTTTTCCCACAGATTGATGGAGAACAGNCAGAGTTAGTTGAAGAGAAAATTCCTCATGTGATTTTCTTCTTAACTCTTTAAGTATTCTGCTTGGTACTTCTTGCTTTATTTCACTTGTTTGTCTTCTTTTCTCTGCTGGATTCTTAAACCTTTCTAATTACACAAGTAATTAAATTCTTCCTCCATTTGCCTTTCTAGATAGCAAAGGAAAGTCCTCAAAATTTGAGTAGTCTGACCTTCTAGAAAGCACCTCAGCAAACATTTAATAATACTTCAAGCATGAGCCTTGTGGGGGTCTTGCCCTTTTAACTTAATTTTGTTTACTTAGCCATCCAGTACCTCTCCCCATGGCTATCCCTACCTTACTGCATCTTCCATCCTCAGAGTAAGTCTCCTGCTTAAAAAGTTGTTTTTCTTGCTACTAAAAACAAGATGATTTTCTTCAGTGGTAAAACTATTTTTATCTTTAACAGGCAGAAGGTTCAAATTTAGCTTATATATTCTAAGCAAATGTACAATTTAATGGTACCTTTAAGTATCTAATCATAGGAGGGAAAGGCTTTTAGCTGTTTTGAAGGAATACGCCTACAGAAGGTTGGCTGATGACTTTTTAAGGTAATATACTTAACTTTCTTAAACTTGTTCTTTGGCAATTTCATATATATATGAATATACATTTTGAATTCTGATTATTATAAGCTCTCTCTAACCTTCTTCATATGTTCTGTACCCACCCTCTAAGTTCCCTATAGTTAGACTTAGTTTGAATTTATTTTAACTCACTGAGTTTAACCTGGATTATCTACGTGACCAAGGGTTAGAACTATCTGCTAGAGACTGGTATGCTTCTCACAAGGTAAACAACTGAACTTATTTTATGTGTGTGTGTGTGTGTGTGTGTGTGTCTGTGTGTATGTGTGTGTGTGTGTGTGTGNTGTGTGTGTGTGTGTGTGTGTGTGTATTCCCTTTCTTTCTACCCCCTTCCAGGTCTGAGAGCCCCATCACAAATTCACAGTCTCCTATTTTTGGCCATTTTAATTACATGTACATATAAATACAACCTTCTGAGCCCATTCAATGTTGCCTGCATGTATATGTTTCTACTGTGGGCCACTTTGTATTGGATAACCAATCAGGGGTCTCATCCCTGAGGAGTACTGACTTGTGAATATATGAATCTCCACACCACAAAACTTTACAGAAATTTCCTTGGTGTGGTTCCAGCTGGGGAAATTCTTACCTGCATCTACATTCTTACTTACTGGCTATGACATATTGAGCAATTTTAATAACTTCTCTGAACATCTGTGGAATGGAACAAAGAAATCTACCACATTAAGTTATTATAAAGAATACAAAGCTAAAGTTGTTGTACAAAATATTCATTAAGACTTAAAATTTTGATTGAAATGTAATTATATCATTTCCCCCACGCTTTTTCTCTCTTCAACTCCTCTCATGTCCACTCCCTCTCATCCTTTCTGTGTATACCCTTTACTCCTTCTCAGATTGATAATATCTTTTCTTTTATTGTTGTTACTCATGTGTATTTGTACAAATATATAAATGCAACCAATTTGGCCCATTTTTCTTGTTTGTGGGTATGTGATTTCAGGGTTGACCACATTGTGATGGATAAACAATAAGGGTTCATTCCTGAGATATGCTAATTGTCCCTCTCCCAGCACTCATTAGCTGCCTGTAGTCCTTTGACAATGGATGGAACTCTGTGAAAACCTTACCACGTTAACATGTCTATTGATATTGTCATTGTTCAGGTCACACTTAAAACTGTTTATTTAGAAACTTTGCCCAAATTTACACGCGATGCAAATTCATATTTAATCTGCTGCTGGAAGTTTTATCTTCCAAAAACTTAAATCTGGCCATCCCCCCACACCTACCCCTGACTCTGCCCTGGTTCTGTGTCTAGAACCCAGGGTATCATGCATGCTAGGCAAATACTCCACCACTGAATCCATCCTTGGTTGTTGCGTAGAAATTAAGGCAGGCAGATATGTTAAAAAATGACTTCTTCCATTATATACCAGTGTGAATCACCATTAGTAAGAGGGGGGGTTCACATAAAGATCCACTATAGAACTCCATTATGATGAGTATTGATTTGTAGGCAGGTCTTTTGGTATTTTCCTTTCTTCCCCAAAATTTTCTGTGGCACCTAACTTGATCTATTAGATAAAATGTAAATTCTTCCCTTCATCAAGCCAAGTGATTCATTTTACAGATAAAAATAAATCCGTTTGCCTAAAAAACATGAAAGAAAAAACAATGAATCATACTATTCTTAATAGGAAATCAAGAGTTCTTTCTTGTGGAAATGAAGCCCCTTCATAATTCTTTAACAAGCATTTGGCACAGAAGGTTTGACAATAAAGTGATCCCCTTTCTTTAGTGGTAGATATTCAGTACAAAACAGCCTGTCAAGATGATAAATGAAGCTAATGTGAGATAAAACAAAATCCCACAAGCAGAACAAAACAAGCTATGTGCTACAGATTCTTCATAAGAACATGATAGTGAATGTGTGATTAGTTAGAATTCAGTCAAATTGTTTTATATAAACTTCTGCATTGAATAAGAGGTAACAACCATTGGACTGACCTAAAAATTTATCTTTTACTGTGACCAGATGATCCCAAAAATATTTGATGCTTCAGCTTATCTATGCATATGACCATTCCTAACTATTCTTTATGGTTTGGTATTTGCCTTTGATGTCCCTGAGGCCTGGAGTCTGACTTGTTTTTCTATATCCTACTAAGAAGCCTTGACTTAATCAGTTTGTAGGTAAGCTTGAATTATCAGTCTTTTTAGGAACAACCTACATTCCAGAACCTGCCTTCAGTGACTCAGCTCCAGCAGTCACTTTACCAACAGCAGTCAAATGTGACAGGCATACTTGAAAAAAAAGACCCTGCAATTGTGGCCCTGATCTCTAATTCTCTGTCTCTGTCTCTCTCTCTGTCTCTCTCTGTCTCTGTCTCTCTCTCTGTC
>LOEQ01000098.1:886788-901059 GCA_001685075.1 Bramus lutescens | reverse complement strand
AAACTGGTATTTCAAAACCGCCACTTTCTAGTAGACCTGATCCTGCTGCCTACTATACTGAATGTAATCTCTATGTATCTAAAGAACCTGATTAGTCTAATTATAAATGACAAACTTAGAAGACTTTTGATCTATATAATTCTCAATATCTATATAACTTAAAGACTAAGACAGTAAACAATTGTGCAATAAATGAGGACACTATGACCTCCAAATATAAATAATGTACAAATATACATTGCAATATGGTGTATATATATGTATATATATCAATACATAAACAATATATAAGCATCTTAATCATAGGTAGAAATGTACACTGTAATATTGTAAATATACATATATCAATACAATATATATAAATACATAATAAAGGTTTTAAACAGAGGTAGAAGCATGCATGCATACAATAGTCAATATAATTTAACTTTGTATCAATATATAAGAATCGATCCCAATATAATTTTCTAAAAACAATAACTCACAAGTAGCAATCTATCTATTATTCCATCATCCAATTATCCCTTTTTTTCTTCAAAAAGATCCACAAGCTTATAAAATTCCTCCTCCAACCCTCAACTGTATGCTATTATAATCAACTCCTAAATGATGTCCCTAAACCCAAGGACAAACTTCACTGGGAGAGGGGATGTTGTCCTCTAGAATTTCTTCCAGCTATCATGGGGGCGACATTCTTACTGGGGGATTGTGTGAAAGTAAAATGATGGTTAAATTTTAAGATCAATGTCTTTTAAAATTGCAAATATCTCTGAGTATTTTGTGGAGGTCATTGGGTGACTGTCCAGGCAGCAAGATGTCTGTCATTTTCTAGAGTTTTAGAAGTTGCTTACTTCTTGTTTACTTAGGTCATATTATATCCTTCTGGAGTATTTGATGGAGTTGAAGAATGGATAGTTATAGTTTTCCTTAGTTATGGTAAAAGATAAAANAAAGATAAAATAGATATAAATATTGTAACTGTAATTCTTGCTTGATAACTGTTTAGTTATATGTAATTTTGCTATGTTAAAGCCTTCCATTTTGTTTAAACAGAAAAAGGGGAAATTATGTAGGAGAGTCTTCTATCTATCTGTTGCATTCATTGGCTAATTAATAAAGAAAACTGATTGGTCTGATAGGGCAGAATATAGGTAGGTGGGGAAGACAGAACAGAATTGTAGGAGAAAGGCAATATACAACGAACCAACAGCCAATATCAAACTAAATGGAGAAAAATTCACAGCAGTCCCACTGAAATGAGGAACAAGACAAGGTTGTCCACTCTCTCCATATCTATTTAACACAGTTTTTGAGGTCCTACCTAGAGCAATAAGACAACAAAAGGAGATGAAGGGGATACAAATGGGAAAAGAAGAAGTCAAACTCTCATTATTTGTAAATGATATGATAGTTTACATAAGTACCCCAAAATTTCTACCAAGGAACTTCTACAATTCACAAACACTTTCAGTAATGTAGCAGGATACAAGATTAACTCAAAAAAATCAGTATCTCTCCTTTACACAGATCTTAAAAGGACTGAGAAAGAAATCTGAGAAACATCAACCTTCACAATAGCCACAAATAGCATAAATATCTTGGAGTAGTTCTAACCAAGGCAGTGGAAGATTTTTTTTATTTTGACTTTATAGGAGATTAGAGTTAAGAGATTATACAAATCTCAGAAAAGTCTTTGAACTTCAGACTTTAAAACATTGTTGAGGCTGTGGTAGACTCTGGTGACTTTTTAAGTTGGATTAAATGCATTTTGCATGATGATATTGTTAAAGGTTTATAGTGGAATGTGGTTGTTTGATTATAATTGGCCCCCATGAGCTTATAGGGAGTGATATAATAAGGAGGTATGGCTTTGTTGGAGCAGGTATGTCCTTGTTGTAGGAAGGGTGTTAATATGGGGGTGGGCTTTGCTTAAACTTTTCTCATTGTGACACTCAGACTGTTTCTAGTTGCCTGTGGGTCAAGATGTAGGACTCTCAACTCCTTCTCCAGCACCGTATCTGCCTGCACATGATCATGTCACACCATCATGATAGTAGACTAAACTCTGAAAATGAAAGCCTCCCCTATTAAATGTTTTTCCATTATATAAGTTGCTGTGGTCATGGTGTCGCTTCACAGCAATTGAACCCCTAAAACAACCTTGATGCAGAAGCTGACATTGCTGAAGTTGTCTGCTACCTTCTGTTTTTAGACAATCCTCACTCCCACTGTTGAAAACAGCTCTTCTTTGAGTTTACTGTTTCAAAGGCTGACATCTTTAATACTGTCTTACAAACCCAGAAATGGTTACCAGCTATCTTATTGGTCCTTAGTCCACACATCAGATGAACTACATCTGTTCCAGAGCCAAAACTACTTCCTGGGGAAGGTGCTTCTCCCCATTCATATACTTGCTTATCTTTAGTCATTAAGTATAAGGAAGCTATATGCCAAAGTGTCAAAGGACATACTCTCTGAATCCAGACTATCCATGCTTGGACACCTTGGCAAGCACTGGATTCCCATCCCTCACTTTTTCTTACCAAACAGCTCTAAGATTAAAAGTTCAGGTGGGTAGAAAAAGACTGACTTATAGAAGCAAATAAAGTGGTGAATTTCAAAGGCACTTCCAATCTTGGCCACGTGACAAGAACAAGAAAGTCTGATTGTAATCTGTGCATATTTTAAAGCCTGGAAAAGAAGACAGGGTGGAGGACATAAAGCTCATTCTTTTTTCCTCCTTACTTTTTTATTTTTAGTTGCATTGAGAAAGCTGGGATAAATCCATGATGAGACCACAGTGGGGCTACAATGGGAAAACACCTTCAGATATTTAAGGCCAGACCTAGAGCAAAGATTCAGCAAGACTCCCACTGAGAAAAAGGATAATGATTAAAAGGCTGGGAAAATATCCCTTGGTTTTCTCTTAAGGATTTTGTCATGTTCAAGCTGGATAAAGAAGGCTAAGCCCTGAGTCAATAGCAGGCTTATGTAAATAGTACATTGTTCGAAGTGGTGAGAAATAGAATATCTAAGATATCCTTAAAGTTTTCCCACTTGCACCGAGAAAGCAGTCTTAAGTGACAACAAGTGAGATTGACTGTAATATCTAGTTAGAAGAAACTAGTATAAATTTATTACATCAGGAATAGAGGAAATTTAGAGATAAATGCTTCTCATGGGTGTGTCTGGGAAGATAGGAATTGAGAACATTAAGTAAATAGATTTAAGGTTGCACAGAGTGTTTGACAACATATTATTTGTTTGGGGATAATAATGATTTTCAGGTTGAGATTCAATTTCCCCATAGAGAAGTAGAAATATAGAAGAAATCTCAGGTGAAGCAATCCTTTCAGGTCCACAATAGTAGCTTTTGTCTCCATACAGGCTGCTTATTACCTGCAGTGTAGAAAAATAAACACTAGTTACAAAAATTTAGAGAGCTGAAGCTACGAAACCCTTTGCTATTGTTCATCTATGGGTAGGATACTGCATAATTTGTTTAGAATCGTTGATCTCTATGTTGTATCCATGCATGAGTCCTTGGTGCCCCTCTAGCAGAAGACAACATATCCACTTCTGTAGAGCTACATTTGACCATGTTACTCAGTTTTCCATTGAACAACTGAGTAAAACGGTTAATCAGTTAATCTCAACTAATAGTAGTGTCTTTATCTCCCTCCCCCATCTACCGCCTCACAGGAAAGGCTCATAATTATGTCATTTTCCTCTGTTTTGCATCAAGGAATTAAAACACAAACTGAGCACAGTTAACAGTCAACTTTCAACCAACATGTATTCTGAGAACAAAATTAACTTCCTGTGAAATAAATGTACACTGAGATTTTTGTAGTTCTATATTTTCAATGTCTCTAAAATTTACTTACACATAACTTCAGAGAAAATAAATTATCTGTTGTGGGAAACTGAGCTGTATGGAAACCTAAACATGTGCATTTACAGTAACAGACAATTAAACAAATCTACTGGATAGAAGCAGAGCCAAATATTGCGTACTTTCATTCTTTACAAAGTACTCTGAACATCATTTATAAAGCTAGCTTCATTTCTCAATATTCATATTCACCACTATAAATATTAATTAATTTTACCTTAGGAAGAATGTGAATCTCTGTCTATGTGTGGATAGAAGTCCATAACTAAATAGCCATGTGATCTTGAACAATACCCCTAGTTTCTGACTGTTTCTCAAACTATAGAACAAGACTAATATATTTAATTCCTGAGTCTACAAAATGAATGCACTTACAGTCTATGATACACAGCATTCCTACAGAACTGCTCATGGTTGCTGTGGCAACCATGGAACGCTTTGGTCTGACCTTCCGTTTCTGTCTTCTTAGGGAATCTCACCTCCTGCAGATTGTCACAGTCTCTGTAAATACCCACAGCACCTGTTAGTTACTACTTCCAGTAACTGTTTCTAGCTCTCTCCTTATTTTTAAAGAATATTTTGATTTAAAAAACCATAGTAATAAGAGAATGAAATAGTGTATGATGGGCGAGAATGAGATTGCAACACACATTTTATTGTTTTAAGTGGGCCACTAAGTTAATCTTAAAACACTAAAAGACAATTTAGGAGGATTTTGGACAAAGTACTCTGATATATGAGATTTGACTGGCAGTTTAGATCCCTGTTAGTTGAAATTTTCTTTCTAAGAAAATATCAATTATTTAAATAAAATTTCTTTTTTTATTAAGTAATGGGTTTAATCATGAAAAGTCTATGTGTGTGTGTCTTCACATAGTGTTGTCATTCATTTCCACCCAACTCTCCCCTGCTCTGCCCTCCTCTGTATCCTGTCACATATATTCCATTACCCAATTTTCCACTTCTTTTCAGATCACTTTCTCCCCTCTCAACATCACTTTTATATTTTCATAACACCCCCACACATAGAAATAGACATGCATGTACACATGATACAAACATGTACAATACATATGTGCATTCATATATACATTTATATAGCATTCAAATATCATTCAGCATCCATTTTGATTAAAAATAATTGAAGATCATCAATATAAATCAATGTAATTATATGAAAGGCTAAATTTATAATTAAATCAGTCAGAAAGGAATAGGCTTTCTTTCCATAACAGATAACTCCCAAATCTCAGTGCCTTAAGGCAACTACAATGCTTTTCTTGTTCAAAAGCCTTTGCAGATCAGCAGGGAGGAGAATTCACTTTGTCTGGCCAAATCAGGCCTTGGACTCGAATAAAGGATCACCAGTATGGTTGATTGCCCACCTCCATAAACAGAGAAGAAGGCAATATGGAAACCACAGCTCATTTTTTACATTCTTTTGGTCAGTACATGCATTTAATTGCTCTAAATAAGTGTAAAGTACAATGAGTGGGGAAATCAGATACGACCATATATGAGCAGATACCCAAAGAAAACTGAACATAGTGTTGGGCACAATTAAAGTCCAACACACTAATAGGGTGTCACCCAATGTCTTGAGGTTACCAAGCACTGTGTTTTCATCTAGAACTCATAGTTTGTGGCACTGTTTTATTGAAAACAGGGGGTGTTCTATTAATTATTTTCTACTAATTCATTTGGTTATTTATTTTAAAACAACACATATAACAGATTCAAACTCAGCAAGAAGCATTAGGGTTGAACTCTTTCTGTTCTCAGCTTCCCCAACATTGTAAGTAAGGTCAAGGGTCCCTATGAAAATAAGACATACTTAAATAAAACTGAGAGTAAAGGTGATTTTGACAGGCATTGTGGTGGAGGTGCCAACGAAAGGAATGTGTACAGAATATGTAGTTGCTGCATAAGCACCAGGAAAGGAAAATGACCGAAGTCTCTAGTTCAACTACATTTGCATTGTTGTGAGAAATCATCTCAGAAAATCATCTTAAAAGGAACAAAAAACATGGTTTTTTTCCTGCATAGTTTCCAAAGTTTCAGGCCATGAATAAGGAACAAAATATTGATGAAGTAGCTTCTCTTGGTAGAAAGGAGAAGAAAGAAGGAGAATGTGCATTTAACTTCTTTTTTAATTATTTTTTAATTATTATTATTAAAAATTTCCACCTCCTACCCCCTCCAAATTCCTTCCCCCTCCCCCAGTCTCCCCTCTCCCTCCCTTTCCAGTACAAAGAGCAGTCAGGGTTCCCTGCCCTGTGGGAAGACCAAGGTCCTCCCCCCTCCATCGAGGTCTAGGNGAGGTCTAGGAAGGTGAGCATCCAAAAAGACTAGACAGAGACCCATATTGGAGCGCTGGACTGAGCTTCCAAGGTCCAAATGAGGATCAGAAGGAGGGAGAACATGAGCAAGGAAGACAGGACCATGAGAGGTGCGTCCACCCACTGAGAGACAATGGGACTAATCTAATGGGAGCTCACCAAGGCCAGCTGGACTGGGACTGATGGAGTCCGTGATCAATCCGGACTCTATGAATATGCATTTAATTTCAACCCCTAAGGCCCCTCCTCTTGAATGTCTTGCCACCTCCCAATTGTGTCACAGGCTATTGAACAAGACTTCAAAGGTGTAGCCTCGGAGAGACATTTTAAGACCTAAACTTGGCAGTGTTCTATGTGTTTACGGTAGGCTGATTCTTGGGACATATTCATTAAAATTTCATGCTTTTGGTCTCAAGTAAAACTTGAAAAACATTGACAATTTGCAAAGCTGTATTTGCTGTTTTAAAGGTCAGAGCTCCGGATATGTTGCAAACACTCAGAAGGCATGTACAGCTGGTAAACATTCATCGCTGAGCTATGATATGAAAGGGAACTAGAGTATTGCAGAAGGTTTTGATGTGCACCAAGGTTCGCTATGGGATGCAAAGCAAATCCTTCCTTCTAAGGAACTCAGAACTTGCCCTGAGGCCTGAAAAGAACTTTCTTCTATTTTCAATATTTCCTGCTTTCCTTAGAATCTCTCTTAGAATGCTGAGAAGCCAGACTGCACTTACAGAAGGACGACAAACAGATGGCTCCAAGTGTGAGGAAGGAAATCTTATAATAAAGTGTTAGTTAAGTTATTTTGTATTATAAATCTTTTCTTACAGAAACAGATCTCTGATTCAAATAATGGATTAGTATTCTAGTAGGCTGCTAAATGTAAATATGTCTTTCACTACTAAGGACACATATAAGGTTGAGAAAGAAGAAAGGAGTCAAAGGAGCATTGCTTGCTGAGATGATGTAGTCTTAAATCAAAGAAGCATCAGAGATTTTCCTGAACCCCAGTCATACAGGAGACGCAGTAATGACTTGTGGAGCTCTAAAGATTAAAGTAGACTATTTAAAGTAGATTGCTTTATGTTGGTTACCGTCCCGAGGATAACACTTCCTGATCTATTTAATATTACCCTCCCTTCCACACAGTTTGTGGCATGTCAAGTTCCACATGCCCTTATGGTGCTTTATAACTAAACTCATCTCAAATGCAGACTCCCATTTCATGAACTTGACCCTTGCCAGTTGTGAATGAGGCAATTTTACCATCTACATTTACAACTACACAAACATGCCAAGTTCAGAATGTAGCTGACAGTTGGATTCATGAACTATCCTGAAGTTCAGCTTGCACACTAACATACGCTGGCTTCCTGATCTTAGAGAGGAAGTGCCTTCATGTCTCAGTTTGGTGGACTGTAAAATAGGAGTCATTGTGGTTCAACAGCAGGGTAGAGTTGGAGTGAAACTTGTGCAATATAAGCTCTAAATCAGCTATTCAATGAATGTTGTCTCTCTTCCCTGAAAGTTTGTGCTCGTCAGCATTGCTATTTCTTGCTTAACCCAACATTATTTTCCCAGTAAAAAAAAATACCCAAGAAACAAACAGTGATAACAAATTATATTTCTATATAATAAATGCACATGTATACCAAGTTTAATATATTTATACAAAACTATTTAATATATGTACAAAAATGATGGGATTAATATTTTGAGAGAAGCAGTATTCATGTTATACATATGATCATATCAGTTATTCCTTATATAGATTATGCCAATATATTAATTTTATAGATCTGCTATAGATTTAGACATTACTATCTTTGTATATTAATAGCATGATATGCATAATATATTTGTATCATTTGTGAATGTTACAGGGATTTTAAAAAAAATTAGGTGAGCTGGGCATAGGGTTTCATGTGTGGAAAAAAAAACTGTCCCAAAATATGAATGAGCAGAGGAGATGAATGTTACAATCTTTACATTCCTAGTACTGACACACACAGGAACACAAATTTATATGTAAACCAATATTTACCTGAATGAATAGAGGCTTTCTACAATGAAAAAGACCAATGTTCAGAAACTTCTCATGCTAAATAAATAGTAGGTGACCTTGGCATTTTGTCACGCTGGGGTCTTTGTAGTTCTCACTTCTAGTAATGATAACTGAAGGTTCTGGTGGTTAATAGAATATTGGCTTCTCCTAAGTTTCCATACTTTCATCCTGCACCTGTGATTACATTATCTTACATGAGAATGGATACACTTAAGAATATTGAGATGCAGATACCACCACAGATTACCAAGATGAATCCTTTGTAATTACAGTATCCCTATAAGTGAAAACTGGGGATCTGTAACAATAGAAACCAACAACAGAATAACAGAATGTGGGATATTGCTAAAAGATAGAAAACCCAAGGAACAGGTTCTCTTAAATGAAATCCAGAAGCTTCTCCCCCTGAACACATAGAATCAAATCCCTGCTCACCCATTAATTTAACCCTAACAGACCCATTTCAGAATTCTTACCACCCACCCACCCCTCCTGTCAAGCTGTGGAATGCTCAGTTTCTTCTTTAAGACACTTGGGAATTTTTTATACTATTAGGAAACAGTTCAGCACAACTGTTGCTTGACCAGAGTCTGGAGGTAACAAGCAAAGTAGCCACAATGTGATTGAACAATGTTTTGGTTTGTGCTGAGATGTTTCTAACCTTTCATGGTTTTTTTGGTACTATAGAAATGCACT
The DNA here is from genome assembly GCA_001685075.1 of Bramus lutescens. Taxonomy (NCBI): domain Eukaryota; kingdom Metazoa; phylum Chordata; class Mammalia; order Rodentia; family Cricetidae; genus Bramus; species Bramus lutescens. The sequence goes on along the minus strand of LOEQ01000098.1, from coordinate 892,064 downwards.
GTTTTTTTGCAATCAATATTTCAGGAGCTGTGCATGCAAGTATCCTACTGTTTTCTTACACACTATCTCTGTGATTTTAGGCAGTCTGGATAAAAGACTCTACAGTGCACACATGATTGGCCCTTTTTTCCCTTTCCATTAAGGACCAGGCAGCATGTCTCTTATATTCATCAATTGTGTAGCAATTTCATCCAAACTTAAATATGTACTCCAAGGAGAAGAAGAAGGGGTGGGGTTCATGAGACTTTGGAAGTAAACAACTCACAAGCTTCAAGAAGTTCCTAAAACTAAAAATATGTGAAACATCATTCTCAAGGTTATAGAATCAGTAAGCACTCTGGTGGAGAAAACTTTCAGAGGAACTGAGATGTCTGGAGATCCTGTGACCTATGAATGTTGGCGGAGGCTGTTCATTTACTCCCAGATGCTCAGGCCTAAAATAATCACACAGAAACTATGTTATTTACAATGCTGTTTGGCCAATAGCTTAAGTGTCTTTCTAGCTAGATGTTACATCTTAAATTAACTCATTTTTATTATTTTATATTTTACCATGATTCTCATGACCTACCAGCAACGTTCTGGTAGCAGCTCATATCTTTCTCCTCTGGAGGCTACATGTTGTCTTCTTTCTCCCAGAATTCAGTTTAGTTTTCCCACCAACCTCTACTCAGCCCTATCACAGGTTAAAACAGATTCTTTATTCATTAACCAATAAAAGTGATACATACACAGAAAGACTTTCCACATGATATGGAGCTGCCTGCAAGTAGTGTGGAGAGATCCAGGGTACCAGCACTCATGAGTCATTGTTGTTTGTAATGCTCCTGCCACAAAACACTGAGTGACCACACGTACAAAACTGTAAACAACTGCTTTCTCCCCCTCATATGGTATGTCCCCATAACTACTTTTGATTTCCTGCCTGGTTTTACTCTGCTATGCCATTTGCTGAAACAGCTTTATTCATTATCAAATAAAAGCAACATATATACATTCCACATAATCTCCCCTTTTCTGTCTAAATAAAATGTAGGCTTTAAGTTTAACATAGTAAAATTACATATACAAAACAGTTAACAAACAATAATTATAGTTATAATATTTAGTCCATTTACATTTGGCAAATTAAGGAAAATACTCTATCATCTATCCTATCTTTGTGAGTCTAGAGTTATAGATCTTATTTGTCCATTATCATGACTAAGGAAAATTTTAACTATCAGTCTACAACTCTTCAAAGACCCCAGAAGGAAATAGTACTACCTAAGAAAACAGGAACTACATTATAAGTAACTTCCAAAACTCTAGAACTGGCAGAGACATCTCACTGCCTGGACAGTCATGCAAAGTTCTTCTGTAACATTGGGATATCCATCTTCAGACTATAGGCCCATAGTAACTGAAAGACTTTTCCATGAAGCAGGAAATTTGAAAGGCTATTTCACCTACATTGGCAGTTAGTCAGTCACTTTCTTCTGTGTCCTGCAGAATGTCTGGCCAATTCTTTCATGAAGCAGGAACCTTTAAGGCAGTCTCATTTTATTTGGGCAAGTACAGCAGTCATTTTTTTTGTTGGTCCTGCATGTGCAGTTTATACAGCATACCATCAAGAAATCCAGGCAAGGGAAGTGTCTTGCCTACATGGCTAGTCTTGTCACACTGAAGGCAAATTCCTTCATGACGAGTTTCTTCAATGCCCATCAACCTCTCTGAAGTCATTGGTACTGTCTGACTTTTAGTAAAAGTCTAAATTCTTAAAGCATGTTAAATGCCATTTTCTGTAGGTCTTTGAAGTGTTGAATATTATCTATATAACTGAAATATATCTCTGTATATTCAGAAAGCCTAACTAACATAATTAAAAGTTTGATGCTGACAATCAGGGCATAAATCAACATAAGACCTTAAAAACAAAGTTTAAGAAAAAAAAAAAGCTTCTCGACCAAAAAAAAAGCATATTTAAAGTACAGTCTCCATTTACAATATTTCCCCAAACAGAAAAACAAATATCCTTCCTCTTCTACCTCCTAAACATATTTATGTCTTCTAGAAGAGTGGGTTTAACTTTGGACCTTTAAAAACCATGATAAAATACCTGAAAATGTGGATTTATCTTCAAATAGAACTATACAGAAGTAATCAACAAAAAATAAACTTAAATTGGTTAGAAGTGGGCCAGAATCCAATGATTGGTATCATTGTAATAATGGTAAAAAGTTGGGAGTAGATTCAGATTAAATGAATAATCTGTATCCTGGAAAAAGCAAAGATTGAAGCTATGGCTATATAAACTTGACAGGTGAGGCTGAGGCTCACCCGAAGCAAGGTGAGAGTCGTGGCATGCCACCTCTCTCAGAACCTTCGGGAAAACTTGATTTCAGATTTCTAACCTCTTGTCATATAACATAATAATTTTTTTGCTGAATAACCCCCATGTGTGGTCATATGTTGCAGTGATCCCAGGAAGTGACTGCATATAGTCAATCCAAAACTGGCATCTTTGTTTCTTCTGCTTAACTATACCTCCTAATCACATACATTGTCACCTACACACATGACTCCATTCACATCCTCAAATCCACTCCACTTTTTGTTGATTTTGGTTGACAAAGATTAATCTATTTTTGCTAACCAAGCAGGAGGGGAACAATGTGCACATTTCCCTGCCTGGCAGAGACCCCACTGGGGTAACCTGTACTTATTGACTTCATCTGGCTATAAAGTGAAAGTTAATGTGTTAGCACAGCAGTGTTCCTGTTAACTACTGATTTGTTTTCTCATTTGTGTAAATACAAACTGAACTGTGTGAGAAGCTAAGGGAAGGAAGCCTCATCAGGGAGTTTTATAGGCCAGATAAGTGTTTCCGACACCTGGGACTCACTGTAAATACAGAGTCGACTCATTTTCTTTTGCAGATGAAAAGTCTAAAAATTTTAACACATGATATCCATCACAGTCTCTCAAGAAATAGGCATTATACTTCCCAAATAAAATCAAGTGTCCTCACCACAGAGGCACAGTATAGGCACCTGCCTTGGTCTTGTGTTGGAATGACAATGTGCCATGGTTACATGATCTAGGGAAGGGGAACATATCCAAATTTCCTGCAAGGCCTCAAAGGATAGAGCAACCATGACACTGTCCAGTATTGTAGTTGTTGATGTCATTTCAGTAGGCTTTGCTCTTGACAATGACTCTATCTGTCAGCACAGGGGACATTCCCTCCCCCATATTCTTTTTAAATTTTTTCATTGTTTATATTTATTATATGTGGTACTCTGTTCCATAGAAACATTTTCCATCATGGTTACAGTATAAATTGGGTAATTTATACCACTCTCCAAGTCCTTCCCTGCCATTGCAAAATGACCAAGTAGAAGAGATTCTTTCTAAATAGGAATGTCTAGCTAATATGTTCGGCTTTAAAAATTCAATCTCTCCCCAAAAGTCCAGACACTCAAGACTTTGTCACCAGTCTGCAGTATTCTTGAAAACTTCTGGAACCTTTGGTGTATATGTAGGCCAATGACAGAAAGAGGTTAGGTCAATGGGACATGTTCTTGAATAACATCATATGGACTTCTACACCCTTGTGGTTTGAATGTGGATCATCTCTCACAGGTTCATGTGGATAAACACTTGGTTCCTACTTGGTAGTGCACTTTGAGGAGGTTATGGAATAATTGGCCCATGGATCCTTGTTGTAGGAAGTCCATTATCATTACTGGAATTTGATTTTGAGAAGTTATAGCCCTGCCCAATTTCCATGACACACTCTGCTCTGTGTGCAGTTGAGATGTGATCTCTCATCTTCCTGCTCCTGCCCTTACTGTCATGCTGATCCACTATGATGTAATCTTATCCCTCTGGAACTGGAGGTTGAAATATACACTTCTATAAGACACTTTGCGCCACAGTGTTTTATCCCAGCAACAGAAAAGTACCTGATAAACCTTTTGTTTCTTGTTATAATTTGATGGACATCACAAGGGCAAAATGGTTTTACTGCCACATGTTCTTCTCATAAGATACTGAGCTGCCACAGGTCCAAAACCGCAGTTACATGAACCATTCACCAAAATCATTCAAGCTAATATATATCTACTCCCATTACAATGTAAATGTCTTGGGTATTTTATCATGGTGACTGATAGCTGACCGATACAACACAAAACTGCCACTTTGGGAAATGGGGAAGATAATACTTCTTATGGAAACCATGTTTCTGAAGCCAAAGAGAAAGTGCAGAGAGTGTGCCTGCATTTTCAGGAACTCAAGGCTGACTTGCCATCTCATGTAATTGTTTATTCTGAGTGCCTTCACTCACCCTATAAGTGAGCAGATATCACTGAAGTATTTGAAATGTTCCTTTGTCCCCAGCACTGATACATTAATGCTCACACTTTTGTTTTATAAGGACAGGTTTGGAGTCTGAGAAAATGATGCTTTAGTTTATCTAGACTGTTAAAACAAAATACAATAATTTGGGACTTTTACAGGTAAGCATACATTTGTTTCTATAAGTTCTAGAACCTGGAAAGTTAAAGTCAGATTTTTGTGCTTACTCGAAAATTCTAACCACAATAAAAACAGAAAGTATGGCAACAAAACTACCTATATTTACATTTATTCCTTAGACAATATTTTCCTTCAGAAAGATTGGCTTTGGTTTCTGAAGTATACATTAGGGTAGACACCCAGATCTCAAAATGGAGAAAAAAATTGTTAATTAGATAAAGCACAAGGAAAAATTCTGAAAATGATAGCACACAGAAAATCTAATACATATATGTTACGGTTTTGGCAGAAAGTTATTTGCAGTATGCTTGCTTTGAAGTGTCAGGCAGCCCTAAATATTAAGTACTATAGTATTATTTTAAATGATATTCTCTGTAGATTGGCTCTCCTTTGTGAATATTTTTGAACTACAAAATAGGGAATGTGAAAATTGAAGAAATTCTGCATTAATAAGCAATTAATTAACCTTATACTATAAATAGAGATGAGGAAAAGTTTCTTATTACATGCTACAAAGAAAAGCAATGGGGGGGCATGCTGGAGAGATGGCTCAGTGGCTAAGGGAGCTTACTTTTCTTTTAGTATATTTCAGCTCTGTTTCCAGGACCCAAGTAAGGAGGCTCACAACTGCCTCTGATTCCAACTACAAGAGATCTGATATCTTTTTGTGTCTCTGTAGGCATCTGAGCATCAATAATATACACGTATACACGCATGGAGAGAGAGAGAGAGAGAGAGAGAGAGAGAGAGAGAGA
>LOEQ01000098.1:875373-886726 GCA_001685075.1 Bramus lutescens | reverse complement strand
GGAGGAGGAGGAAGAGGAGGAGGAGGAAGAGGAGGAGGAGGAAAAGGAGGAGGAACAAGGAGGAGGAGAGGGGAAATTTTCTAAAATTAAAAAAAAGAACATTATCTTTTAAAACCTTCAACAACTCTGCTGCCTTCTAGTGGAACATGGACAAACTTCACCCTCATACCTTCAACAGCAGCTCTTTGTTTCTCTCAAATTCATTTGCTTTTCTTTCATATGGCATTTTGAGTAGGGAATAAATGCTAGGAAGAAGGGAAGAAAAGAGAAAGTGTGTGTGGAGGGAACATGGAAAGTAGGAAGGAGAAGAAAAGGTAAATAAATGGAAAGAAGGAAGGACATGGGAAAGAGGAAAGTAAGGAATAAAGAGAAGGAAGAATGAGAAGGAAGAAGGGAGGGAGAGAGCCGAGAAAGAAAGGAGAGGGTATAGGGAAAGAAGGAGTGAAGGAAAGAACAAAGAAATGGAGAAAGAGAAGAAAAACAAAAAACAATAAAAATAAATAGAAAAAGAAAGCTTAGTACTTGGTTCAAAACCTCCAATATAAGGAAATGAAGAAATAAACAATCGTTGAAGATTAACTTTATATCGTCCAGTGCTGTTCTACCTTCCTGGCATCCACTTTGTCTATAATTTTTGTACATTAGAGACATTTCAGTCTTTGGTCTCTGGTGAACAATGCTGTTAGGGATTTTTTTTGTGTGTGTGTGTGGATGTATGACTTTATTTTTGTTGGGTATAAACCTGCAGAACCATTGGCTCTGATGGTAAATTTATACTTAGCATTTTCAGAAACTTTTGATCTCTTTTACCAAAGTCATATGTGATGCTCTATTTTTCTCAGTGTTGCGTGTTTTTCACTTCTTCACTGTTTGCATTTTGACATGCTAGTGGCTTGGAAGTAATATCTCTTTGACATTTTCATTATAATTTTTTCTTTTATGTAACTAAGCATTATTTTGTGTAGTTAATAGGCATTTGTAAGTATGTGTCGGGAAAAAAGCTAAGCACCTAAATTGCCCATCATCTAATTATTTTATCAATTTTATTGTAAGTTCTAAGTGATGCTATTTTATGTCTTCTCAGTCATAGTCAGATATATGACCTGACTAAATTATTCTGAAAAATCTATTTGCTTTACATTATGTAGCTCCAGATAGTCCTGCTTAGATAATTCTGCTAATTTTATATCAGCATGACACAAGCTAAAGTCATCCTAGAAGAAGGAACCTCAGTCGAGAACTTGCCTCCATAAGATCCAGCTGTAAAGTAGATTCTTAATTAGGGATTGATGGGGGAGGGTCCAGTCCATTGTGGGTGGTGTCTGTCACCCCTTGATTGGTTGTCCTGGGTTCTATAAGAAAGCAGGCTGAGCAAGCTACATGGAACAAGCCAGTAAGCAGCACCCCTCCATGGCCTCTGCATCAGCTCCTCCCTCCACATTCCTGCCCTGTTTGAGTTCCTATTCTGACTTCCTGCAGTGATTAACAGTGATATGGAAGAATAAGCCAAATAAATTCTTTACTCCCCAACTTGCTTTTTGGTTATGGTGGTCACCATAGCAGAAACCGTGATGAAGACAATTGTTTTCTTTGCTTTTATATCTTCTATATACTGAATCATCATTGATAGAATAGGATAACCACTTTAGGGCTTTGGGTTTCTTTTAGGTCATTTAAAAGCATTAGTTTTGCCCTTTACTTGGAATGTGTGTAGCTTCCAGTCTTCTTTCACAGTCCATGTTTAACATCACCAATCACTCCTGATAGGATGAAGCATGTACCTACTCATTGTCTTCAAGGCTTCTGGGAATCCAGACCATGCCTGAGTCAGGGTACTCTGACTCAATAGACCTCATATAAGTCCCCTATGCCATAAGGTGTTTTTCCTATGTTGATGTGGGTCTTTGTGTGTTTGACTCCATTAAGTGTTTTTCCTATGTTGACATGGGCTTTTGTGTGTTTGACTGAGGCTTTTGAGTCTGCCTGCCATCTTGCAATGACTCTTCCTGAGTCACTGTAGCTCATCATGGGTTTGTAAATCTTCTGAGCTCCAGGGCTGAAGCTAAAGAAGGAGCCATCTTAGCTGTGGCCTTCCTTCTTCACACAACCTTCTAGCTGATCTAGGACCCTGGACATGTGAGAAAAGTTAAGTATTGTTTCTCAAACAAGCTTCTAAGAAATAAGAAAAATACTCATATTCATAAACATATATAGAAGATCATAGAGAAACATTATCTCATAAAAATATACTTCTGAAAACATAGACATGTAGACTAGGGGAAAAGACTGGAAACATAGACTGCTCTTTTCTACACTGTATCTTCAGTGATCAGACATTGGATAGTGAGGGAAATAGACAAAAGACTAAGCAAGTTTGTCGAAGAAGAGGTAGTAAGATTTTGGCATGTTTTTGCTTTGCTTATGATTTAAATGGATATTCTTTCAATGAACATATTGTAACTATATTGAGTATGCACACTTGCTTATAGATGTTAGACATAACATCCATATCAGTGTCTGAAATCTGTGAACCGGAGCATAAGGTTTCCCTCTTTACATTATCTTGTACTGTGATCCTCATGTTTGTTATGCTAAAATTTCCTGCCCAGAAAGCTTGCTCTCTGGAGTGTCAGTATTTGGGATTTAGAAGAATCTTAAGAGACAGAGCTTAGTGCAAGGATACTGTGGCAACCTATTTCAGGTTGAAGAGTTTTTCATGAGTTCCCTTAAACCTTGCAAGAGAAAGTTGTCATGAAAACCTCAACGTTGTCAGAGCTGTTATACACAGAAACCCTTTCTTGAAAACAAAATCAGAGGAAAAAAACAAAAAGCCTCAACCTTGTCACTTGAGTCTCCCTGGATACCTGCTGGGCTGTGATCTCTTATTTGTCAAGCAGACCTTACCCTTGCTCCCAGCCTTGAGGTAATAAAAACAAAGGTCCTTCAAAGAAACTGCATCAGATCATTGGACTTTAATCACTCAAAACTGAGCTAAATTAACACCATTTTCTTCATAAGTAGTTTGCCTCAGGAGTTTCGCTATAGCGTCTAACACTGATTCGTCTACCACATTTGTTCAAAAGTCACAGTCACTAAATTTATTTCATCTTTTCATTGTCTTGTGCTACCCTAGTGTCATGTGAGATTTTCAAGTGAGTAGACGCAGATGGGTCATACATTCAAACCTTCTTGCTTGTGTGGAATCTTTAATACACTTTCAGAAATGATGCTGTCCATGAATTGTTTCCAAATAAAGGCTTTCAATTGCATCGATTAAGACAAATATTTATGCCTCACATCCCATTCTGTTATACTTTTCTTCTCAAAAGATGAGTTTTAACAGCATCAGACATTTTGGGAGCTTTACATGAAGATGAAAAGTTATTAAAGTTCCATCTACTTTAAAATTAGTTAGAGTTACTACTGCTGTAGAGGAACTGAGTTCATTTCCAAGCACCCACATAGTGACACACAATCATCAATAACTCTAGTTCTTAAAGACCCAGTACATTCTTCTGGTATGAATGTGGTGCACAAACATACATTCTGGCCAAACAACAACACATATAAAATAAATATTTTAAGTTATAAAGTATTTAGAACCATTTTTGAAATTGAAAACCAATTTGCCAGTGAAAAAATTGCCTTCAACAATATTCTAATTATCCCAGTGTCAGTTACTGGGAAGATGGTGTACAGATGAAGCTCATAGATTTAAATCATAAGTGAGCCAATCTGGTGCCACACATAGCCTGGGCTACCTTGGCACTGTATGAACGCTGGAGCCAGAAGTCATCCTGTGAAAATTGTTCTAGTTTTTGTAAAAGTAAACTCATAAACTGAAGATCCCTTTTTCATTGGTGACTCATAAAAACCCAGTTTATCCTGCTTAATAAATATTCAATAATGCAGCATATAAAAATTAAAATACTCATGACTTTTTGGGGGGTAGTAATACCAGAATTGTTCTATATATAGTCCATGAACTTACAGTATTACTAAAAACTGTGACCACGTTTGTAACAGATAATGAATCAAAGAATCTCAAAAGAAATGAGGCCAAGTTCTGCAAAAAAAAATTGAGATCTATAAATGCAATTCTTCTCTGTGTTCTCAGCCTGACATATTTCAAAATTAATATTTCATAGTGATGATGCCTTTTGAGCAGCTTTGGTAGAAAAATATTAAACTATCTTTTAATTTCTCCCATAGTAATTATAATAGCTTACTAACAAATGACAAAATAATGCCAAAAATGCAGGAAACAAAATTATAAAAGATGAGTCAGGAAATAAGTGAACAAAGATAGCGTGTTCTTATCTAAGTCTGTCAAAGTTGCTATAACAAAAATACCAGAAACTATCAGGTTTATAAACATCAGAAATGGATTCTCACAGTTTTAGAAACCGGAGAGCCTAGAACCAAGGTATTAATAGGTCTCGTATCTGATGAGGAAATCCTTATTTCCCACAGACCAGGCTTTCCCTATGAAACTTTCTTTGTAGGAATGTGTGTGTTTACTCTCCAAAGCCTGCTTTATGATAGCACAGATTCAATTTCTGAAGCTGTTCCAAGCATGATTTAAACCTTTCCCCCATCCCTGATTTCTATTATTTTAATATTGCAGACTAATTTTTAAAATATGGGTGTGAGTAGGGCAAGAGGGACACATCATGGAAACAATGGTAGTTATTTCACAAACTTTAAAACACTGGTAGTGTTTGACAACCTGCTCAGGTGTGATGTGAGACCTGTTATCCTTTTAATTATATTCTCTTTGTGTCTACTGTGCATTCATGATTTCTTTATTATTCTTAAGTCATTCCTGTATTCTTTGTATTCCCTGATCTCCTTAAGCTCTGGATATGCTCCTGTGTTGAACTACAAGCATCATGCAAGTTCTTTATTCTTGCTCACTGCCAAATAAAGCCAGGTAAACAGAAAATTGAGGGTACACTAGAGTAGTGCTTGACAAATATCACCAGGCATGTGATTATCCAAAGGACATGACACTACTTCAGATGTTGGATCTTATCTAGACAGATCTTGCTTCTGCAGATTTTGAGTGAGATTGGCAGCTTGCTTTTCTAGAAATTTCAAGGGGATGCTGCTAAAACTGTAATACCACACTTCTTAGCAGTAGCTAGTATAAAGGAAATTAATCTAATAAAGAGTGGTCTGGAATGTAGGTGACAGGTGGGAGTTTAAAGTGAATATTTATGGTAGAGGCACTATCTAGATTATTAACAATAAAGTACTGAGATAAACCAACAAATGAAATGAATAAAAAATTTGTTAACTGAATCACAAGTTATTTTTAGTAAAAGAATCTAGAGGCCAATATGTAAAATGGTACCACAAATAAAAAGAGAGTTGGGTTGAACTATGCAAGAGTACCTTCTAATTTTGCAGATAAAGGAAAGAGGAGGAGTAAAAACAGCAAGGGAATGAGATAGTTAAGCAGGGTATTATAAGTCCCCAAACTCAGTTCTGTGGAGAAGGGAAGGATAGGGACTCTTCTACAAGGGTAAGAACAGATAATATCCCATTCCAGGTTGTGCTGATGCACCATAAATGCACTCTGGCTTTACACATTCCGTAGAGGTCAACCCCAAGTGTATAATACGTATTGCGGTACAGAAATTGGGAGGATGGGAAAGTGAGTGTGGAAGTCAGATTAACTACTAAGCCTTTCCCTATGATGATTGCTTAGTTGGTGGTTGTGGACAAGAAAAGCCTTAAATCTTGAAGTTTCAGGAGTATACAGGAACAAAGCCTGCTGTTATTAAGCCTACATAACTTACTGAGTAAGGAGGCACACTGCAGAAATGAAAATTTATTTTATTAGTCATTCTATAAGGACAAAGCCTTGTAAACAAGGACTGTAATGGGTTCCTGGTGCATATTGTTGCTATAATCACAGAAGATTCTAATGCTTGAGAAATGAATGTTGGTTACACATACCATGGAGCTTGTATAGGTAGACCCGAGGCACCAATCTCTTATTTCTAAACTGAAGCTGAATGAAAGTGACCACATTAGCTTTGTAGGGCTTCCTCGAATAACAGTGTTCTGTCCACTGTGGCTTAAACAGAAACAACTTATCTTCTCATATTTTCATTAGCAAAAAGTCCATCATTAATACTTCAGCATACTCACAATCCTCTAAGACATCTCATGTGGTCTTCATCTCTGAGTGTCTTAGTCCAGTTCCCTTCCTGCTCCGGAAATATAGCAAGCATTTTGGAGTAGCACTTTCTCTCACATCATGAACTAAATGTTTGTGACTCCCTAAGATTAGTAATTTTTTTTAATGAGACAAGGTCTCACCTCCCACCTCCACCTCTAGAATATTAGGATTACAAGTGTGATCCAACAAGCCCAACTTATGCAGGACTGAGGATAAAATCCCTGGCTTCATGAATGTTAAGCAAGCACTCTACCCAATGAATTATCTTAACCATCAATAGGCTAGGATTGAGTGGTGGCCCTTAGGTTAGGAGAGAGTTATCTCAGTCTCTCCTCTATCTTTATTCTCTCTCCCTTTTCTTTTACTCAGACTTTTTACTGCTGTTAACAATGACTCTTGAAGGTGGAAGGGCTTATTTTGTCCTCAAGTCCAGAGGTCAAGTTCATCATGATGGAAAAGTTTTAGGGTACTAGAATGACTCATATCAAGATCCTGGGAGAATAGAGAAAATAATTATTCCTCTTTTTCTCTCTTGCTCTAAAGGAAGGTATCTAACCATCAGAGTGGGTCTTGCCTTCTTAGATAATTCTCCATGAATATATCCTTTGACATTAAAAGAAGTGTGATATACACTTGGGTTCTTCTCAAGCCAATTAAGTTAACAACAAAACAAATTGTCTTCTTTTAATATAACCTCCAATGCTTTCTCCTTCTCTAATCAGTAATAAAACAAAAAACAGCTATTTGTAAACAAAGAAGTGACTGCTCAATGAACACTAGTTAAATGGTGCCATGATCTAGGACTCCTAGCCTTCAAAGCCACGAAAATAAGTTTTTTGTAATTAAAAACACACATTTTATGGTATATCTGTAATACAGATCAAGTGGATAAACCCACCTTAGGATTTTTATTTGTTGAAAGAACTAGTCTTTGAATACAGTTACATTCTGAAATGCTGGAGGTTAAGATTGTAGCACACGGATTTTTGAGTGACACAATTTAAACCACACTAGTGACCTTTAAGGAAATGAGATTGAATATCATAAAAGAAAAATAGTAACAATAGTTAAGCCAACAAATTTTTAAAGTAAACAATAGTTCTAGAAACTGAGAAGAGAACATCAACAGATGAACTCATGAGGTTGTCTATGCTGGTATAATAAGATGCCAATAAACAAGTGTGTGACATCAGGAATGTTGACAAGTGTTCAGAGGAAAGTCTGTTGGGAAAGAGAATAGAAAAGGCCAGAGGCAAGCATGTTTGATCATTGTTAAATATGTTACCTAAGAAGGGATATTTGCCTAATACTTAGCTTTTATTTTGATGACACTAATAGCCGGGAATGTTTATCATGCATGTTAATTTCACAACTTTCGGTGATATTTGCATGGTAAATATAGGACGAAGCTCTTTACAACCTTTATGTTATCTTTATTTATTTCAATGATCTAATGAGATTGGAGGCTGACATTGTTACGATTTAATAAATAATGAAATTCAAACATAGAAACTTAGCTTATTGATATAAATTGAGCATAGACAAGTTGGAGTGGGTTTTGTTGTTTTGATTTTCTCTTCTTTCATTCTTGTATATGCGTATGTGTGTTGTACATATGTATATTTGCATTTTGTACATGGGTGGGCTCACATGTGTGTATACACATGTGTGTGCATGTATGAATGTAGCAGCCTAAAGTAGATGTCTGGAATAATACTTCTTAGCTCCTCCACCTTAATTATTGAGATGAGATCTTTCAACCAAGACCTCACCCATATAGCTAGTCTCTCTAGGGAACCAACTTGTTCTTGGGTTCCCTGTCTCAGTCTTCAGAAGATAGAATTATTAATGGGCCACCATTACTGCTGTCATTTATATGAGCTCTTGAGATCCAAATATAAGGTACTTACTCTTGTAGAGAAAGCAACTGAGCCATTTTTCCCAGCTCCAACATGGTTTTGATTTCCCAGCTTTTCCCGGAGCCAAACCCAGTAGTGTCATTGTTCTCTAATGGACACTTAATCTATCTGAATCTTCAGGACTTTTGGCACAAGTTGGCAGGATCATCCTATCACCACATGCAAAGTCCCATCTCAATAACCCCACAACAGTGGGCTTTAGGAATGTAAAGTTTTATAAATGTAAACATGTTTATTTCCCCCATCTCAAGTCCATCATTTGTAATATGTGGTAGACCATTTTCTATCACAGAAGATTATAGTATTAATAATGAATCTTTCATATCAAGTGAATCTATTACTTGGTAGATATATGGAACTCAGAATGACAATTACCATGGCCATCATCACCTCTAACATTTTTATCATTGTCAACCACTGAGTCCTAAACCTTTTGATGAGTCTGTCTTAGTGCAAAATAGTCCAAACTGTGAAATAATAGCATGCAGAATGTAGTCTCCAAGTTCCTCCCTATATTCATGATTTTGACTCTCTTTAAAAATGCACCTGTTTGGAAAACACTGCTTTGGAAGTACTAGAAGGATGATCTTGGAGTTGACTAAACTGTATGCATGTTAAAGGAGAGTTGACATGTTTTGTACACACCACGGAGGAGAAAAGAAATTATATTTATGCCTATGTACTCCCAAGCAATCGATGGTGTATGATTTTTTGGTTGATTTGCTTATGGTCAAGATTTAAAAAATATACAATTATAAGGAAGAGCAATGTCAAGCTAGAAATACATTACAGTAGAACTGGCCCAGTGGTTAAGTACATTTTATGCCTGTATATGTGACTGAATTTCAAATAACATCAATTCTTTCTTTCCTGACTTCTTTCATGATGAAAACAAACTTGTATGGACTGCTATAATCCAAACATCAGTTTTGCTAGACCAACTAGGTAGAAATCACACATATACAACTTCATAAAGACAGAAAACTGGAAGCCATATTATATATGCAAAGAGCTTGTATGGTAAAAATATAAAAAGAAAAAGAAAATAGAAAGAGGGAGGTGAGGAAGGAGGGGAAAGGTGGGAGGGAAAAGGAGGAAGGTAGGGGGAAGGAGGGAGGGGCCAGAGTGGAGGAAAAAGGAGGGAGAGAGGAAGGGGTAGGGAGGTGGGCAGGGAGAGAGAGAGGGAGGGAGAGATAAGTGAGGGAGGAAGGGAAAATGGAAGGAAGGAAGGAAGGAAGGAAGGAAGGAAGGAAGGAAGGAAGGAAGGAAAGAACGAATGAAGGAATGAACAAAGGAAGGACTTGACCAGACATTATGAGACATAGAACCTCCAAAGGAAAATTGAGTTCCTTTTGTACTGAGCATGGAGCCAGCCCTTGAAGGTGGTTTGTATCCTCAGTGAAATTCTGTAAGAGAGAACTAATTTTTGATTTGTAAATAGTTATCCTTTGGAGATAAGTTATGGATGGGGCTTGTATCTTCTTCCCCTCTCAGCACTGGTATCCCACCTGGCTTAGACCTCTGCAGACCCTGTACATGCTTCCACACTTTTTGAGTTCATATGTGCATCAGTCCTATTGTGTCTGGACAATATTGTTTCCTTGATGTCTTGTATCTCCTCTAGCTCTTAAAATCTTTCAGCCTTCTCTTCCTCAGGGCTCTTCCTTGAGCCCTGAAAAGAGTGAAAAGAGAGTGGTATTTGATGGAGATAACCCATTTAGGGCTGAGTGTTACAAAGTCTCTCACTCTTTGCATAATATTTGGTTGTGGATCTCTTTATTTATTCACATCTGCTGCAGCAGGAAGATTCTCTGATGATGGTTGAGTGAGGCACTGATCTAAGAGTGTAGAAGAATATTATTAGGAATCATCCTATGGCTATATTCTTTCTGAAGAATCATAGCATTTGCTTTTTCTCTGGATCCCTAGCCTACCTAGCCTCAAGTGCTTGGTCACCCAAGTAGTGTTGGTATGGGTTCCATCTCGTCTAGTGGGGAGTGAGCCTTAAATTTACTGAGATATTAGCTGACTATCCCCACAGTTTTATGAAGTATTGCAGTAGAACATCTTGCAGAGAGGTTATTATTGTAGATTTATATCTGAGTTGTTGTTTACCTTTATCCTGTGGTGACACATAGAGTAACTTTCAGTACCATAAACACCAGTCTCTAGGAGTGAAGGCTATACGTAGGAACAAGTTCAACTTTTCTGTTCTTAATGAATTGTGCTGGTCTTGTCTTCCACAATGGACACTTTCTGTCAGTTTGTAAAGAGCCATCAATAACCTTGGCTCTACCCTTGGTCGTTTGACGTTCTCATAGTGTTCCATTGGTCAACAACTAATTAGATGTAACCCATTGACCATGGTGAAAGCTTCACTTCGTGAGAAAAGATGTTCAGCTGGGGATCCGTCTCTCCATTATTTCACAATTTCTTTAAAAAGCCTTCATATAAGTGCATATTTTAGAAAACTTCTACTTTATTAGGTTTCAAGATGACCCCTCAAATGACCTTAGTTTTAACAGTCTTTGTAGTGATATTTCATTTGTATTTAAGAAATAAAACTTGCCTAAAGATCGGAATGCAAAACAGCCACACTAGTCAGTCATACAGGCCAGTCAAAGGTGACACATACTTTTAATCTGAGTAGCCACACTAATTAGCCCTAGAAACCAAGTGATGCATGCCTTTAATCCCAGCACTAGAGAGGAATATATGGCAGGAGGAGACAGGAACTCACTCTCTCTTCAGTATGAAGATTTCCTAGAGATAAGCACTGTCTAGTGGCTCACCTGGCTTCTCACCACTCTAGTGGCTTTTCTGGTCTTCAGGTTGATGCCCAATATCTGTCTCTGGGTTTTAATTATTTGTTCTACATTTTGCACCCCATGTTTGGGATATGAATTCATAAAATAAACTGTTTGCCTCAGGCTTTTTAGATACAGGAACAGGCCAGAGTTGCACTGTGTCTCCAGCCCCGCCAGACTAAGCTATCTTTTCTTTTTTCCCCAAGACTCTGATCAAGTTTAGAATTTTTCTTTTGTAACCTCTCTGAAACAGTTTCCACCTGCCACCCAAACCCCAGAAGCACCTGGGCTTCAAACAACATGGGACTGCGTCTACCCTTGACTGGTTGATTCTGCCTTCAGGCAGCCCCCTGCCACAAGTGCTTACCCAGAAACAATCCCTAGTATATTTGTTCAGAAAACAAATTCTCTCTCCTCTCTCTCTCTCTCTCTCTCTC
>LOEQ01000098.1:840442-864883 GCA_001685075.1 Bramus lutescens | reverse complement strand
ACCTCTGGAAGAGCAGCCAGTGCTTTTAACCTCTGAGCCATCTCTCCAGCCCCAGCAGGTGGATATTCTTTTATTTTCTTTGCTCCAAGACACCACGAAGAATCTCAAATTCCCACACCATCAAGAATGTGTAAGCCCAGAGACTATGTTATGATCTTCCTCTGACAGACTAGCCAGCAGATCATGACTGTTAGAGACAAAACTCTCTAGCCTGGAGCTCATGAAGGGTGTCATGGAGCAATTGAGCTAAGCAGACCAACCAAAAATTCTATCTATCCAACAAGCTGAAACTATTAGTCTTATATGGACATTTTTTAGAAGTGAATGACCTGAACAATGTTTAATTCAACTGGCAGGTGCATTTTTGATGGTTCTAATGCCTTATAAAACCAAGTCTATCCCCCCAAAAAAGTTTTATACAAGGTACCACACTGTTTAAACACACTGTTTAAAAGATATAAACACAATGCTTAAAGAGTATTTCCAACAAAGGATGGATATTGTATCTAACATATGAAAATAAAGCCTTCTAAGACATTACTCATTGTATATACAGAGAATATCACTAAAGCTCCCAGCCAAATCTACCAAGATGCCCAGGTAAGCAGATTCCACACATCAAAAGTGGATTCTAAGCATTGGTGTATTATCAGGACTTCAAAGATCAGTGGTACGAATCCTGAAGAGAAGACAACCAGCCTAAGAGGGGCAAGGTTCAAGTGAAAGAAATAACTTTACAACCACGTTAATGTTCAAAACGGAACTAAAACATGACATAACGCTACACTATTGTCTTACATTAGAGAAAGCTGCAGTAGGATTGTGGTCCCTAGAGGTCTATCATGGGCAGTAGAAACACTCACCATCATCTTCATCCTTCCCGTGCAGAATACAACTTTTAAAACATTCCCATAACTAACATTGACTCATACAAATGTGACACAGGGGAGGTGGTAAACCTCTTTATGTTTAACAATATTTCCCACATGTCTCATTGTAATGGTTCAAATAACCAGCACCGTTTCTAAGCCTCCTTCCAATAAAAGCGGGAAGAACCTGCATGATTGTCCAGTGGTCTCTTGGAGATGTCACTAGTTTCAGGAGCTAATAAAGCTAGCTAATCAAATGTTGTTCTTGGTACAAACATTGGTTGGTTTGCTAGGGATCACTAGGCACCTGTCCCTTGTGCCTCCCTACCTTTCCCATGCTTTTAATTGCTTACCCAGCTAAAGTGGAGCTGCTTCCTGTATGTGCATGACCACAAACCCACGTTTCCTGCATTGGCTTTCCTGTTCTCACAGGGTTTGATGGTGTTTGCTAGGCTTCGGAACTACTCTCATCTCCTCATCTCCTTGTGCACTTCTTTCCATGACCAACAGTCTGCATATAATACTTTGCTCCCTCATCCTTTTCACGAGGCATTTATGATTTGAGCTTCAAGAGACTTTGTGGGATAATTCCCCCCTCTCCCTGTTGCAATAGCCTTCTTAATATGTTTCCATGTTCATGTCTCAACTGGGTGTTCTTCCTGTAGCAGTAAGGATGCCATAATTTGAACAGAATTTTGACTCCACCTCAACTGCTGGTTTTCTACAACATGCTATGTATGATTTGGACAGAATGCTGACTTCCCTCCTGCTCACCTCACCCAAGTGATAATGCCATCTTATTGAACTCTTTGTAGCCTGTCTTGGAAAGCAAAATCCACAATGGTGAGTCTCTATTATCCCAGTTCCAATATTCCAAAGTTCTAACCTAATTTTTTCCTTTGAAAGCCCATTTTAGTTTTCCCTCAGTTTTGTCTTTTTCTTCTCTTTCTCTAAATACTTCCACATTTTTATCAATACGGTTAAACTTCATTAACCCTTCCTAGGAAACCATACCTCAGTTTCAGTTCCAAGACCTCTAGCACTGGTAGGAGTTCCTTTTATTGTCAAAGTAAACTGTCAATCATTGATTACCCCTTACACACTAGATTATGAGACATATGCTCTTGACAAAACTCAGAATCTTCCCAAACTGTCTCATTCTGTGAAGAGATATTTGTTTCCTTACCTCTAAGATCTCACCCAAGTAGTGCATAGCTTTTTTCTCACCCTCTTAGTTGTCATAGATGGAAACAATGCCATTCTTTCAAAAATATTTGCAGAGACATGGCTTCCGTCAAAGGCCACCTTTCTTCCCCAGTGTCTTTTATCATAAGACATTTTCATCGTCTGCTCCAACATCTCCACCTCCTCTGTCTTTCCTTAGCCTGACATGAGTCTGAATCTTCTCAACTTCAAAACCTCCACACACTCTACTTCTTTGCCCACCTCTGCTGGACCTCACTTTGGCCTCTCACTTCTTAAGATTTCATGTGTTGCGTGAAAGCAACACATGCTCTTACTGGTGGCTCTGTGGGAGCTTAGGGACACCAACAAGAACAGTCTGAGTCTGACAAGTCTAAGAAAGGACAAACTAAATGTTTATCCACAAGCAGGCTTGAGAAATACCAGATGACTACCGCTGTCTCTTCTCTACCTCCTTTCTTTAGCCCACAGCCTTCACAAAATTATACAGCATGTACAAGGACAGTGTAAAGATGCTCTAGACCAATAATGGTGGAAAGACTTCTGCCCTTATTACAAGCTGGTTACTTTCATTTGCCTTCTACCAAACCATAATCTTTATAAAAATAAAAAAGGCAGAAGATGAGACTCCATTCTTTTCTATAAACCAACAAGCTCTATGTTTCAGTGATAAGGCCTCAATCATGGCTAAAATTTAAAATTAGAATCTGTTAAGCTATTTATGTATCTGTCTGTATGGACACATGTGCATGCATACATGCATGTGTGTGTCTGTAAAAACTGTGTCTGTGCAATGTTTTCTTACATCCATATTGTATTACCACATTCAATTATAAAATCCCTTAAAGGGGCTCATTTTGGACTGTCTTAAAGCTAAATAAAAGCCTATGAAGTTAAGAAATTTAAGTTTCCATATGACCAATGTAAAAGTAATTGTTATTATAAAGTCTTTAATAGAATGTATTAAAAATTCAAGTTCACATGGTTTCGGTGCGTCTTCAGCTAATAGGAGTAATTTGACATGGTGAATTAAGTATAACAAAGTCTTCCTGTCTGCAAGTCAGGAATAGATTTATTTCATTCAGATGTTCCTTGCCTAGGCACATACACTTAATATATTTGTTTGATATACATATTCTTGGTATATTCTATGTGTTTGATATTCATGACATATGACGGCTCATAACTATTATATCTGAAATTTTTCTCTGTGAAAATTATTCTTATGTTTTTCATAAGTTAGATACCATATGCACTCTTCTTTGAAAATAGAATTAATCTTCCCATGTATGTATATTTAGCTTAAAACTTCTGAATTGACTTTAAATGTCAGATAAATAATCAAAATATCATGTCAATTAAATTACATTTTATTGTAGTTAACTTTCATTGGGTCTTTTAATTTTCAAACACTTAAAATAATGCTAACCACAGCCATTTTAGCTCTGTCTTCTGTAGCTGAATGTGTCATACTCTGATACATTCTACTATTACTGGCAAATTAACTACAGGGCAGAGGGATTTATCAGCAACAAAAGAGAACTATCTCAAATACCCATAGAATAGAACCATGCCAGAAAATTGGAAACACGGGCAATTTAACCAAGGTTTATCCTGGAGAGCAATATTTGAAAATGACGCTCGTTTCATCAGATTTTACAATAGACCTTTAAGAGCTATGGCTGGCTATTTGGGGGGATCTTGCCTGGTACCTGGCCTTCAGAGTCTCCAGTCTTATAGGTGAGGAAGGAAATTGCTTCCTATCAGGCTCAGGAGTCATTTGGAGTCCTAAGGGAAATAGAATCCCTGCTACCAACAGACTCTGCAAGTCACACGGGGCAATGAGCTCTTAGCTTGGCTTTTTATCCGCAGAGACTCTGAGAAGTACAATTTGACGTTCTCCACTACATCTTCCAGCAGAGCAAATATAAGCAAATCTCCCTGCAAATTGCCATTCTCGCTACACCTGTGTGACGAACCAGGGCAAATCCAGCAAGGTCAACCAAATCCCTGACTGAGTGGTCAAGAAAAATCAAAAAGTAGGAGTCTTTAGGAAGATATGCACGTTTCAGTGAGACAATGGTCCAGTCTTCTGTATTATCAGATTCTAGTTCTGTACACTTCTGCTCAAACTACCTCGTACCCCTCTGAAACTGCGTGAGACTGATATACAAACTAGGTTTGGCATAGATTTAATCGTTCCTTTTTTTTTCTTGTACTGTAGACATGTTAGTTTGGATGTCAGTTTTCAAAATATACTTGGTTCTTATACCTTGTACAAATTGTCAGCCTTCACCTTGCACAATTTGCCGACCTTCAACCTAGTTTTCTGATCTTCATGTTTCTTTTAATCTCTCTACATATCTCCATATTTCTAAATTAACCCTTCTACTTTGTCTCTTTCCTGTGAGATTTAAACATCTTTGTACAGATGCTTGTTGTAGTACTGATTTTCTGCTTGTTTCTGGCAAATAAATCCCAGTATCTTGTCATGCATTTATAAAGAACTACTGCTGTCGCAGGCTATGACTGGGCCCTATTTTCTTCTGGACATGCAACTGTCCTTACTACTAAACCTATCCATTGAAATGCCAAGTCATCTTCTGAGGAAGATTGCCCAGGTACTGTAGAACATCAGCAAGATCATCAGAAAACTCAAGGAACTGTGCTATTGCCGCTCGATCAGAAGGGTGCATCTGCCAACCCTCTACTCCCCTGAAATGCATGTCCTTGGTTTCTGCTTCGCTTCTGTAGCTAATATATGATTTTTTTCCTTAATTTCCCCTTTTTCTTTGTGTGTAATGATTTAAAGTAGACCTCACTGATTTAGTCAGAGGGCCAAATAGCCCTCCTAGGGTGAAAACTCTGACCCTGGAGACTATTCCATTTTCTCATAACCTAACTGAAATTCTCCTCATCACCATTCCATAAAAGTACACGCCAGCTTTTATTACTGTGCCTCCTTCACTCTGCTAGTCAAGATCACCGCTTATAAAAGCTTCTTTCACATTCTCCTTACCAGAAATCTCTGAATTTGACTTTGTTGTTTTCTTATTACAGTAGTCCACTTTAGTAGTATTTACCTTACTCAACTCCGATTGTACATTTTTTTCCTTGGCAAAACCAAAGATCTCATTTAGGATTTGGGAAATGTAAAATACATAGTTATCAGAAAATCTGAACACAATTGAATAGGGCAGTGTGGTGCTCAGAAACAAAACTTGATCTCCTATTTAACCAAATGGCATTTAAAGAATTTTAGGGAGTAAAGGATTTAGTTCAACAACACTACTTGCATACCATATGTGGGTCCTGAGTATGAACCCTAAATAAAGACAGAGGATACTTGAAGAGAGTATGGTTGACAACTCACTTGCAGATCTTTTAAGTGGAGATTTTGTTTCCTTAATAGTCAAGGACATGGTAAAAATCAACATAGAACACAGAAAATTATACTGTTAAGTACCCAAATGTTTAACTTTTCAATAGATTATTCATAAGGTAAAGTCTTTTACAATATTTTATTAAGAGAAGACCATTAATCTAAGAAACTGTTGTCATTTCAATAAAGAAAACCAAATAGCATTATTGTATTTGCATAATATTTGATGCTAAAGTCTTATTTAAAATCTTATAGATAACCTTACTAACACTGAACCAGATTTTACTATAATAAATAAGTTGGCCTTTCTGTGAAACTGACAGCTTTCTCTGTCCAGGCGGGTCTTCCCTACATTCTCTCTTCAGATTTTGGAAAAATCAGTCATTTTATCTAAATAAAAAAAAAATCGTCCTGTTTTCCTTAACAAACAAAAAACCCTTCATGCTTTTCATCCAGAGTTCCTCTCTCCCACTATGGCTCTTCTTGACTCACCCACAAACACGGATTATAATCTCTTATTGCAGTTACTTATATTGTGCCGAAAATCTCTGATGGTAGAATAAAGAAAAATTACAAATGGGGCACTTGGTAACCATCAAAACTAGTCTTAATGGAGCTCCTAAAGTAGAGGAAGGGGAATAGAAAGTAAACTGAGACCAACTTCCAATAAAAAGCACACAGCTTGGAGTTCATACCAAATGAACAGAGTGAAGCGTTGGTAGATAGAAAAATTCTGAGAGTAATTTGATTTATATTGAGAGGATGAATTCTAGTTAACGTGTCTTTAAAAGTTGTTAGCTAAAAGAAAGTTGAAAACCTAAATATCAGGGGTGAGGATTGAGGAGGCCTATAAAGCATCAGATCTCAAGAGTGGTCATTTATCATGATGAGAGATTGTGAATGACTGTTCTACCCGGATTCATTGTGAACACCGACTGGGCATTACTGAGGCTCAAGCCCAGTTTGAAGAAGGCTCTAAAGAGACTGGTTGAAGTTGGAAATTTGGTCAAAACAAGAAAGTTTGTTTGTTTATTCTTTAATTTTTTAAGTTAAATTAGTACTTAGAGGACCCTACACACACACACACACACACACACACACAGAAAAATAGGGGGATCCTCCAGATCAGTTTCATTGCAAGAGTCATGAAATTTTGCTTGTTGTATTTGCACGTATACATTTTACCGTATGGAAATTAGAAGTTCAGTTTTTCATTTCTGTGAGTTTTTAGAATATTCCTTTTATATAAAAACTATTGAGGGCAATGATATGGTTTAGCATATAAAGGCACTTTCTACCGAGCATGACTGGGATTCGATCACTGGGACCACTGCACTGTAAGAAAAGAACTGACTCCTTCGAGTTTTCCTCTTGTTATGCTTGGTTAGGCTTTGGGTTGTTTCCGTGGTCTCTTACCCAGAAACTAACTGGAAATAAAGACTCACACAGCTCTGCAAATGAAACAATGCAAGTTTATTGCGACTGAAGCAGATTCAAAAGGGATATACTGTTAAGACTGACAGTGGGCCCAATAAAGTAAGGATAGTCAAGAAGTCTAAAGAAAAGCCGGGCTGAATACATAGGAGAATATTTTGGGTGGTTCTGTGTTTTGATCAATAAAGCAAGTCGTATAATTATTTTTCCCAGTGCACATGTCCCATAATGTATCTGAGTGTAATCATATATAAATCTAATTATAGACACAGTTTGCCTTACTGTGCAAGCACCAAAAATCAAATTTGGCCCTTCTTTGCTCTTCTACTCTTCACACCAGACATATTAGTAATTTACTTGAATAGAAACTGTCCAAATTTGATTGTTGTTATAAGTGAAGAAACTTAAACTCTTCTTTAGGGAGGATGTAATTTAGCCTAATGTAGGTTTGGCACTAACAGGGTTTTGGGTTTCTTTGTGCAATGTTTAGAAAGAAAGGCGTGTGCATATATCATGCAGGTGAGGGTCTAAGCTACAAGTAAAACAGATGGATGGATGTGTATAATGCAAAATCAAACAGGGTCCCAGGCCACTAACTTATTCCCTGTGCTTGTCTGCCTCAACTTCCCTCTGAGAGAATTTCACCCTAATTCATCAGGGAAGCTGAAGGCAGGTGGTCAGTCTTCTTGAAACTGCTTCATGCTGACTAGGGGTGTGGAGCTGAGGAGAGCAGAAAAGTCTCTCCTATTCTGTCTCTAATGCTATTATGTCTCCTGAGGACCCATTGGAAAACACACAAAATTTCTCAGCCTGCTTGTCCAAGCTCTAGATAATGTATTGCCTGGCCATGGTCAACCAATTTTCCCTCTTTGTTCCTTGTGTAAGCCTTTGCTGAAAGATCTTCTATCTATAAATTGATCTATTAAACTGTGGAAGATGTATGTCATATATATGCACATATATTCACATATATTATATAAATCACATATATGTATCTTTGATGATGCATATGTTATGTGATATATGCCACATATATGTCATATACATGACGTATGTGCATAGATACATATGTATCACATATACAATGTATATCCATCGTATATATCACATACACATCGCATATATCATATAACATATGTGTATCATATGTGATTATATACGTATGCAGAGGCCCTAAAATAAGAAGAGAATCAAAGAGAGGAGGAATTATCCCTAGGAAATGCCAGTAGTATTTACTTTGCCAATTCATAGTTGAAAGACCAGTAAGTAGGCTCTTAGTTGTATCCATGACTCTGAAGATGTTTTTGATATTTTGTTGTATTTTTCCAGGTTTATTAATAAAAGAAGCATCCATCATAGAGTTATGAGAAAGTTGCCATTTGTACTGCAGTAAGTCTAAAGAACTTTTATTTTTGAGGATCACCCCCACAAGGGTTTTATTTGAGCTTGAATTTGACCCTACACAGTCTCTTTCATGGTCGTGGTGGTTTCTTTTGACAATTGCTCAAGGCTGCATCCAGTATGATATCTGGTTAATAGGGGCCAGGGTTCATATCTCCAGGCATTGTCTGAACTTGGAGGTTCTATCAAAGTCACCCCCAATTATCGCTGTTATTATTTTGGCTTGTGTTTTATCCAAAAACTCACTTTCTTTCTTCCTTTAGGTTCTGATTTCTATAGACAGTGAAGGTCATGCCCAATAGCTGATTTGGTGTAGCTGGGCTTCCATATGTAATCTTTGTAGCTCATTTCTTGTATCAGAAGCAGATTGGATGATGAAATATTGCCCCATTAAGGCTTTTTCCTGAAAGCTTACTGGAGTCTGGATGTTATGGGTCAGCAAATTCATCTTCTTTAGCTATGAACTACATTCGTGGATGAATTATCCTATGAAGCCACAGTTGTGACTAGAGCAGAAGATCAAAGCAGAAGCAATAATCTCTCTAAACCAACGGTCACAACCCCTTTGGGAAGTCGAACTACCCTTTCCCAGGGGTCACATATCAGATATCCTGCATATCAGATATTTACATTATGATTCATGACAATAACAAGATTAGAGTTATGAAGCAGCAACAAGAAATCATGGTTTTTTAGTAAGAGAACAGCAGAATTTCCAGCTTTCCCTTTGGAAATCTCTCTGATTTTATTATAAACAAGTACCTTAGTTTTGTCCTGTTTCGTCCACCGAGTAAAAGTCTCCGGGAATTTTGATCCCATCTATATTTTTTCCTTAGTATTATAATCCACATGAGGTGGGGAAGTACTTGTTATATTCTTAGCAGTCATATCTACCTCCTTTCTATTCATCCCATCTTTATGATAGTGTCGAGAGTAGCAAGACATTCCTCCCCCAGGACACATCAGTTGACATGGTCAGAGTTTGAAACACACTGACAAATTTATCTGCATCATCAGAATAAGCAATTTCCCTTTCATTGTTGGATATCTTCCACTAAAAGGGTCACCTGCATTGTAGATATCCCTCTGGGCCCAATTACCTCCATTCCCGAAAAGACAGCTTCTTCTGCCTTACATGGTGTTTCCCCTACAAGTGTTAAAGAACAGTTGAAGTTCTGCTTCCTGGACCTTAAAGGGATCATCACCAAGTACAGAAGGAGACTAGGGTTTTTTTTTCCTTGTGACATGAGAGGGGCACCAGGAATTACCCCAAAGAGAGTGGAATGGTGAAGACCCCCAAGAGACAATAGGACCATAAAATAGAGGGACCTCCATTGCATCTAGATTTTCTTCATTTATCTTCACATTTCCTTTGCAGAGGTAGTGATGGTATAGAACCATAAACACCTGTATATGTGGCATCTCGGACCACTTCCCCAATGTTCTACGGTAATAATCTAATTGGCATTGGATGAAGGATAATGCTGTTGTTAAGGCTGCCCTTTGAGGCCCACATTCTTCTACATTCCCAACTAATATTGTAACTTATGTGTTGTTCTCTAGGTTAAACTTCTGCCAAAGGATAAGGATATACCTGAGAGGCAGAGTACAGTAAAATAGTAGATTTCCCCATGAGAACTTGTAATGGAGAGAAGAGGCAAAAAAAATGGAGAATACTAACCTGTTTCCATGAAAAGGGAGTCCACATGAAAGGGAAGAATGGGATGTGGGTGTGAGTTCCCAGGGCACTCCCTGTGGAATCTGAACATCCTCAGTGCTTTGTTAAGCTCCATATTGATGCTGATTTTGCATCCTTGGCCTTGGAAACAATTTTCTTCCTTTTAGCTTCATTTTTAGCTGTGGCACCCCTTCATGATAGCATAGCCTTTTAGCCACCCTCCAATTGAGGGATCTGGTCTCTTGCCAACGAGCCTCTTGAGAAAGGCGTTGGATCGTGTGTCAAGTTACTGCCTGAATGAGGGCTGGAGGAGAAGTTCTATCTATAGTTAGGAATGGTGCTTGATTATTACTATAATATTTACAATCTGATCCTGGCAGGCCATATACTAGGTTAAGAAAGTCGATAAACGCCCATAATATCAAAATGTCTTCTCCAAAAAGAGGTTGGCGGGAAACCAACATTTGAGAGGGACACAACATAAGGTGATTCATAAGTTTGGCCCAAGTAAAGAGTGATTCTTCCCTAAGTAAGGCAGGAGGATTAGCCCAGTCTAGAGTAAAGAAAGGACATGGTCCCTGAAACATTGAACCTAGAGTTTCTATTATTGGAGGAGCGTGAGACCCCCAGAGTTTAATAATGAGCTGTTTGAAGAAGTCACATGACATTACATCATAGAAAATGGGGCTGACATCACACATATTGGTGTTAACAAAGAACAGATGCTCAAAAGCCGGGAGAAGTCTTCAAACAAGGTCAGCAGAAGGAGGCGAACCTATTGGAGAAAAGTGCAGGTTTCCTCAATGAATTAGTGCTCAGTCTTTTGTGTTTATTTCTTTTCAACCATTGACTTGCCTATGCAGGCTAGCCCAGGGACTACTCAGGCAGTACTGCAAAGTATGTCCCTGGCGTTTGAATTTCAAGAATAGAGTTAAACTTGCAGAACCACTTCAGATTTGTACAAAGATCAAAAGGGAAAGCAGAAGAAAATGAAATGGAGAAGGAAAAGAACATATCGATTCTAAGGAGGTGCAAGAGTTTGGTTTTGCTCCAGAGAGCAGAAATGGTACTTTTATGAGGAGGGGAGTTAGTTTACCTTGAAGTTGGTTGGGGAAAGGCACGGCTTGCTTCTTCCCTTTGTTTTCTTTCCTGTCTCTGGCAAAGAAGAGAGTGGATGAAATCCAGTCTCAGTCACCTGGATTTCATAGTGCAAGGAGAACACAGTCTGATGGTCTTTTCAACCAAACTAATTAGTTCTGCTTGCCGTTCCAGTCATAGATAACCCAATGAAAGGGAGGACCACAATGTAACGATGGAAGTATTTAGCAGTAATATAGTAGAGAATTTGTTTTCTCACCTCCTGACTGGCTCAGAAAATATTTTACTACTGATCAGGGTCAGAACTGGGTTCAGAGTTTCCACTCATTCCCAGCTTCTTGGCCTCCTACCCAAAGAATGGGAAAACCTGAGATTTGCAAACGAAGCATCATAAATTTATTCATAGTGAAGCAATGCTGCAAATGCTACAGAGATAAACTATTGAAATTGACAGTGGGCCCAAGAATAACAGTAGTCAAGGGGCCCAGTTTACAGAGTGGGATCTCTTTTAATGGGGTCTAAAGGAAAGTAGGGCTGGTTATTAAGTAGCATATTTTGGTGCTTCTCTATTTTGATTGTAGATTAGGTCATATATTCATTTTCCCTATGGCACATATCCTTTCCCATAATGCATCTGATTTTAATCATATATAAGCGACCTTATGCAAAAGCAATGATTATACATATGGTTTTCCTCCTAAAAGTTCCCTTGAAGGACACAGCTTACCTTACTGTACATGTACCCTAAATCAGTTCAGACTGGATTAGCCCTTCTATTCTTCATATTAGGAGCATTGCAAATACACTTGAATAGAAACTGTGTAATTTCATTGTTGTTATGGTTGAGGAAGGCTATGGTATTGTTCAGGGAGTGTTTTATCTGTAGGCCAATGCAGGTGAGGGGTTAAGGGGGTTCTGGGGTTTCTTAGTTCAGTGTTTGGAGAAGGACACATGTACATAGTAAAAGCAGCTAAGTGAGCTAGACTACAAAGCCGATTATTATGAAACAGGCATATGTGTAACCTAATAAGGTCGAAAGATGCTAATCGCCCCCTATACTTTAATTTCTCTCTCTGATGTCCACACTCATGCTGTGTCATGAGCATATGCAGGTACAAATAAATAAATAAATTGAATGTATTTAGCTGTAAGTCAATCAGAAGAGAGCTTCTAAAAATATAAACTTTTAATAACACTGATAGTAGAAAAATACATTCTTACAGATACATAAAAATATATGCATATAATTTAGCCATAAGTCAAGCCTGAACACAGAAAGATTATATTAACTTATTGGTATATCAAGACTCATTTTCTTAGTAGCCACATATTTTTCAAGTTGCATTTAGAGAAAAATGAGATAAATAGAAAAGAGATACTAACTCAATTCTCTGTCACTTTTTGAGACAAAAATATTTATAAACCATTAATTCATTTGCAGAGAGCACTAAGTGACCATAAAATAAACAAAATCCATCACTGAAACCCAACTAAAAATTCACGAAATGTACCTGATGCCAACAGAATGGAGCCTGGAGCACAGGGTTTGGACCTTGACTCACCTGTGTGTGCCGGTGATTTGGGTAGAAACAGAGCTTCCACACTCTGGGCAGCCTTATTACCTGGTAGAAGACATGAGGATCTTAGGGCAAGTTCCACATCCTGAGTTACAGCACCACGCTGCTAAGCCTAAACCAGGTAAAGAAAGGAACTTACTCACGTTACTGTAATAGTGAAACCACCTCTGAGCTGGCTGGAACTCACTGAAGGGACGGCCAGAGTCGGCAAGAGCTTTTTTAGATCACAGTTGATCAAGTTATCAAAGGATATGGTCTGTAGTGGTTAACCACAAGTGCATATTCTCTTAGTGAATAACAGGAAATGTTTACAAAAATGTAAAGAGCAAGATGTTGAAGAACCACGGTATTTTTCACCTCCCACTCACATCTGACAG
Source organism: Bramus lutescens (assembly GCA_001685075.1). Lineage (NCBI taxonomy): Eukaryota > Metazoa > Chordata > Mammalia > Rodentia > Cricetidae > Bramus > Bramus lutescens. The sequence goes on along the minus strand of LOEQ01000098.1, from coordinate 851,864 downwards.
GTGGTTGATACTTGCTATGTAGGCCAGGCTGGCTTCAGATCTCTGGCGACCCTCCTGCCTCTGCCTCCCAGTGATTGCACAATCATGCACATCTTTCCAGAGCTCTTTATTTGCACTAATATAGGCCCAATTTGCATGTGACCTTCGTCCTATAGAACAACTCTGTCCTAAATAGCTTCTCTTTCTTTCTCTCTCCCTCCATCCCTCACTCCTTCCCTCCCTCCCTTTCTCTCTTTCTTTCACAATTCAGGTTTTTTCAGAAACACCAGAAGGAGCTGAAGCAAAAGCATTATTTTTTATATTACCAATCTCCTTTCTTCTTCTTTTTTTTCAAGATAGGATTTCTCTGCATAACAGCCCTAGCTGTCCTAGAACTTGCTCTTGTAGACCAGGCTGGCCTCGAACTCGCAGAGATAAATGCTGGGATTTAAGGCATGCATCACCACCGCTGGCAATATTACCAATCTCTTAAAAATACTTTGGGTGAGTGGCATGACTCAGTCAGTAAAATAGCCTATAGCCAAGCCTGACTTAAGTCTGATTCCCAGGACCTATATGGTGAAGGAGAGAATCAACTATTGCAAGTTGTCGTCTTCCCTTCACACACAGACAGACAGACAGACAGACAGACACACACACACACACACACACACACACACAAACACTATGGCTCTCACATGTGCGCACACATAGGTAAACAAATGCAATATTTTTTAAATGTTTGTGTAGCTCTTGGTTGCTTTCCAAATCATCTATGTTATAGCGTATGAGAATGAGACCCTTCATCTGACTTGCCTCACCTCAGCCAGTCTCTACAGCCCAGCTCTGTTGACAACCAGTAGCGTTCCCACTCCATGTCCGTTTCCACACCCAGCCATGACATATGCTTCTCCTTCGGCTTCAAAGTCCCTCCTTCCATCTTGCTAAGTCCTGATGTCTGAATGCTGGAGTTTCACCCATTCTACTGCCTTAGAACAGCTCCTACTAATAATGACATAATACCACAGACTGGACAACCTTATATGGAAAATAGGTCCATTTTGGGCTCATGGATCTGAAATCCAAGGCCAGAAATCTGCAGTTGATGATAGTCTTCTTTCTGGTAGAACCAACGGCAATACCAAGAATGACGGATAACTAGGGTTGCCAAATTTGACTGACTGGAAAAATGCCTAAAAAATTGCTAACTCACTTGTCAAGATATGTCTGTGATGATATTTCCATATTATCAAAGGGAGAAGAATGTGGGCAGTTGTGTCCCATTGTTTTGGGCCCTTGATCCATAATAAGGAGGCAAATGAGAGAATTGCCAGCTCAGGGATTCTACTCTGTATTTTCTGCTATCCGTGGTGGGTGATACTCTGCCACCTCTTCTCCACCATAGTGCTCTGAAACTATATTTATCCTGTCCCCATCCATTGTGTCCCCCAAGGCCAGGGTCACTTGAAGTCCTCTATTCTTTACTTTTTCCTTATATGGCGTGTACCACACCAATTGACATATTTCTTTATACGGCATGTACCACACCAATCAGCATGTTTCCTTATAATTTGCCTTAGTCACTAGACCAGAATCTCCTATTAGAACCATGTGCCCTGTGTTTCTTCTACATGGTAAGAGATAACAAAGGGTTTCAGTAGTGGATAGGCATCTATCGTTCCTACAGGCAGTATCTGGTGCACTGTGAACATTCGGTAAATCCTTGTGAAATTAATAATTAGGTGAGCTAACCTAATGTTTAAAACTGAACAACACGAAGAGTTGGCAAAACAATCTCACTGTCCTGAGGTAGAAACAAGACAAACATACATGAAGAATTAGAAGGAACTAAAGATGTATAGGGGAGAGAATGAAACAGTGATTGGTTTTTAAGCAAATTGGTTTCACCTCATGCAATCTAGCATAAATAGTAGCACCTGCTAGGCAACCACCCTGAGGATTTGTATATTCCTTAATCACCCATCTTTTCTCAAAACCAAGGGGAGTTCCTCCACGTAGCCCACAGTCCTGAGACAGTATCAGAGAAAGACACATACTAAAATCAGCCTACCACTGTCTGAATAACTGATTGGAATGGTGTCCAGTTTCTAGGAGCTTAAGACAGGTTCTCCAACATCAGATCCATACACACAAGCATCATGGCTCCTGCACAATGCCTTGTGTATAAATAGGCCCGGAGACTGTGGACAAGTATCAGCACCTGTTCTTTGCATAGTCCAGTTCTAAGAGGCAAGACAAATTCTTAGAACACAGACTTCATCGTATTTCAGTTAAATGAAAGAATTGTCTATAATACGATCACTCAGCTGATAGGCAGACAAAAAGAAGGCATGAATTTACTTGGTTTCATTGATTGGCTATGAAAAGTGATGCCTAATAGCTGGATTTCTAACCCATCTTCTGGGATTTTCATCCACTGCTTTCCTAACTGTATCAGATGCAAATCCAGCATGTTTAGTCCCTGCTTTAAACTTTCTTCCAATTCTGGATAAATACCCCCTTCTTGTAAGCCAAGCAGCAGGATCCTCAGCAAATATGAACTCGGAAATTGTATCTACAAAACAAAATGGAGCGTGGGAATGGAGAGCTGAGGGGACGAGCCACCCAGAGTGTGATCTTTCAAGAAGCCCCAACTGGGCACAAATTGTTTAATTAATGGGGTCCTATCTTAACAGGGAGAAGCCAGGCCATTGTGCTCCAGAGTCTATCAGATCTTGGAATCAGTGTTTCAAAGGGGGAACACAGAAAGTCTAGTCTATAGATCACACAGTCTTCCATTTTCACGTGGTCACGGTGGATGACAGGAGACTTAAGTGACAGTGCAGTTAGTTAATCCCTTCTCAGACATCTTTTAGATTCTCCCTTGGGCTTTGATTGGTGTTTCTGCCAGGGTCAGATGCTGCTCAAACCATCCTGCCTGAGGAGACTGGGTCCCTAGCAGTCAAGTTGAATAAAACATGAGAAGTCTGAGCATTGCACCTACATGCCATTTAAGGGCACAGACTATTCCTGCCTGGCCCCACTGAGGTGTATCAACCCCTGCCCATCCCTTAGTGACTCTCCCACATGGATTATTGGGTTGCACTTCCACTGAGTTTCAAACAGCACCTCACCACCTCTATGAAGCATTCCTTTCTGAACTCTTTTCTTCCTATAACTCAAAGTACTGGCTCTTTAGTTCTATCTTTGACTGGGTCATATTTTGATTCTTCATTTTGAGATCTTTTACCTTTGGCCTTGGATGAAGTGATTTAGTCAGCTGTGTGTCAGTTGGTCGGCTGTAAGTCTTATCTCCCCAGTGGGAACTAAACAGGTTCTGTCTCACCTCAGTGAACTCTCTACAGTGCCCACCCAGATGGCTATGTACCCTAGGCTTTGTGAACCCACATGGAATCAGTGATTTGACGAGTACAGATGCTCCTGAGGCCTGAGTTGTGATTTTGTGATCCTGACTCTGTCTTCCCAGAAATCCCCATTTGATTTGCTTTTCAGTGACTCTCCTTATCGTTCAGACCACAGTCCTACTCTGCCTATGGAAACCAGGCGGTGTGGGGAAGACGATGTGAGAACACAGCTCTCATATAAAGGCAATTCAACCTACACTGGATTCTGTTCTGATGCTAGAAATGACTCTGGTTGCAAAGTACAGACTGCATTGTCCAGAGAATATCAAGAATATCATTTTCTTTGTCTCTGAAGCTCTCAGGCTGAAGGATTTCAAAATGCTAGAGCCTCTTGTGTATGTGAACTTAGGGAAAGAGGAGGACACTCAAGCCACTCGGTTTATAATTAATTACTTCTTTAGGGATGACTTTGCCTTGTAATTACAGTATTTATCTCTATGCATCTATTATTTCTGATTGTATCTGTCTTATATGCTCTAGTTAGAAGCAAGAATTAGATGCAAAATAAAGAACTGATCTCAATTATGTGGTCCTAAGTATGCAATCTAGACTCCATAAGCATAAGACAAGATAGACTATATTGTCATTAATACAGGTTAAGATCTGTTGAATGCATGCTGTGAGCCAGGCACCCTGCACGGATCTTTATATACACTGACTCATTTAATGTTGTAGCAATTTTCCTAGATAGGTAATATCATTATCTCTGTTTAACGAATACAGAAAGTTAGACTCAGAGAAGCTAAGTCGATTCTCAAAGATCAGATAGCTAGCACATAGAGAAGCTACAAAGTGATGCTTAAAGAACCCCGGTTCTCTACTTAGACAGGGTCAGCACTTCTCTTCCAAGCCCTGGTCTTGTTGCCCAGGAGATCAAAAGTAAACTATAAACTTCAAACAGCCTCAGTTTCCTGTATGGAGCAGGTGTGCTACTTTGGATAATTTAGCATTTGTTTATTTGCTCATTTTAGAGCAACTTACGTTTTACTGTTTTATATTTTGCTTATAAGAACCACTGGTAACTCTCAAAGAAAAGAGGTATAGTACATAAACTTTAGACCCCGTTCCGAGTCAGACAGACCATGAAGCTCCGGCAGGCCCAAGATGTACGTGGGTTAGAATCTTCCCGGTAAGCCACCACCTCGTGCTGCTACACAGATTATTAGAAATGGGTTAATCAAGATATGAGAGTTAGCTAATAAGAGGCTAGAACTAATGGGCCAGGCAGTGCTTAAACGAATACAGTTTGTGTGTTGTTATTTCCGGGGCTAAGCCAGCCCTGCAGGAGCTGGGCTGGACAAAAAGCAGGCCTGCTCCCTTTACACTACAGTTTTGTGTGCAGAGCAAGAAATAAGGATCTAGCTTCATTCCTTCATTCTGGCATTCGGGTTTCCCAACACCATTTGTTGGATGTTGTCCTTTCTCTTATGTATATTTTTTAGCATCTTTGTCAAAAATCAGATTGTTGTAGTTGAGTAGACTTCTATTAAGGTTCCTATATTTTATCCCATTGATCTATGCTTGATATAAGGCTGACTAACAACCTGGGTCTTGAGATGTCGTAGGCTTACATAAGGAATTTATTGCTGTTGTTTAGCAAATTGACAGAGCAGCAAACTGCCTCTAACTAACTGCATTTATACCTACGGACATAATCAGAGAACCTGCTCCTTTGAAAGAATGATAGTGAATGAAGAGACTCATGGCTGAGCAAGATAGAGCAGCTAAACAATGCTTGTAGGACCAGCCTTAAATAATAATGTATACATATCACTCCTTTTAAGACTGAGGGAGCATTGTGGAAGATTATGGAATATCCCTTTACAGTGTGTGATTTGTCACTGTGATTGGGCTAATGAAAAGCTGATTAGCCTATGGCTAGGCAAGATTTTGGGGGGCAGAGAGAATGATGGGGGAAAAAAGGCAGAATAGGGGAGATACCATGGGACACAGGGCAAGCAGGATGGGAGGTATGTACACGAAGCAAATGAGCCATAGGGCAACACATAGATTAATAAAAATGGGGTGATTTAAGTTATAAATACTATCTAAAAACAAAATTCTAAGCTATTGGCCAAGCATTTATAATTATTAAGGCTGTGTGTGGTTATTTGGGGAGTGGCTGATGATACAGAAAAGTCTGCCGGCAAAGATGAGGTGGGAAGTGTGCAAGAGACTCGTGAGCCCCACCGCATGCTGAAATTCTTTTAGAAAGAAAGAAAAAGAGAAAGAGAAAGAGAGAGAGAGAAAGAGGAAGGAAGGAAGGNGAGGAAGGGAACTATCTTTTTTCCATTTGACATACCAATCCCAGTTTCCACTCCCTCTTTTTCTCCCATTCCCTCCACCAACTTCCCCACCATACCCCCCATCCACGCTTCAGAGAGGGTAAGGTTAAGGCCCTCTCCACTATATCTAGGTTGAGCAAGGTAAACATCCAAAGAGAATAGGTTCTAAAAAAAAAGCCAGTGCACGCAGTAGGGATAAAACTTCATGCCACTACCAGTGGCCCCCGCAGTCTACCCCAGCCATAAAACTGTCACCCACATTCAGAGGGACTAGTCTGGACCTACGCTATTTCCTTCCCTGTCCAGCTGGATTGGTGAGCTCCCATTAGCTCAGGTAAATTGTTTCAGTGGGTGTACCCATCACAGTCTTGACCTCTTTGATCATATTCTCACTCCTCCCACTCTTCAACTGGACTTTGGGAGCTCAGTGCAGTGCTCTGATGTGGGTCTCTGCCTCTGTTTTCTTCAGGTGCTCGATGAAGGTTCTATGGTGATATTTAAGATATACATCAGTCTGACTACGGGGCAAGGCCAGTTCAGGCACCCTCTCCTCTATTGCTTAGGGTCTTAGCTGGGGTCATCCTTGTGGATTCCTGGGAATTTCTCNCCTCTCCTCTATTGCTTAGGGTCTTAGCTGGGGTCATCCTTGTGGATTCCTGGGAATTTCTCTAGTGCCAGGTTTCTTGCTAGCCCTATAAATGACTCCTTCATTCAAAGTATCTCTTCCCTTGCTCTCATCTCTGTCCTTCCTCCATCTTAACTATCCCATTCCCTCAAGTTCTCCTTCCCTCTCCCTTTCTCCCTTTCTGCCCTCCTTACTCTACCCATCCACATGCTCCCAATTTTGCCAGGCGATCTTGACTATTTCCCTTTTCCCGTGTATCTATGTATGTTTTTCTTAGGGTTCACCTTGTTACTTAGCTTTTCTAGGATCATGAACTATAGGCTCAATATCCTTTGCTTTCCAGATAGTATCCACTTCTGAGTGAGTACATACCATGTTCAGCTTTCTGGGTCTGGGGGTCTGAGTTACCTCATTCAGGATTTTTTTTCTAGTTCCATCCATTTGCACACAAATTTCAAGATGTCATTGTTGTTTTTTTTCACCATGGGGTAGAACTCAAATATGTAAATATGCCACATTTTCTTTATCCAGTTTTCAGTTAAGGAGCATCTAGGTTGTTTCCCAGATTCTGGCTATTACAAGTAATGCTGCTATGAACATAGTTGAACAAATGTCCTTGTAGTACAATTGAGCATCTTATGGGTATATGTCCAAGAGTGGAATTGTTGGATCCTGAGGTATGGTGAATAGATATGGAGAGAGTGGGCAGCCTTGTCTTGTTCCTGGTTTTGGTGGAATCACATTTAGTTTCTCTCCATTTAATTTGATGTTGGCTGCCAGTTTGTTATATATTGCTTTTATTATGTTTAGAAATATTCTTTGTATCCCTGATCGTTCCAAGACCTTTATCATGAAGGGGTGTTGGATTTTGTCGAATACTTTTTCAACATCAAATGAGATGATCATATGGGTTTTTTTTCTTTCATTTTATTTATATGGTGTATTGCAATGATAGATTTTCATACAGTGAACCATCCCTGCATTTCTGGGATGAAACTGACTTGATCATGGTGGATGACTTTTTGGTGTGTTCTTGGATTCGGTTTCCCAGTATTTTATTGAGTATTTTTGCATCGTTCATGAGTGATATTGGACTGTAATTCTCTTTCTTAGTAATATCTTTGTGTGGTTTGGGTATCAGAGTAATTGTAACCTCATAAAAAGAATTTGGCAGTGTTCCTTTTGTTTCTATTATGTGGAATATTTTGAGGAATATAGGTATTAGCTCTTCAGTAGAGCACTGTTTAATTTTCATGTGTTTGTGGACTTTCTAAAATTACTGTTGCTGTTTAATTCTAATTTTAAACCATAGTGATCTGAAAAGATACTGAGGGTTACTCCAAATTTTTTCCTATCTGTTGAGGTTTGCTTTGTTAACAAGCATGTGGTCAATTTTAGAGAAGGTGCCATGAGGTGCTGAGAAGATATATTCCTTTGTGTTGGTGTAGAATGTTCTATATATGTCCGTTAAGTCCATTTGAGTCACGATATCTCTTATTTCTCTGTTAAGTTTCTGTCTGGTTGACCTGTCCATTGGGAAGAGTTGGGTGTTGAAGTCTCCTACTATTAGTGTGTGGGATTTCATGTGCGATTTAAGCTTTAGTAATGTTTCTTTTACATATGTGGGCAATCTTGTATTTGGGGCATAGATGTTCAGGACTGAGACTTCATCTTGATGAGTTGTTCCTGTTATGAGTATAAAGTGACCTTCTCCATTTCTTTTTATTGATTTTAGATTAAAGTCTATTGTTAGATATTAGGATAGCTACACCCACTTGTTTCTTAGATCCATTTGATTGAAAAAAAATTTTCCCATACCTTTACTCTGAGGTAATGTCTGTCTTTGAGGTTGAAGTGTGCTTCTTGTATACATCAGAAGGCTGGATCCTGTTTTCATATCCATTCTCTTAGCCTGTGTCTTTTTATCGGTAAATAGAGTTCATTGCTATTAAGAGATATTAATGACCAGTAATTGTTAATTCCTGTTATTTTTCAGGGTGTGTGTGTGTGTGTGTGTGTGTGTGTGTGTGTGTTTCCCTTCTTTGGATTTTGTTGGTGTGAGGTTATCTGTTGCCTGTGTTTTTATGGGTACAGTTAGCTTCCTTGGGTTGGGGTTTTCCTTCTAGTACTTTCTGTAGGGTTGCATTTGTAGATAGGTATTGTTCAAATCTGGTTTTGTCATGGAATATCTTGTTTTCTCTATTGATGGTGATTGAAAGCTTTGTTAGGTATAGTAGTCTAGGCTTGCATCCATGGTCTGTTAGTGTCTGCAGTACATCTGCCCAGGACCTTCTGGCTTTCACGGTTTCCATTGAAAAGTTGGGTATAATTCTGATAGGTCTACCTTTACATATTACTTGACCATTTTCCTTTGCAGCTTTTAATATTCTTTCTTTATTCTGTATGCTTTGCATTTTGATTATTATATGGCAGGGGCCTCTTTTTTTGATCCAGTCTATTTGGTGTTCTGTAAGCTTCTTGTACCTTCTTAGGGATATTCTTCATTAGGTTGGGAAAGTTTTCTTCTATGATTTTGTTAATTATACTTTCTGTGCCTTTGAGCTGGAGTTCTTCTCCCTCATCTACCCCTATTAATATTAGGTTTGGTCTTTTCTTGGTGTCCCAGATTTCCTGAATGTTTGCTATTACGAATTTGTTGAATTTAAAGTTTTCTTTGACCAATGAATCTATTTCTTCTATAGTATCTTCAACCGCTGAGATTCTCTCTTCCATCTCTTGTATTCTGTTGTTTATACTTGCCTCTGGAGTTCCCATTCATTTACCCAGATTCTCCATATCCAGAATTCCCTTGGCTTGTGTTTTCTTTATTGCTTCTATTTCAGTCTTCAAGTCTTGAACTTTTTCCTTCACCTGTTTGATTGCTTTTTCTTGGGTTTCTTTGAGAGATGTATTAATTTCTTCCAATTTTTGTTTGTCTTTTCCTCCATTTCTTTAAGGGAGCTTTTCACTTTCTCCCTAAAGGTCTCTATCATCTTCATAAAGTTATGTTTAAATTCATATTATTCTTTTTCTTCTGGGTTAGGATGATCAAGTCTTCCTGTTGTATGACAACCTGGTCTGATGTTACCATGTTGCTTTTTAGGTTGTTGGATGAATTCTTGCATTGGTGCCTACCTATCTCTTCCTTCAATAGATGCCAGAAATGTCTTTGCTTCTTGGTCCAGTCCCTGCAGTGGCTATCTGTGTCTTGGGAACTGTTCTTAATCTGCTCTGGACTGTCACTGTCTGTGTCTCGGGGGTTTTGGCGCCTACCTGCAGGAAACTCACCTGCTGAGTGGCTAAACAAGCCAAGCCAGGTGGAAGAGGGACCCGGAGTTTTTGTCTAGAGGACCTAGACAGTAAGTGTCTCACTGGGTGGCTGGTCACTTACCTCTTGGTCATCTCTGTGTAGTAGCAGGCTCTGTTTCAGAGTTCCAATGAGGTTTCAGGGGGATAGGCATGTTTTGGGGCAGGGTGGGTCTTGTAGCTTGCAGGATCTGATAGATGGGATGCGGGTATTGGAGCAGCCTCTGCATGCTGGAATTCTGACTGGCTTGGTCTTGTGTAGGTGTCCCCTGCTGCTGAGTTGGCAGGCGCAATGGCCATGTCATGTTCAGAAGACGCTGTTTCATAGCAGTTCTCCCCAAACTCTCACAACCTTTCCACACTCCCGTCTGGGATGTTGCTGAGGCTTGAGGTAGGGGTTGTGATGTACAGGTCCCATTTAAGGCTGGGCACTCGACCGACATTTATTGTCTACTCTTCGGCTAATTGTAGTAACTACTGTTCACTGCGAAAAGAAATTTCTCTGATGTGGGCTGAGAGCCACACAAATCTACATATCTAAGCATTTAGAAGTATTTAGTACATATGACAATTTAGAAGGCAGTTTGATAACATGTGCATTTAGCAAAGCAATAATAGTAGATTATTTTCCTTAGGATTCATGGACTTTCTTATTTCTGCCTTTGAGAAATGTTTCTTCTGTTCCATAGCTCATTTATTGATTGACTAATGTTTAGTATTTAATTGTTAGAGCTCTTTGTAGGCCCTGGATAGATATTACTCTCCCATCAATATATAGTTGGTAAAAAAAAAAAAAACTTTTCCCATTTTTCTGTCTTTTCACTCTGGTGATTTTTGTTTTGTTTTGTTTTGGGTTTTTGTTGTTTGGTTTGGTTGTTGTTGTTGTTTTCATGTGAAAAGGCATTTTAACTTCTTGTACCCATTTGTCAGTTTTCAGGGTCATTTCTTAACGGTATTGGGGTCTTTTGTCAGAAAGCCCTTCATGTCACCTACATCTTGAAGTATTTTTTATCTACATTTTCCTAGAGTTGTTTCATCATTTCAGGGCTTATACTGTCTTGGATAAGTTTTGAATTGATTTTGTGCAGGGTGAGAGAAGTGTGTCTACTTTCATTCTTCTAGGAGGGTATCCAATTTTCTCTGCAACATCTCTTGAAGAGGTTTTCTTCTTTCAGTGTATGTTTTTGACACCTTTGTGAAAAACCAGATTGTTGCAGCTACATGGACTTAATTCTGTGCTCTCTCTCCTATTCTACTGGTCCATATGTGAGCTTTTGAACTGGTGCCATGTACTCTGATGCCCCAGCACTGGTTTCTCTACTAAGGATTACTGTGGTTATTTTCGGTGTTTGTGCTGTCATTTGAGAGTTAAGATTGGTTTGCCTAGTTCTGTGAAGAATGTCATTGGAGTTTTCTTGGAGACGGTTCTTAATCTGCAGATTTGTTCAGTAATATAAGCACTTTCACAATATTAATTATGACAAACTATGAGAATGGAATGGCATCTACTAATATTTTTGTAATGTCTTTCTTCTGTGAGTTAAATTTTTCATTGTAAATGTTGCCGATCTCCTTGAAGTTATTTTTTTCCTAGATTTTTTTGTTTAGTTCTGTTTTATGTTTTTATTTTTATTTTGCTTTGTTTTGTTTTGTTTTTGCTTTAGTTTTTCTTAAAGCTATAGTGAATAGAATTATTCCTGGATTTCTTTCTCAGGAAGTTCATTTTTGGCATATAAAAAAGATACTGACTATAGGTAGATAGATAGATAGATAGATAGATAGATAGATAGATAGATAGATAG
>LOEQ01000098.1:761611-777748 GCA_001685075.1 Bramus lutescens | reverse complement strand
AAATAAATAAATAAATAAGAAAGATGTGGGGAAAACAGAAAAAAAAAAAAACAAAGATCCTCTGGCAGGCAGTTGTCACTTAATTCTCTGGTGGACTTTCATGCAGGTTGGAATTTTAGTTCTTTACCTGATGCTTATGCTCCAATATGTGCAAATTGACATTTCCAAACATTTCAAAGATATTGGAAACTGTTTTGAACAATTATGTATTTCCCTTTGCATCCCTCCCCTTGGGACTGTGACAGTATTGATTTTTCTGGAATTGTTCAGATATATAAATACAATGAGAGGACTTCTAGCATGTATCTATTCAAGCAATACTTCTAAAATACTGGTAACACCTCTGTTATCAGTATTTAAATAATTTTAAAAAAATGATCCCTTCTTGTTTCTTCTTCATTGAAACAACAAATATTCCAGCAGGAAAAAAAAATGATAAATTGCTCCAATTGACCTAAGCAGAAGGCTAATTATGATAATAAATTATTCCAGTTGGCTTCACTAGAAGGCTGAAAATTTTAGGCTGTTTGCGAGCACAAGACACAAGTGAGGTTGTGTCATTGTTGTGTTGCCTGGGAGACAGGCGAGATGGAACCCAACGTATGGAATTTTATTAAGAGTCACCTTAGGAACAAACCACGTGGAAAAGGAAAGAAAAAACAAATAGGCGACAGTAGGCACCACGATACAGTATCAAGCCTGAAATAGCGTCAGAAAACATGGCAAACTCCAGACTCAGCAAGAGTGGGAAAGCATTCCTGTGTTGGGGTAGGATTGCCAGTCCTATGAACCTTGTCTTGTTCGTTCTTGGAAGGTAGATATAGCAAAAAAGATATGAATTTGTATTCTCCAGCCAAAGCATTATTGAAGGACTGGCTGGTGAACACCACTTGTTGACAACTCTCCTGTGGTTGGGGTAAGAAAGATATCTTGGAAAGGAGACCCAGGCATCAGGATCCATTAAACACATGAAGAAACCATGGTTCTTTCATCAGCTGTTTTGACAATAATGACTGGGCAGGGAAAGAGGGAGGATTCTGACAAGATGCAGGTAGGGAAGAGATTAATTTTCAGTGAGGCCTTGCTTCTTTCTTGTGTTATAAGACAGAAGAACCTAGTTCAAAGAGAGAAGCTAATGGTGATTGGAAAGTAATGGTGATATCCTTCTCTTCCCTATATTATTTACTTTTATATTTCAGTCCTAAGAGTCAATTAAGATATATTTAGTCTCCCTGACTTTACTGTGATATATACAAAAGAAAATTGTGTCTTATCATTTAGAGCTATAAAAATCATGTAATTAGCTGCTGGGTAATTGAAATAAACATTTAAAATTGAAAGCTCAGGGCTGTTGAGATGACTTAGTCTGGGAAAGTGCTTAATATACACACATGAGGATCTAAATTCAGATCCTAAGCACACCCATAAAGTTTGGCTGTACTTGTCAGCAATCCTAATGCTGGTGTGCAGAGGTAGTTAGAGTCCATTGGCCAGTCAGCCTAAGCAAATCAATGAGCACCAGATTCAAAGAGAAACCCTGTGTCCAAAACATATGATAGAGAGCCATTTAAAAATAAACCTGATGTCTATACTTGGCTTCCATAGGCATATACACACATGATCATGTAGACACTACACATACACACAGATGACAAAAGAATAGCCATGCAAATGGATGGAGCTAGAAAACATCATTTTGAGTGAGGTAACCCAGACACAGAAAGACAGTTATCACATGTCCTCACTCATAAGTGGTTTTTAAACATAAGAAAATCAGCCCACAAATCACAATCCCAGAGAATCTAGACAACAATGAGGACTCTAAGAGAGACATAGATGGATCTAATCTACATGGGAAGTAGAAAAAAGACAAGATCTCCTGAGTAAATTGGGAGCATGGGGACCTTGGGAGAGGGTTGAAGGGAGGGGAGAGACAGGGAAGAGAGCAGAGAAAAGTATAGAGCTCAATAAAAATCAACAAAAAAATGTAAAAAAAAAAGAATAGCCATGAAAAGTCCTAAGATACTTGAATATTACTTTCTGCTTAAATTAAATATGGAGAGTTAAATATTATATATATATATATATAGTAACAATAGCATTTCCTGCATGTTGTGTGAATTCAGCTCTTTACTGGTGTGGAGCAAGAGAAAAGGCACAGATGTTTCTCACATAATTATATTAGATAATTAACAGTCCCAAATCTAGTGGGCCCCAGGAGCTTGTCAACTCATTACACAAATAAGAAAAGGCAAACTGGTACCCCCACAGCCTGGGAGTTTGCATACAGGATGAGAGCCTGAGATGTCTCCAGTTGTAAAGATTCATTCTTTTAGGGTCTTTTTTTTCTCTTCTTTGAAGTGTCTACTACAGAAGACGATTAACACATAGCTTATTGGATTGAAAACTAAATAAATCAATATTGCCTTCTGTAAACCCAGAGAACTCTCAAGGATGTTTTTACAAGATGTACTTATCTTTAATAATCTTCAGTGAACAGATTTTCACAATTGATCTACTCAGGGTCAGGGGAGACCGGGGAAACTTGCTTTGTGGTTAACCTTCATGGGCCTTTATTAGTTGTTGGTATTTCGTGTTGTTTGTTTCCTCTGTGGTAGGAATGAAAAGCAGAGGTAGGAATGAAAAGCAGCATTACAAGCAAGATCTATCGGTGGCTTTCACTCCCAGAGCACCGGAATAATGTAAATGGAGTATTAACAGAAGAACACCATTGCAAATTCTTGTAATTCTCCATAGATCCATCTAATCCAGTCTTCTCTGTGATAAAAAAAGAATACTGATTGCTAAAGAGAACCTTTCATATGAGACTGTGCAGTGTTCCCCTTTAGAGAGTTTGGCGATTATATAAGTCTCTGATTCTATATCAAGGGGTTTGAATATGTGCTGCACAGCAGCAAAATACCAAGTTGACTGCTACGCTGCACATATTAGACCTTTCCTGCTCACCCTCCAGAAGGAGAAACTGCAAGAGAAAAATTTCAGTGTATTTTGGGAGTTTAGGGCTATGGCAGTCAAACTAAAATAAAACATGAAACTCATGTACTCCAGTGGAGGGGACTGAACCTTCTCCAGAGTTGCTGAAAACAGAAGAGGGAGGAAAAGAACCAGGAAGTCATCCCACTTCTTGATCGGCACATTAGGATTTGCATGAGTTCTGAGTCAATACAGAGTGATGCCTCTGAGAGACTACAAGTTTAGTCCTCCAAAGCTGCCATCACTGTGGACATTTCAGATGCTTTCCTTCCCCCATGTTTTAAGTGTGGACCACAGGCACTTGAATAGCTTCTGGGAGACGGCTCCCTGTGCTTTGAGAGGGGCTTCTTTTCTGTGCTTATTCAGCTCTATGGCATTGTCAAAGACACTCAGAACTGAGTCTGAGCCAAACTCAGTAAACAAAGGGGGAGTCACCTGTAGTATACCACTGATTGTGCGGACTGACGAAGTGCTGTGCTGGTGCTCTCAGAATCTAGCCAACAAAGGTAACAGAGCCAGGGCAATGTAGAAGGAAGACTAAGCAAAGTAAGTATGTGTCTGCTACAAAACAGGTACTTGGAAAGAGGAAGAATAAATATAAGCGCAAGCAAGTCTGTTGTAGTTATCTGGCCCAATTTCTCACAAACTTAGCAACCTGCGTAATGAACAACAATGAACTGAGTCTTCAGTCAGGCCTAAGGATTCTGGGTGGATTCACAGTGAAAAAGACTTGCCATCCTACAAAGGATTGAGAGCAAAGACAAGACAGAAATCAACATAGCATCTCTGAGGGAAAGAGGATAGCTAGCACCTTCTATATGTGGTCTCTTAGGTATCATTATCCCTTATTATTTGAATCTGTATTCTTCCACTGTAATATAATACAGTCAGGAGTAAAATGTTTTTTCTTGGCATTCGTCAAACAAGAGTATGATCTTTAGGAGTCTCGGTACTGGTGAGATGCCTTTCCTTCAGTCCAATTTGTTTTCTACATTTTCATCCACCTAAAATCCATAGTACAATATGTAACAGATGAGACATTAGTTGGATGTCAAATTACTTAACTGTTTCGTAATGGAGCAATCTTTCTATTCTTCATTCTCTTGACTCTGACAGGCCTTACTTCATTTTCTGCTTCTCCTAGCTTGCACAAGGCTAAGGCTGGCACACAGCCCCAACACCTATTTGCTGTAATAAAGCGAATTCCGTGGCTGCCTGTTAGAGAGTCAGCGTGGGAAAAAGTAAATGGGGTTCTTGCAGCCAATCAACTAAATATACTTAGGACAAGTAAGCCAAGAATTTCACCTTGATACAGAAGACAAACAGTATGGGAAATAAAGGATCAAGGGGGATTAAGCGTATGTGGAAAGGAATCATCTGCCTATAATAGACACAAGGAAAACAAATAGAAAATCTGTCGCCAGGATTACATAAAGATTATATTGGAAATTGTGGGATGAAAGAAGGGATAAGAAGGAAGCAGCTTAGCAGTAAGCTAGGTCCCGGTAGGTACGTTTCTAAGCAATGATGGTGGGAAAGATCCTATTGTTAAAGGTTAGCAGAGCTAAGACAGAGATGGTGCAGGAAACATGACTAACATGGACTGCTTGGGGCCTGGCATGGCTGTGCGATGCTGGGACAATAAAAGTGTTAGATTGATGAGGGTAGAAAGGAAGAAAAGAGCTCTCTAGTAAGGTCACACGTTAGTGAGCTCAGGTCTTAGCAAAGCAGCCAGATGTCCGGGCTGATAGAGGGTCTTTCTTCATCTATATACAGTGTGTGAGGCTCAGGGAGCTCTTGTGGATACGTCCAGCTCTGCCCATCTGAGAGTAAGAAGGATCTTAATGATCTGTCTTTCCCACTCTTACTGAAGGGCTCACCCTCACCAAGCATCTATGTGCTTTCTCTCCTCAATTGTCTGTTAAATAGGAGCTGTGCTACTGATTGACAGATTCGCCAGTCTAATACCCAGCACAAGAGAACAGACTTGATCAATGTGCTGAACCAACTCTTTGACCTACCCCTATGATTAGCTATAGTTAACCTATATCATCCCTCTAAGAGTTTTCCCACGAGCAACACGTATGACCAATACATGGAGAAGACCAGAGGTTCGGGGGAATTAACCCCTAGGAATAATACTTAACTGTAGAGGGCTTCAAGTTGGTGGACAAACAAATATCCCAATTTTTTTTAACCCCCAATTTGGCAAGTCTGGTGTGGATGCCCTAGAGTTTGTCAGTGGATTTTGTGCAGGCTGGTTTTGTGTGTTGACTCCACTCAAGCTAGAGTCATCAGAGGAAGGAGCCTCACTTGAGGAAATGCCTCAATGAGATCGAGCTGTAAGACATTTTCTCATCTTGTGATCAATGGGTGAGGGCCCATCCCATGGTGGGTGGCATCATCCCTGGGCTGCTGGTCCTGGGTTCTATGATAAGGTGGGCTGAGTAAGCCCTGGGAAGGAAGCCAGTAAGCAGTGCTGCTCCATGACCTTTGCATCAGCTCCTGCCCCCAGAATCTTGTCCTGCTTGAGTTCCCTTCCTGACTTCCTTCAATGATGAACAGCAGTGCTGAAGTGTAACTCAAATAAACCCCTTCCTCCCCAACTTGCTTTTTGTCGTGATGTTTTGGATGTTTTGCCAAAGCAATAGAAACCCCAGCTAAGCCAGGATTCCAGGGAGGGTTACTGAATCCCAGCTGCCCATAATGACAACCCACACAAAAGTGCAGTTGCTCCTTTTTCCCCCCCCTTTCTACATCTTAACCCTGCATCTCCATCACTCTCTGGATGATTTTGTCTCAGTGACTTCTAGGAAGCATGATAACCTTCCACTAAGAGGCTACTTTTAGGAGAAATAAAAGTTACGACACACCAAGATGTCATGCATTAATGAAAATGAAAAGATAAAAACCTGAGTGCTTCCAATACCTTTTGCTCTTGGAACATACAGCCCCCTATTGTGGTAGGCACTGTTAATATCCTTATTTTATGCAAGAGGAAGGTGAGGCTCTGAGAAATAAAATGACTCAGGTAGTGGCAGATATAGGGGTCAAATGCAAACATATCTGATCCAAAGCCACTTCTCCATCTGCAGCATCACATTTCCAACAAGCCTTTTCTTAGCAGGACTGGACTGAGGACACAGACTGCTTTCACAGCTTCTTCGATAAGCCACCAGAAGAGGACTTGGGAAGCAGTGTTGGTCATATCATGAAAGTGTCCAGGAAAGAGGTGAAAACAAGGTTGAGAAGTTTCAAAATCAAGTTACAGGTGTGGAAAGGAAGAGACAATAATAAATGCTTTCTTCTTTTCAGAGGGTGTTGGAGCACTGTCTCTACATGAGGACCATCTTCACACTGTTATCCTGAGGACCCAGGTCCCACTAGGTACGTGCTTCAGATGAGCAAGGAGAGAAGACACACACACACACACACACACACCAATGACTGCCTGATCTTTGGCTAGATCTCCAGATGCGTTTTTGGAATCCTTACACAGATCCTCAACAAAGCAAGAAAAGAGGCAGGGCATTC
The DNA here is from genome assembly GCA_001685075.1 of Bramus lutescens. Classification (NCBI taxonomy): domain Eukaryota; kingdom Metazoa; phylum Chordata; class Mammalia; order Rodentia; family Cricetidae; genus Bramus; species Bramus lutescens. The sequence goes on along the minus strand of LOEQ01000098.1, from coordinate 771,220 downwards.
AGGGCTTAAGTTAGGAAACTGAAGAGTCAGTGACTCCCACCCGAGATTTGATTTCAAGCACCCCTCCTACCTCTGATCATTAATTGTGCCAATGTCAAGGGTGATACGATCTCTGCTGGCAAAACAATACTGAAGAGGATGGTACCACCTTGTCCAGCAAACCCTCATAAATCCTGAATTCTCAGGGTATTGAGGAAGACCCAAGACTTCATACCCCAGGGCCCTGCCACACTAAAACTGACTCCAGTTCACATTAATTCTCTAATGAGAATTAATACTCACATTCATACTAATATTCACAGTTCACATTAATACTCAAGTGAGACCCAAAAGTTCCTAAAGACAAGCAGTATTGCCCTGGCTCTGCCAAGAATGAGCTGTGGAGCCTCAGCAAATCCGCATCTGCTTCTTCAGCTTTGAAATGATTGTGGGTTAAATCATATGATCTTAAAGGTCTCTACTAAGTACCAGCTGCTATGACTTTCTCAGCAACTTGCCAGGAAGGCAGTCTCCCAGAGAGCAATTAATTAAACAATAACAATAGAATTAAAGGCAAGAGCTGTGCTATTGATTCCTCAACCACCCTAGAGAAACTTATCTCCAACCATAGCAGCCCGCATGTCACTCACAGATAAGATGTAAAGCTTCCTGTATGAGGCAATTTGAGTAGAAGACAACATACAGTACTCACCACAGCATTATCCCAAGAAGTTCTCGGTGCTGACTCTTCAGACTGCCTTGGATAGTGTTGAGAATACTGGATAGTGAGAAACTGACGGTTATAGACAGAAGTTTCTGTCCCACCCGGTCCTGCAGCTGTTCAGTCCCAAAGAAACATAGAGGCTTTAATTAATTATAAACTGTTTGGCCTGTTAGGTCAGGCTTATTATTAACTAGCTCTTACAACTTAAATTAAGCCATAATTCTTGTCTATGCTGAGCCACGCAGCTTGGTGCCTTTTCTCAGTGAGGCCGAAGGTAAAGAATCAGTGATGGGAAACGGTTGTGGCCACATTCTATGAAATAGTTTAGCTCTCAGTGTGGATCTGTGAAGGTTCTCACTCATTAAGAAATTCATCTGGCATTCAGTTTACAGCCTTCTACACAATCAAAAGCACACGCCAGTGCTCCTAAAGCCTCCATAGCAGGGTTTGCTGGGGTCTTGTAGACAGTGTCAACACTGGCACTGCAGAGCAGTTCCATGAAAAAAACGGGCCAGTTGCAGAATCACTCTTGGTGGGAGAGGGGAGCCACTTGATCAGTGTGTCTGTTTCAAATACCTGAACATAGTTGCAAGTCAGTTATTAGAATATAAGTGTCACGTAGCCTGAACTGGCTGACTCCTGTGACTAGGCAAGACTTCCTGTAGAGGGACTGGGACACCAAACCAGCCATATAATAACCTTCGACCTACATACAGTCTATCCTGCCTTTGAGATGTACTGGGGTAAGGATGGAACAAACATTGTGAGAGTGGCCAACCAATGGCTGCTCCAGTCTGAGACCCATGCTGTGAGAGTGAGTCCATCCCTGACACTGCCTAGAGAGACAGGAGGCTGGATAGCCCCAGAGATCTAGAATAGAACCAAACATGTCTGGATTAAAAAAAAAAGTCACTATTATAACGCCTAGTGATACTCTGTTATGCTCATAGATTGGTGCCTAACCAGATTTTCAACACGCAGGCTTCATCCAGCAACTGATAGAAAAGAGACTCACAGCCAAACATTTAGCCAATCTCAGGGAATCCTGGTGAAAAGAGGGAGGAGGATTTCAGGAGCCAGAAGGGTCAAAGACATCACAAGAAAACCCACAGAATCAACCAACCTAGGCTCATAGGCACTCACAGAGTCTGAACTGACAGCCAGGGAGCCTGCATTGCACTGACCTAAACCCTCTGCTTCTTTGTGATGGTTATATAACCTGGTCTTCTTGTAGGATCCTAACAGTGGAAGCTGGGAGTGTCTCTAACTCTTTTGCTGGCTTTTGTGTGCCTATTCCTCATGCTGGATTGTCCTGCCCAGTCTTAATACAAGAGGAGGTGCTTAGTCTTACTGCAATTTGATATGCCAAGTTTTGTTGATATCCATGGAAGGCCTGCCCTTTCCTGAAGAGAAATGGAAGAAGAGTGGATTGGGGGGGAGAGGGGAGGTGGCAAGAAGGGGGTGGGAGGAAATGGGGAGGGGAAACTGCAGTTAGGATATAAAATAAATAACTTAAAAATAAAAAAGTATCAAGGGCCTAGATACATGGCTCAGTAGACAAGGGCATTAGCTGCTCTTCATAAGACCAGAATTTGATTCTGACTACTTGTGACTCCAACTTGAGGGGTTCCGACACCTTTTAGCTTGCACAGGCACCCACACATGTATACACCTATACAAACACTCACAGAGAAGCAGACAGACAGACCAACAGACAAATACAGAGAGAAAGCAAAAGACGGGGATGAAAATTAAAATTTTAGCCAGTTGACATGATAGTGTGGATGGAGAAAAATCTCAGGGTCCTATCCCTAGATAAAGTGCTATAGGCAATTAATAACTGAGAGAAGAGGAGTCATTCTTCTCTAGCAACAAACTCTGATAGGTTATCTAATCCAGGGTGCTCAGCTGTTGTTGAATACTGAATACTTGTTTAACTATGCAAAGATGTGTTTTATTTGTTTAATTATGTAAATATTTGCTCCATTTGTTTCGCTATGTAAAAATGGGTAGCATTTGTTTATGTTGTAGAATATTTGTTTAACTATGTAAACATGTGTTGCTGTTTGACCTTGCCTCCCTAAGGTACCTGATTGGCCTAATAAAATAGTGAGAGAGGAGGTATAGACAGGACTTCCAGGCAGGGAAAGTAGGAGGAGGAGGAATTCAGGTTCAAGGGAAGAAAGAAAAAAAGTCACCAGGGAGATGCCAAGGGTCAGCCAGACAGTAGGGCATACACAATGAAAGAACGGTAAAAGTCCCAAGGCAAATGTAGATAAATAGAAACAAGTTAAATTACGTTAAAAGAGCTACTGGGACAAGTCTAAGCTAAAGCCGAGCATTCATAATTAATAACAAGTTTCTGTGTCTTTATTTGAGAGCTGGTTCATGCCCCAAAGAAAAAGTCAACTACAGATTGCACTTAACATGGAGCTTAAATTTCCACATGGGGTCTGAGAAAGCTGGAAAATAAAAATGGGTATGAATCCTTTAAGAGGCTCTGCTATGGTCAGAGTCCTTGAGCAGTTGACATAATAAGATGAAACAGCAAGCTAATTTCCTAGAGTTGGGGCAATTAAATGTAGCTCTCAGACAAACACAGCTCTCAGTTAAATGCAGCTCTCAGCCAGGCCCAGGGGCTTAAGGCTCAGAGCTCTCAAAGACCTGAGAAAGGGGTGGAGCCAACCGCCAGAACTGAATGACTGAGAGTCTAGCTACCTCTTAGTAGTTTAAGGTTTGGCTCAAATGGGCAGAGAACACTACAGGTGCACAACAAAACAGGTCCATTAAAAAAAAAAAACTTTAACAGATTATAATAGTTATAGTGTGTATAAATGCTTAAGAAAGAAAAGAAAATGGGTATAGATACTCATAGGAAATTTTAAAAATAATTAAGACATCTTAAAGAAAGAATAAAGTAATATAAAAAGAATAAGCCACATGAAGATGGGAAATACACAGGGTGTCTGGATCCTGTATGGTGCTTTGTTGACTTTGAATTTTTTGAATGTTGATAAGTGGCAGCTGCTCTTATAAGAGACATAAGGAACTGCTGGATCAAACCAGCCTAGATACTTTAGTAATGTCTTAACTTTAAAATGCAATTCAGAAAATGTATTGCATTGTGGGAGAGGTTATGCTTTTGTTTCCACAGGAAATGAAAGGCTGTAGATTCCTTCAAAATTAATAGAGACCATATTTGACTGGGGAAGATCCCCTGAAAATCTTGGCTATAGACATAAAGAAATAAACCTTGAAAAACTACAAGACAAGTAATATATATATATATGCTGATCCTTTGACACAGAAATATCTGGAGGACTGAATGAGAAATGACAAATCTTGTTGGTTACAGAGTTCTCATGACTTTTTATTACATGACATCCTTTCATCCTTTCAGACAGAGGTTTGCTTATAGAATCCAAACAAATTCATAAAGTTGACAGATATCTTTTACCTACTCAAAACAAAAATCACCTTTGGCTGGCTTGTGTACAACACACAGTCCATACCTGTGTTAATGCAGATATGCATGTTACCTTTGAAAGTTTGTGTGTTTTCAGAACAAGGGTACCAGAAAATGGGTTATCCCCATTGTCCAGCCTTTCAGAATATTTCTGTTGCAGTTTCCTCAGAGTTCTGCATTCACAACAACTTCAAGACTGCTAATTGAGGTGGTCCAGTCTCACAGACTCTTCTAGCCAGGACTTCAGATAAGCCCTGCACTTTCCTATTACACAGAGACTGAACAACAAAAGTTATAGCCAATTTTCTTATAGCTTGATCATGATCTCAATTTCCTCAGGGTCTCCTGGGGATGTTGTCACTCCCAGACACCAGGAAGCAGTCTAAAGAACACAACATCCACATTCCCAAGAGGTAGGATGGATAAGTTTTGGTCATTCAGTGGGTTATGGATATTTGTTATCATTTAGTGGGGATATGGGAACTTAGGATGAAAAAAAAAGCCATTCATCTCAAATATTTTACATTGGTATGTATTTTTTATTTTGATTTTATTTATTGATTGATTGGTTGCTTTTATTTGATTAACTTTTTATTTATTTTACATACTGTCCACAGTTCTTCCCCTTCTCTTCTCATTCCCTCCACCACCTCCCATCTAATCTGCTCCTAATCTACTCTTGCTCCATCTCTATTCAGAAAGTACCCAACCTACTATGGTCCCTGGTATGGATTTTTGTATACTGGTAAAAATTTAAAGTTATTTTTGTTATGGCATGTATATGTTCCTACTCTTGTTTATGGTATTATATCCATGCAGCTCATTTAAAATGTTATATAAAGTTCTAGTCCTTGAAAGCTATTATTAAAAATTGTTTAAGATAATTAAGAAATTTGGGTTAGTAGTTAGTCATCTATAGCAATCAAACTTGTAGTCATGTTAGATGTATTTTCAAAGTTAAAGAGATATATTTTTGTTTTAATTTTATTTAAATAACATATATTTTAGATAAACAGGTGATCTTCAAATACTTCAGAGACCTACAAGATGTTTAATAACCTAAGGCTTTTCATGACAGTGAGAAATGTCTGCTCCTGGCAGAACCAATCTACTTCATAAAAAGATTATGGACATCAAAGAACCTCCATATGGAGTTTGTTTTCACTGTAACAAAGCTAGCCTTTTAGGCAAGAAACTGCTCTTGCCTCCATTGCTGACAGTTTGCTGTCCAAATTGAACAAGCAGAACACAAAAGAAGGCAACTGCTGGACTTTACCAAGACAAAGTAGGAAAGTCCTTCAAAATTTCTGCTTCACAGAAAAGTTTGTCAGATATTCTAGGCCTGTAGGCTGAATATGGATGCTCCAACATTGCAGAGGAACCTTGGGTGATTATCCAGGCAGTCAGATGTCTTTGTCATTTCTATAGTTTTGGAAGTTTCTTGCTCTGTACTTTCTGTTTACTTGGGTAGTATTATATCTTTCTTGGGTCTCTGATGGAGTTGAAGACATGATAGTTATAATTTTCCTTGTCATCAAATTCAAAAAGAAACTTATTTAAGAGGTATAAAGTGTATAAGGGTGAAAGATATAAAAGGTTAAATTGTTTTTCTAAGAAAATTTTGAGGTCTAAGAAGATAATTTGGGGTTCAAAATACGATTAAGATAGAGAGTAATTTAGGTACACAACTTTGAACTCACCAAGATAGGATATATAATGAATTTTTTCTCTGAATTTGCCAAATGCAAATGGACTGGATATTAGAAATGTAATTGTTTTTAAACTCATTCTTCATTTTACATACTAACTACAGTTTCCCCTCCCTCCTCCTGCTTCCTTCCCCCACCTCCCCTCTACCTCCCACCCACTCCTACTCTGTCTAAATGTAACTCTTAATTGTTAATTGTTCTTATTGTATACAGTCTTACCACGTTAAAATTAAAACCTTTCTTTCTATTAGACAAAAAGGGGAAATACTGCAGAATATCTGTTTAACTATGTAAAGATGTGTCACATTTGTTTAACTGTGTAAAAATATGTTGATGTTTTATCTTGCCTACTTAAGGCACCTGATTGGTCCAAAAAAAAAAAACGGAATGTCCAATAGCAAGAGAGGAGGTGTAGACAGGAATTCTGGGCAGGGAGAGTCAGGAGGAGGAGGAATTTAGGCTCAGGGGAGAAAGAAAGAGTCACCAGGGAGATGACTAGGGTCAGCCAGCCAGACACAGAAGAAGCAGGAAAACAGAACACACAGAATGAAAGAGAAGTAAAAAAAAAAGGCCCAAAGCAAAATGTAATTAAAATAAAAAGGTTAGATTAAGGTAAAAGAGCTAGTGGTATAAGCCTAAGTTAGGCCAAGCATTCATAATTAATAAGACTCTGTGTCTTTATTTGGGAGCTGGTTGGTGGCTCCCCAAAAAATCCAGCTCCAGTCAGCTCTGTACAGATGAGCAGCACTAAATGAACTACAGCAGACTGTATTTATATATAGGTACAGACATAAATGTATGTAACAATAATTAAAGAGAGGAAGTGGGGGAACATGGAAGAAGTTGGTAGGGGAGATGGGGGTGAAAATGATTTAATACAATATTCGTGTAAGAAATTCTTCAAAATCCTTTTCAAATATTTATTTTAAAAATTTCTAAAATGGTATCTGGCCCAGTGAGTAGGATCCAGATGTAACTATCCATTGGTAATATTCTAAATCAGATGGATAACTGTGCTTCAATAATGTATTTATTATAGAACAGGATCCCAGCCAGTGGCAAACCTGCTGTGCAGGGAACCTGGCAACATTGGTGTAGGCAAGACGTCAATTATTTTGCTGTGCATGGCAGATGAAAGGAAAGGAATCCAATCCCAGCAGTGTGACTGGGGTGAAAGCCAAGACTCTGGGCTTTGCAGATACAACAAATGAGGAATGACAAGTAAAGGAGGGCTCTCAGGTCAAGATCACAACAGCAAGACAGTTGCTGCTTGACCCTGCTGATTTCTTGCCAGGCCCCAGAGTAGATATGGTTAAAGTGGAATGCACTGTTATTCAGTAATTTTTACGTGAGATTGACAATGAGGCTAGATAGTTCATTTATGACTTACTTCCTTATTTTGGACACATAATCATCTCTTATATGCTATGAACTTTATTGGATATTTAACTTAGAGCAGTTCAGCTATCACAGAATTATAAATATGACTACCATCTATTGAGTGCTCATCTTATCCTGGAAACTGCTAAGTATCATAGTGTCTTTAGCAAACCTTGAAACAAAGCTATAAAGGTTAAAAACTGCATTCATTAACTTTCTGCTCCTATGACAAAATACTGGAGATAATCAACTTGAAGGAGGGAAGGTTTCTTTTACGTCAGTTTCACAAGTTGTAGTCCATAGTCACCTGACCTGGTCACCCTGGGTCTATGGTAAGGCAACAGATCATGACAGGGTAGTATGGTGAGCAACCTATTCCTGTGAGACTCAGGAAGCAAGAGAAAATAGATCAAAATTCCATAAACCCCTTCCAAGGCAGGCCCCAGTGATCTAAACTTACTACTGGTACCTACTTGTTAAAGGTTCTATTACCTTCCAATAGTGCCAAACTGAGAACCAAGCCTTCCAGCAAGGGCCTTTAAAAGACATTCTTGATGGAAGCTCTAACACAAGCTCTAATTCTAATTGTGTATGATAGATAGATATATACAAAGACCTGGATTGTATGATTGCTTTGTTTGTCATCATAAATAAAATAAACACTAGGAGCTGGAGAGATAACTCAGGAGTTAAGAGCACTTTTTGTTCGCAACCATTCATAACTCTAGTTACAAGAGATCCAATGCCCTTTTCTGATCTCTGAGCTCACTAGACATGCACATGGTGTATGTACACATACATACATGTAAGCAAGACATTCACACATAAAATAAAATAAATCTAAAAAAGTAATAAAGTCAGTAACAGTACATGATTTAAGTTACACTCTTTTTACTATAGGACACTTTTATCAAGTGTTATTATTTTACTGCCTTCTGTAATTATCAATCTGAAAACAATACAAATGAATGAAAATTCGTTATCTACATTTGTGATTTTCCTCTAAAAATAAAAACATGTGCCAGCTGTTTGAGGATTACAGGTGATTTTAATATGTAGGTAGTCCACTGCCCATAAAGGGAAGGAGCTCTCAAAAAGGCAAGCAGAACTTCTCAACCACAGTATTATGTTAGGCCTTCCATTGGCCAAAAACAATATGGTCTGATTGAAATGGACAATATAAAACATTGAAAGTGTTTAATGTTGTATGTCAGTGGACAGGAAACAGTGCATTCTGAATCTGTACATTGCTTCAAATAACAAATTGTCAATCATAGCCCAATTCCAGAGCCGTGAAAGGAAGCTGAAATGCCATCTCTACAAATCTACAGAAACTGACATGTCCTTTTGGAAACAATCATCGCAGCACAAATCCCACGAGATCTGGGATAAATCTGAATGTCACAGGGACATTCACACTCTGTAAAAGTCATCCCTAAAAAAACTGGTCACAAAATAACAAGGTGATACTTGAAAAGGTGAAGGTCAAACTTCAACTCTCCATAATCGGTATTTTCAAGACATGAGAGGTCGAAGTTGAGCAGGACACAAGAGCTTCAGAAAGGAGACAAGAGTTCTCCATATCTACTTGTCCTTAAACCACCGGTTCTCAGCCTGTGGGTCACGACCCCCATAAGATATTTACATTACAATTCAAACAGTGGCAAAATTACAGTTATGAAATAGCAATGAAATAATCTTATGGTTGGAAGTCACCACAACATGAAGAACTGCATTAAGAGGCTGCAGGCATTAGGATGGTTGAGAATCACTGACTTAAACCCACAAAGCTTGTGGTAAGGAAAGCCATGGAAATAAACTAGAAATTCACCTGAAGAAAGGTTTCAATTAGGAAAATGCCCTACTGACCCAACAGACTCCAACAACTGGTATTTCTGAACTATTGATGCTGAAAATTAAAAACAGAGGATATGGCTTCAATCTACAAATCAGGCCCTGGCAATGAACAGAGAGAGAGAGAGAGACAGAGAGACAGAGAGACAGAGAGAGAGAGACAGAGAGACAGAGAGACAGAGACAGAGAGAGAGACAGAGACAGAGAGACAGAGACAGAGAGAGCTTTACTTTCCTTCAGACTCTGACGATGGTATCTGTAGTTTCGAATCCACAGGCAATTAGGATTAGTTATCTTCTCTACTTGGTTCATCAATCTTTAAAACAAAAAGGCTGCCAAGAATCACAAATCTCCATGCATGTGATATGAAATGTAGATGTTACATGTAGAGCATGTAAAAGAACTTTGTAAAATAACATTGTTCTCAGATAAAGTTCCAGTCTTAGTATCTCTCTTCTGTCTTAAGAATTAACGGTTGGTGACCTGTAGGTTCCCCT
>LOEQ01000098.1:749416-761552 GCA_001685075.1 Bramus lutescens | reverse complement strand
TCATACAATCCGAACTCTGCTGAGAGATTGACTGTGGATCTCTACATCTGCTTCCATCAGTTAAAGGATGAATGTTCTCTGATGACAATTAGAATATCACTAACCTGTAACTTGGTCTGTTTGTGGGACTCCTAGCAGTAGGATCAAGACCTGTCCCTGGCACTTGAGCTGGCTTTTGGGAACTCATTGCCTGTGCTAGGATGCCTTGGCCAACCTTGATGCAGGGGGAGGAGCTTGGTTCTGCCTCAACTTGATGTGCCCTGCTTTGTTATCTCCTATGGGAGGCCTGCCCCTTTCTGAAAGGAGGAGTGGAGGGGGAGGGGATTAAAGGGAGGTGGGAGGAGAGAATGGGAAGAGAGGAGGGAGGGGAAACTGTGGTTGGTACGTAAAATAAATTTTAAAAATTTAATTAAAAAACGCACAAAAAATTAACATTTGGGCTGGGGAGACAGCTCAGTCAGCATGCTCAGTCAGCATGTTGATTGTAAGGTGGGTATGAAGACCAAAGTTTAACTTCCAGAAACCCTGTGAAAAAAACAGCTGGGCTTGGTGGCATGCACTCAGAATCCCAGCACCAAGAAGGCAAAGGCAAGGGGATCCCTGTGGGCTCACTGGCCAGTCAGCCTACCCTACTGGGCAAGTTCCAGACCAGTGAGAGACCATAACTAGCAAAGAGGAATGGGGGAACAGAAACCCAAAGTTGGCATTACTTAAGCATGTGAACTTCACCATTAAAACAGGGCAAATTCATACAGCTTAACTAGTGCATCCTGGGGTAGCTCAGGATCACTGTACTTTGCTATTGCCCTTCAGTATCATCAAGTGTTTATATGTGTGTGTGTGTTTATATGTGTATATATAATCATATATGCATTTATTTATATGCACATATGTGCATAATTATACCTGCTTCAAACCAAGGAAACTATTCACAAGTTGAAAAGCATCAGTTCACATGACCCCAATTTCCTGCTTTCTCCAAGACATATCACTTTGGGAAGGCTGGAAGTATTTATACTAATCTGAGCATTAGTGACCGTATGCTATTCCTCTTTTAAAGATTCAGCAACCATGCCATTAAAGGAAAGGTGTATAAGCACCCAAGTCACAGAGAACAAATGTTTTACCCAAGGTACACCTATTACAGACTTGACATTGAGCAGGGAATTAAATGCCAAAAGCATTATCATCCCCAAGACATTTAGTAGAGTTCTATATAGTCATGAGCAGAAATCCCCAAATGTTACAACTTTTTCCTGCTAAGTTACCTGCAGAACAGTGTGTGTTGAATCTGCCCAAAAGTATTTAATTGCTCACATACATTTTGTTATGTGCATACCAATAGCAGAGAAGTTGGTGCACCATTAATTATCTCAGTGCAAGCTTTCCCCATCACTATCCACTTACTTTCTCTTGCAGAACTGGTACATCAAAGAACATCCATTAAACTTCATGCCCTTAAAACCCATTAGGTTTTAATCAGCCACTGTGGTGGAGTTCAAAAATCCCAGTTGGAGTATAGAGTGTTTCATGAGCATTTGCGAGTTTGCTCAGAATCAGGGTATTCATCAGCTATGAACTTGGCAAATAGTATACATGTAATTCTCAACTTTTCCAGTCAGTAGAGTTTGGGGGATCAATTTTCAAATATTTTATGCCCTGATACCTTTTTCATCAAACAGCTTTCTGTACTCAAGCTTAGCTTCATTGCTCGCTCCTTCATAGACCAGCCTCTCTGCTTTTACAATTAGTAAGCAAGTCTTTGGTGCACTCTGCTGTTTTCAAACTAAATGTTTGCATACAAACTGAAAGTCCTTGTCTTTTGCCTAACGCAAGGTTCCACGCATTTTTCTTGGGTTCTTGCTTCTTGTTGTCAACATAAAACATCAATAGCTTGTCCTTGTGTTTCCCAAAGTTATACAGTAGAGAAACACATGCACCACTTAGTAAACACCACAGGCAACTATACCATGAACATTTTTCCTAACATGCTCCTAGGAATTCAACTTTCACTGTTTAATAATTTTAAAATTGAAACACTGAATTTCATTTCTCTTTCTGGGATTCATACTATCTCAAGGCTGATATGCCCTACGTTCTGTCTTTCATTGACTTTCTGTACTCAGTCTCGTACCTCATAGTCTCGTTCATTAAATGTTCTTGCATTCTCTCTTTCTGTGTCTCTCTGTCTTTATCTCTCACATTCTCTCTCTGTCTCTCTCTCTCTCACACACACACACACACACATATGCACACACACACATGCACACACACCTAGTCCTCTCCTCTTCTCTATTTCTAGCTCCCAGGTTTCCTATATTTCTCTGACTTCCATCTTAATGGGTGTCTGATTTACTTTATGGATCCAATAGCTCGTTCAATCTCTTGATACAAATGAAGATCTTGGAGTTGAGCTGTCTTTATATAGTAGCCTTACTTTCCATGAATTTTATTTGTTTCCTTGGGAATAATGTTTTGTTTGTTCTCTTTCCTCTCCTGAGGTTCTACCAAATATACAGGGTATTTCGTGGCTCTCAGCTCACTGTTACAGTTGGGAAAATTAAACAATTAGCTGGCACCTTTATATTCGTAAGTGAGACTCACAGATAAGCAGCCATTTCTCTTCAGGAGAGCTAACACTGGGTTAGCAGTCTATAGTACTGAATCCCTACGTGTCCAGTCATGAGGATGCCAATGCTTACAGTGTCTCTATAGATTCATGTCCCTTTGCTTGATAGATTGTTTGCTTCTTTTTCCTGTGCAGTAAATGTGAAACTGTGACCTTCCCTCTTCAGAAAGGGGACTGTGCCTGGGAAACTGTTTCACACAGAAACTTGCTCTGTACCACCCACCCACAGCCACACGCCTGTCCTGTCTCTTCTGCATGCTTCTTCAGATCAGCATCCTTCCTGCAGAGCCCACCCTCCTGATTCACTTTCCCACTGACTCCTGTCTTGAAGAAATCTGTTTAACATCTACCTGCTAACAGACTCCTTTCTGTTCTTTTTATTTTTAAGCACATCTATCTCTTCCATTCCTTTCTTATTAATAAACAAAAACGTCTTAGGATAGAAAGACACAGGGTTGATATACAGTTTACCCAAAGAGTTTCATTTCTGGATTTTAAACTGTGTATGCATTAAGGAAAAGAATAAGACTATGTAAAATATATTAAATTGTGTAGTTGATTGCACAGTCCCTAACTGTATAATTGGAAAACAAACATTTTCTATCCCGGAGTGTTTCTTCATTAAATCTTTTCTTCCAAAACTAACTTGGTGAGTTTACCTGCAAGCTCGCAGCACAGTTCTGCCTCTGTTTCTTATAGGTTCTAGGGCAGCAGTTCTCAACCTGCGGGCCATGACCCCTTTGGGGACTGAATGGCCCTTTCCCAGGGGTCGCATGTCAGATGCACATCCTGCATATCAGAAATTTACATTATGATTCATACCAGCAGCAAAATTACAGTGATGAAGCAGTAGCGAAAATAATTTTACGGTTGGGCATCACCACAACATGAGGAACAGGATATGATGGTCGGGGCTCAATGAAAAGTGATAATGCATGCCTCCTGAACTAGAATTAAGCATGTAAAAGATAACAGGTTTGCACCAAGCATGGTTCTCCTCTAACAGTGCTGTCCTGTGAAACCGCAACCATCAGGCCGGCCCTATATGTCTCAGTCCTCTCTAATCATAAGAAAATCTGACTATACGACATGGAGTTTACTAAGAGTCTCAAGCTGCAACCTATTCACCGCTTGCTTTGGTTCTGAGCCAAGGCCAGCCTGCTCTTGACCAGTGACTATATGATGGGACTATTAGGTTCCAGTCATTCCTGTGGCATGGGACTCCTCTTATGAGCAATCTTTGTTCTTGACATTATGTCAGCCACACGTCAGTCAGAGGCTCCACCTGCCTGACTCTGCTGTCATCTCCTGTCTCTTCCTCAGACATTTTATCTCCATGACAGCATGAAGGCTCTCCTGTCCTACCCACTCCTCTTTCCGAACCCTTTCATCTTATGCAGACACTGCCTCTTCCCTGCTGTACCATAAGCTGTTCGTGTTGCTAATTTAATCTTAGCATCTACATCCCCATGGATTCAATGGATTCACAGCATCTCTTGATCCCACATTATGTAAGATAATGAAATTTATCTCCTTACGACGCCTTCTACCTCACTTCTTCCAGAGTCTCTCACATCACTTTTAATTTCCATCTCAAGCATAATTATTTCTGTATTGGTAGTGCTTGTCTGTGTTCATCTCTAAAATAAGTATATTTAAAATGTTTCCATTGAGTCTATAAATACATCTGATGTACATATTCTAAAAACTGAATAACAATAAGCAGGATTTACAGAGCTATGATTATATAATTATATGTATTTTTAACTTAATGCTGTGGTTTATCTTTAAGCAATCAATCTAACTTAGGTTGGATCAAGTACCTTAGTTAAAGAGCAAAGCTCAAGCAGTTACAATCCAATGCATTCCAATTACATAAACAGCATATAAAAAACATACATCACATTGGTGAACCACCTTTCACCAAAATCTAGTCCATTTCATTGGGGGCCTTGCTTTGCTTACACAGGGTTGTGTTTTGACTGAAGCTTCTAATGATTTTTTACTGACAAAATGATCACTCCTTCTCGCTAAGATCACACAATTTGAATTAACCTGAACTACTTCCTAAACCTTCCATGGTGATGAAATTCTGAGATTTTTTTTCTCTTAGCAAGTTGAGTTCATATGTCCCCTGCGTCTTTTGACATGTTTCTTATGGAATTCCTTTTGTTTTGCTGTATGCACATGTGTCTGTTTCTTCAGTAGAGAATAAATTCTAATGATATATTCAAAGACATTTTGTATTTTCAAGATCATGCACATCAGAATTATCTTTTTATTGTTTTCAAACTGCAATAATTTATCTGGATAGAGAACAATCAGTAATTTATTTAGAGAACATAATTTAACCATCCTACCTCAGTTATGCCATCTTAAAAGGGCATCTTCTATTAACAATATTATATATTTCAAAAAAATGTAGAATCCAGTCAGAGTGGTACATGAGTGTAACCACAGAACTTGAGAGGCTGAGGCAGGGGGATTTCCAGATTGTGGCCAGAGAGGCTACATAGAAAGATACTGCCTCAAAAAAAAAAAGATGGGAGAGATTGATTATTGGAAAGACTGGATGATTTTCTTACAGCCTTTAGAACGTTGCCTATCCCCTGACAATGAATGAGAAATGTGTTAATGTTATTAATATGCACTACCATTTTATCTCAGAACTTCGAAGTTTCTTTGTTCTGTCTTCTCCCATGTAGAAGTCACTACGGTATTTGATCCTTTGTAGGAAGCATTTTTATTTTATCTCTGAAAGCTCTAGGGCTGTCTTTATCCTTGGGTCTATAAGAGTTTGCAAGGTCTTATCCAGGTACAGGTTTCTTTGTATTCGTCATATATGGCATGTGGGTATTTCTTTAGTTTTAGGATTCATTCATCTAGTTTTCAAATGATTTCCCTTCTCATCTTCTTTCTCGGTTTATTTTGGAATCGTATTAATCAGATATCAGACACCTGCTAGATCTTGTTCATCCCTAGCTGTGTTCTTAATAGGTTTCTTTGTCCTTTTATTTTACTCTTGCCCTGGGAGATTTTCTCAATATTCGAGCCCTCCTACTGAATATTTTAGCTTGGAAATTAGATTTTAACTTTCTAAGAATTTTTTTGTTCTCTGAATGTTCCAATTTCCCAAAAGCATATTCTTATTTTATGAAAGCAATATCTTCAAGACCCTCACTACAAATCACATTTGGAGTCTTTCAGTTGAAATTGCTCCTCCTGGATGAGTCAACTCGGGCTTCCATAAAAACACAGCACAGGCTAGGAAGCTTAAATGGCAGCAATCTATTTTTCTCTCAGCTCTTCCTTATGAATATTTTGATTCCTCCCTCTTTCCACTCTGGTTCTCCATTATTGCCTGTCTATTTTATATTCTTTCTCATCCTTCGAAGTCCCCCTAATAAAACGGGGGATGGTGGTACACCTGTGTGCCTGCACTTTATCTTGATCAGGAAGACTGGCCTTCTAGTCAGCTGTTCGCATAACAGGTAGTTTCCACGATTTGAAGACCTCTCAGCCCCAGTGTTTCCAACTGGAGTCCACAGTTGTTTCCTCGCCCAGACTTGAAGTTTAAAGTTGAACATCTCACAAGCACATCAGGTGGTTTTGTCAGACTGAGCAATAAGGCCTAACTCACAGACATGAAGTCAGGGGTTACACGAGCGACTCGATGGATCCCAATTCTTCTAGGAGCCAATTACTAGGATAAAAGAGTTTCTCCACACTGGTTTGAGGCTAATTTAGGTAAAGTGTTGTGTTTTCTTTGGCTTTGTTTCATATCTGTCTAAAACTGCCACACAATTACATCCAATTTGCCATTCCACTCACTTCACTTCAGACTGGTCGGCAAGCAGGGATCTGAAGCATATGAAGCAGATGGGATTCAACACATAATTAATGGTTCATTGACAACTAAGACAATATAGCCCTTGTTTTCAAATAGTCTGCCAAACATATGACCTGAGTCCAAGATCCTTCCTGGCAAACATATTCTAGATTAATTCATTATCCTGGACATGTCCAACCTGGACATCTCTTTATTTTCTTATGATCTTTATCCCATTGCTGTTCATCTAATTAACACCACTTCTGTGTTACCTTTTAAACTATATTTTCTCTGTGTAATACTTCACTTGCAAGGCTCTTTTGTGTGCTACTTTTTATTTTCTTTTTTAATGGTCTTTTTTAAGGGATATAATTTTCTCTGCTGTAAAATGTCGGAACATGAGAGTCAGACTTTAGTAATAAAGAGATTTACATAGGTGAGAGTGTATTGATCTTTGGCTTGAGAATTTGGCTTTCTTTATTCTTTCCAAATCCATTATTATTAGCTATATGCTAACCTTTGACCCCGCACAGTAAAAGCACATAACCATTTGATAATTGGGTATTAAATATCTACAATATGGAAAGTAGTATCATATAAAGCTGTAAATCTTCTGGAGGGTGTTTGAGGCAGGGTTCCTGGCTATCCTGGAACTCACTCTGTAGACCAGTTTGTCCTCAACCTCACAGAGAGCCACCCGCCTCTGCCTCCAGAGTGTTGGGATTAAAGGCATGTGCTACCATCACCCAGTTTAAAAGTGCAAATCTTATAACACACACATATACACCTTATACTTACTAATGTCCACTGTGTTTTGAACAACTCTGAGTCAGGCCCCTTTGGCCCTTTCACCCACATACTCTACACATAACTTTTAAATATGTCCTTTAAAGTTTTAAAGTGTGTGTATCTTCTGGAGAATATGTGTGCTGGTGTGTGAAACTAAGGTGAGAACAGTAGGACAGAAGGACAGAAAGACAATTGATTCTATTGTGAAATAATAGCCATACTTTTTTCCAAGAAAGACAAGAAACTAGATATCTAGGTCTTAGGCAAGAACACAGAGAATAATACCAAAAATGTGGGCTTTTGTTTTGCAACCTATAAACTGCACAGCTACAAGAAGCTCATAGAACACCGAATAGATAAGACCAGAAAAAAAAAACACACCACAGCGTATCATAGTTAAAACATCATACGGAACAAAGAAATACACTTGAAAGCTGCAAGAGAAAAAAAATACAAGGCACATATAAAAGAAAAGACTTCAGAATAACAATTGATTTCTTAACAGAAATTCTGAAAGTCACAAGAGCCTGAAGCAATGCACGTCATGTTCTAAAAGACCACAACTGTCAATGTAGGCTACTGTACCCAGCAAAGGAAAAGCTTCCTATGAGACAGTGTTTAAAACACTCATATCTACCCAAACAATGTAGACTTTAGGACCTTTAGGTCCTAAAAGTAATACTAGAAGCAGCATTGAAGCATTGAACTGAAAAGAGGAGCAACCACAGTCAAGAGACTCTAGAAAAAAAAAACGAAGCTATAATTAGTAAAATGCCAACGATGACAGAGAATACAGCCAATGAAATGAGAACAAAATGAAACAAACTCATCCCTTTCAATAATAACTTTAAATATGAATGACCTCAACTGTCTCATCAAAAGATACGGGCCATTGAATGGATTAAGAAAGAAAACCTATCTGTTGTCTGCAAGAAACTCATCTCAGCTTTAAAGATAGGTACCACCTCAAAGTGAAAGGATGGAAAAGGGAGTTTCAAATAAATGGAACCAGAAAGCAACCAAGCATTGTCACCCTATGATCTAACAAAATAAACTCCAAGATAAAACTAATCAGAAGAGACAAAGGAGGGAACTTCATTCTAAGCAAGGGAGAAATTAATACAGATAAAATTAGCATGCTGAACACATGTGCACCAACCTCTGGCTCATGAAAAATGTATACTATTGTAATTTAAGGCATAGATAAACACTAACCCAGTAATAGTAGATTATTTCAGTTACCCAATTTATCCATTAGGTAGGTTGTCTGAACAAAAAGTAAACAAAGACATCCTACATCAAATAGACCTAACAGATTTCTACAGAATATTACAGCAAAACACCAAAGAATATACATTCTGCTCGGCAGTCCATGGAAGTGTCTCTGAGAAGAAATTATATTCTGGGACACAACACAAATTTTAACAAATTCAGAAAATTGAAATAATCCTATGTATTCTGTCTGACCATTATGCAATAAAACTTAAAATCAACAGGAAACAATTTTGTTTAAGTGCATAACTCATGGAGATTGAACAGCTCATTACTAAATGATAAATCAATCAAAGAAGAAATGAAGCAAAATTAAAAATATCCCTGGAACTAAATAAAAATTAAAACACAACAAAACCTCTGTTACATATTAAAACCAGTTTTCACAGAGAAATTTCTAGATTCATTCAAATCACCAAAGTTAAA
The DNA here is from genome assembly GCA_001685075.1 of Bramus lutescens. NCBI lineage: Eukaryota > Metazoa > Chordata > Mammalia > Rodentia > Cricetidae > Bramus > Bramus lutescens. The sequence goes on along the minus strand of LOEQ01000098.1, from coordinate 752,607 downwards.
TCAAGAAGAGATGGATCAACACCCTAAAGAAACCCATAACAAATGAGGAGATTGAAGTAATAATAAAAGCCTTTCCACTAGAAATATTTCAGGCCCAGATGGGTTCACAGCAGAATACTGCCAGACGTACAAATATCTACAATACCCTTCTTAAATTATTTAATGGGGGAATGGGAGGGGCAGAAAAATATCTTTCCAACTCCTTCTACAAAGCCAATATTGGTCTATACCAAAACCAAGTAAAAACACAAGAAAAAAAAACAGAACTACAGACCTATAACCCCGATTAGGTACAGAGACAAAAATCTTCAAAATACTATCAAACCTTTTGGACTGGGGCTGCTCCCCCATAAGAGTCTTAGACTATCTAACAAAAATTTCAGTGCCAGGCATAAGAAATTTTTATTAAAATAGTTGGTCAAAGTAGTCCAAACTAGTCCAAGCCAGAGGATCAGAAAGTTGCTATGAGATTGTGTCTCCTAGAACAAGAGAGGTGTTACACTCATAATGCCTCAATGATCCGATTAACTAAACAAGACCTGAACAAAGACAATAGCAAGAAACATGCTAACATAAAAGGGGAAACACTCTCAGAAGCTCCACCTCTCAACAAAGATCCACAAGCAGCTAATGATTGTTGGGAAAGGGAGAATTAGCCTCTCATAGGGATGAACCCCTAATTAATTATCCACTGCAAAGTGGTCAGCCCTAAAATTATGTACACACGAATCACAATAAATGGACTCAGCAGGTTGTATGCATATATTGATGCATAATGCATATGTATCTATATATGTATACAACATATTTCAACAAAAACAATGAAAGAAAAATGAGCATTAATATGAGAGGAAGTGAAGAGGAGAACATGGGAGAGTTTGGAGGCAGGGAACATGAAAGACACTGGAAGGAGGGAAGGGCAGGGGTAAGCAATATATTTTATTTTTATAATTAAATAAAAAATAATAAATGAGATAATGCACATTGAAATCTCAATGCTTCTTTACCAAGTTAAAATTAGTAATTGAACTGGATGTTGACTTTTGCTTATCCAACTATAATATAAAGTTGCCAATTTTTTGCTTGAATTGTAAATAACTCAACAGGCAATTTAAAATGAAATGCCTCAAAAATGTCTGAGTTTTTGAATGATTTTTACCCAGTGATTCTGACTCAAGACGATAGACTGACCCCACTGCTTTGACAGCCCACCATAAAATGGCAGTGAAGAAATCAAACAAATAACTGCCAAGAAACATAGAAACTAACTTTTCAAAGGACAAGCAAACGGAAACGTCATCGCATGTTGAGAAGAATTCTGGACACTGAAAAGAAGAATGTGTAGGGACATACCAATGGCGCAAAGAGGGCTGCATCCTTGGAATACCTGAAGAGATCTGCCCAGAACCCTGGGAGTGGTGTCTGACTACACAGAAAGACCTAGACATAACAACCACCAATGGCACAACCAAAGTACAGCTGTGAATCTGGCCTAAAAGAGAGGGCCTCTACATAAATACTCATTTATGAAACAATAAACCACATGGTTACCCCTCAGCAGAGGTCTCGTTTCACCCGTGGGCACAAGACAAGGTAGAACAGAGAGTCCGGCACAAGACTGGGACTACCACAATCTTCTGCAGTTCTTCAGATGAGACTCTAAAAGCAGGCAGTTGCAAATTGCATATGGAAAAAGAAAAGCCATGCACACTAGCATTCTCAGGCCCGCAAAATGTCTAGTGTCCATCCAATGTGATCTCAGAAGTCTCTTTCCGCATTAAGAATACTAGAACTCTTATGCAGTGCTAGGGTGGAGAGAGAACCCTGATGATGCCTATGACTGAATTTACTGCCGACAAACCTACTCAAAAGCATGAATTTGGAATTAATGATTTTTAAAGTAACCAATTTGTGCATTTTAATATAAAAAACTGTGTGGAAGTATCATGCCCTAGTTCGTAACAGTTTTGTAGGAATACATGTTGATTTTAATAGCACTAAAATAAGGATTTACTCTGAGTTCCCGTGTTAAAAACGAAAGAATTATATGCATTGTTTTTTCTCTAGTTAGGAAGTTCTTTTTCAAAGAGACATGTTTAGCAATTTTGAAAATACTTGTCTGCATCCTGGAATTGGAAAAAAAAAAGTTCACCTAGCATAGATGATGAGAATCATATTTCTTACAGTTAAGGGAAAGTGGTTATAAATAAGGCAATGTAGCCTGAATCCTGTGGTGTTGGACTGGAATTAGAAACATCTGTTTAAACTCACGCTCTTAAATGTGCATGCAGATATGTAGGTATGTAAATGTATTTGGCTCTTTCCAGTAAAAGGATTTAGAACAGTGATACCCTAATACCAAGGAGAAGTATTTAGTTTCCAAATGGCATTCTCTACGCCTTTGGGAACTGGTTGATTTGAGGGTTGGGGCAGGGAAAACTGCAAGATGAGGCTCAAGTAGCTTGTGTTTCCACAGAGCAAGAAACTCTTAAAAACTAATGAGAACAAAAACAAACAGAAACCAAATTCAATGGTGCTCTTTGTAGTCAAATCTTGAGACAACCTGAGAATCAAAATGCACTTTGGTTGAAAGGATTCTCATGGGCATAACAAAAATCATAAGTCATTGGCCCATAACAAGAGAAATAAGTAACAGAACGTGTTAAAGGAAAGAAAGAAACCAGGTGGTGGTGGTGCATACCTTTAGTCACAGCACTTGGGAGGCAGAGGCAGGAGGATCTTTGTGAGTTCGAGGCCAGCCTGGTCTACAAGAGCTAGTTCCAGGACAGGCTCCAAATTTACAGAGAAACCATGGTTCAAAAACCAAAATAAACAAATAAATAATAAAATAAAAATAAAAGAGAAGAAAGAAGGTAGAAAGCAGCTTGATACTATGTCTACTAGAGACATAATAGAAATAAGTTCTCCCATAAGACTTAAAACCTCCTTACTCACAGATTCTTGGCCATATTTTCAATACCAGCCATAAGTCCCATCCTGTGAAAAAGGCCTTAAATCCAGACAGAAGGTGGCTGGTTTCCTCCATAACTTCCATGCCTCCTCGTACCAATATTCTGCAGAAGACCTGCAGAAGATCAAGTCAGTTGAAACTGCAGTGTGGATGGAAGGAACCTCACAAAGCCTCACCCATAACTTAGGGGCTATGAGCAACTGATGGTTGCTAGCGGTGG
>LOEQ01000098.1:726578-742806 GCA_001685075.1 Bramus lutescens | reverse complement strand
CCTGAGCAAAATCCCCTGCATATAAGCAAGCTTTATCCTTCAATAAAGTGAGACCTTGACGCAACTCAGACTGACTCTGTCTTTCTTTATGCGCTTGGTCTCCTCTCCCTTTCGCTCCCTTGATTCCTAGGTGATACCCCCTCGAGACCCACCAATAACCTGGTCTGCTGGACGGGTCAGCTATTTAGCTCAGCAAAGGGGTACATATTAAAACTATTAATATCCTTCCTTGACCTGAGCAAGTCTGACTGTATAGACGTAAGAATTAGTTACTTTAAGTATAAGTAGACTTTGACAGAGAAGATTCAAGATGTTTTTATTTCACAGGCTTAACCTAACAATTTCACTTCTGCTTTTGTAATGGCTAGATTTTGTCTACATTGTGTTCCCAGCTCAAGTACCTTTTCTCATCTGATTTGGCTTGGAAACAATCTGGAAGTTGCTTAAATATGTTCAAAGCATTGTCTTATATCCAGAGTGCTCCTTACGATTGTGGTGACGTCATGCACAGGCTTTGTAGCAGTGCTTTTCCCATTTGATGACTGTGTAAGTTTGGGCAACTTCCTGTGTGAGTCTGAGTTTCCTGTTCTTGAAGATGAGGAGGAGAACAGCTGCAAACACAGATGGTCATCGTGAGAATTGGATATTTATTTATTTAGAGTATTTAATGAAGTGTGTTATTCTTTTTGAAATTCTTTAAGTAATGAAGAGAAAAATCAAAGACTTTTAAAAGTTAAACAGTATGGTATTCTTCATGTATTTGGGGGCAAGGGGGTACAAATGAGTTCATTCTTAACATTTAAAATCCATCGGTCTTCCTATGACTACACTTGTTTGCGTTCTATCTCAGTTACCCTGTGTATGTATTTGTGTGTGTTGAAAGAAGAAAGCATGTACATCTGTATATTTGTTTTCACAACTGAACTACGTGCTGTTAAAAAGGTGAGATCTATTTCAAACACTTCTTCCATTCTTTTCTCAGTGTTCAATCCAGGGCTAAGCTCACAAAAGACTGTAAAAGAATATTACCCAAGAAAGAAATCTAAGTAAGCAAACACTACAGCCCAGGAAGCAGCTGTTTATTGAAACACCATGTCTACAGTTTTCTTCTGCCTTACAGATTTCTCCTTTAGAACTCTACAACTTCGTGCATCCAAAGGAAATAGTAGACTTGAATTGGAGATTGTTTTGGAATGATCCAAACTAACTTTACAATAAAAATAGTGTTCCAAAAACCTGTCTTCCAGATCCCATTCATTCAAACGATATTTGGTTTCAACCATAATACAGTTGAACAACTCTAAGTAGAATAATTAGTGTCAGTGGCTGACATGGATGCAGTTCTTAATCTAATAGAGAGTCCACATTCCAGTGCTGAATTAAGAAAAAAGTAAATGTAAGAGAGAAGTGGGAGCAAGAATTGCTATAGAGAAAAACAAAGCACTGTGGGGGATAAAGAAGCACCAGCAACAACTGGGAGAGAGGTGGCTACAGCCAGAATGATCAGGAAGGTGTGCCAAAGAAATGCCACTTGATTCACATTCTAAAACTTAAGGAAGACCATGCTGTGCGCATCTCTGAAACAAGATGATTAGGCAACAAAGAACAAGTGAAAAGGTCTTGTTGAGAATGAACTTGGCAGGTTTTAAAGCAAGATTAGTGTGGCTGAGAACCAGTGACCCAGAGGAGTTTGCTGACTGTGAGGTAGAAAAAGGCCAGCTAGCTTGTGAATAGCCTGTGAGCCATAAGAAGGGATTTAAACCCATTCTAAATGAACTGGGAAAGGATTCAAGAAGATGACTGTTACTTGGTTTGGGCTTTAACAAGTATGTAAAGGAAAAACTTTGGAAACAGTGAAAACAATAGTCAAGTAAAAATAGCAAGTGATTATACTAACTTGACAGCAAGAGGACAGCAACTGACCAACAGACTTCTGCTCAAACACTCCTATAAACAGGGGCTATCCATAATGTGGGGTCCATAGCCTGGCTCCACTCCACTCCAGAGAAGTGGGGACAGTTAACTCTTATTGAGAACATGCATCAAAACTGCTGAAGATGTCTTCTTAGGGCAGGGGATGTAGCTCAGTGGTAGCATGCATGCCTAACATGCACGAAGAACCACATAAATGCGACACAGTAACACAGCCTATAATCCTAGTGGCACTTGGGATGTGGAGGTAGAACAATCTAGAATTCAAGATCATAGTCACGGTATAAAGCAAGCTTGAGGCCAACATGAACTATATGTGATCCGATGTCAAAAAAAGGTTTTTTGGTTAAATGTTTGGAACTCTTTTTCCTCTGTACATGAATCCTACTCTACACAATCCCACCGAAATAAATATTTTAGCAAACACACACAAACTAGTGAACTTACTGTGGCATTAATTGTAAGAAAAAAATAGGCCTTAAAGCCTGAGCATACAAACATGATAAATGTGATAAAATTAATGTATTAAAGTTTAGTAGAATTTTTGCGATGTAATTAAAATTTTTAGGAGAAAATGAGTCATCACAGAAAATTCTGGGTGCTAGGTCAGCAAGTGCGGCCCCTGTGGAGGTCTTCCTACGTGTTGAGATTGAGCTTGGGTCCTAAGTGCTTAAGTGAGCCGAGCAATGGTCTTCCTGGAACTTTACTTCCGTTTCCAGGACCGGCAATATGAACCCTCCGGAGGAGGCGTCTGTTCCAGAAGATGGTATTTATGTGGATGGTGGAGACCAAACCAAGAGCTCGAGCCTTGAGCCAAGGCCTGCTGAGAGCAGCCTGGGTGAAGGCAGCGTCCCTGGCCCCAAAGGCAGCGAGTTCCCATTGGTGTCCCAGCTGGAAGTGCTGGAGCCCTCATCAGTGATGCTTTGGGGCGAAGGGTGCTGGCCGGATTCCCCGGTGCTGATGCCGGAGGAAGAGAGTCTAGAGCCCCCAGTCGACGACAAAGTGGTTGATTTGAACTTCCTATCCCAACCCAAGGCAGAGACAGTGGCCAGTGGGCAGCAGGTGACCCATCTAGAGGTACCAGAAGTCAAAGAAAACCCATTCCCAGAGGGCTTTTGTGCTGAAAATAAGACAGGCTCCAGCAGGAGAGGTCTGCAGGCCTCAGGTTCAGATGAGTCAAAGCCTCTCTTCCCCAAGGGACTAGAGCAAAGCAGGGCTTGGGTGACCCTGAGGAAGAGTACCACTAGCAGGATGGTGATCAGTGAGGATACCCACCACCCCATTTCCGAACCAGCATTGTCAGATGAATTAAATGAGGTACAGATGATGAGGGTGATTATTTGCCTCAAAGATGGGAGCCAGGCCAAGACCGGTGGCCCAGCAGAGACTGGAGATCTAGCCAGATACTCAAATGTCCAGGCCAAGGAGAGTTTCATCCGGATGCCCTCCTCCCTGCTGACCCCTACTCCCAGGGGACTCACTTCTGGCATGGAAAGGCAGGCCTCGAAAGAACTGGAAACTTTTTCCTCTAAGAAAAAGCAAGGAGTCTTATGGGGTAAGGGAGGAGCCAAGCCCAGCTACCCAGAGGCTCCTGGGGCAAGTGGCCTGCCCAAGGCCAGTCCTAGAAAGAAGATGACCCAGAAGAAAAAAACCCTGTGGGATGCCTCAGCCGTTTCCCTGGGGAGAGCCTTCCATCAGTGGGGTCAGAGACTAAAGTCAGCACCTATAGAATCAGCCACCTTCCCCCCAATCTCTGGGTGGTCCAATAAATGCTCACTGTTGCCTTTGAGACCCAAAGAGTGCAAGAACTTCTACACCGGGAAGAGAGCTGGGGCAAAGCGGACAATGGACTTACATTCAGTAGCCAAAGAAGACACTGACTCTACCAAAGATTCCTGCTCATAGGTTCCGTTTCCAACACACAGGGCAGAGCCGTCTACCCAGAGCACGCACCAAGAATTCAGCAGTGGGGATATAAATGCCAGAAGCCTCCAGGACCCAGGAAACTCTCAGCCCTTAGCCCCAAGCCAGAAAGGCAACCTGTCTAGAAAATCTGCATCCTCTGGTGACCAGGAACCATCTGTGGCTCCCTTAACCCCAGATCCAGAGATGCAGCAGCTACCCGGAACACAGGGCTGTCCCCGTTGTCCAGAGTTACAGAAGGAAATAGAGATCCTCAAGAAACAGCTATTGGCCCTGCAGGCTGTCAATGAGAAGTTCCAAGCACTGTCAAGTTAAAGCCAAGGTGTGTCCACAGGACAAGCTGCCAGTGTCCGTAGAGCCCAGTGCTGCCGTTCAGCTACTTCCTTGGGTTCCTCCTCCAGATTCTTGCCCCTTTGCCGCTGCTTAGTCTTCCAGCCCTTCTCCGTATCACATACGTACCTCTTAGGAAGGAAAATAAGAGTTTGTGATATAAAGTAAATAAAGATGACTTTAAAGAATGCCATCTTGTCTCTGCCTTCTTTAAATTGATCTATGGATGAACAGGGCCTGTAATGGAATATGAAGTAAAAATTATGTCAAAGGTAAATGATGTTGAAGAGGCCAAGGGTATTTTTTTTTCAAACCTCTATAAATGTTTCAAACTGCTAGTGTTTTATTTAGGCTTCAAGTTTTGATTTGGTTTGTTTGTTTCCTTGAGAATGGGCCCATATCGAGGAAATCACGATGGTTCTCCAGATAAACATAAACTTCCTCTCCAATCCTGGATGGCTTAGGGAGTTGCTCCTGTTTGGGACTAGGTCTTTTTACAGGGCTAGGACTAAGGATGGAAAAGCCACAAATATAAATCTAGGTGCTTATTTGTTGTTTTAATATTTTAAGCAAAGAATTTAGTCAGCTGACACCTTTCTCTTTCCCTCTGTTATTCCTTCTTCTCTGGGAAAAGGTCTGAATTCTCTCTTGCTCACACACCAAGGAGCAGCCTGTCCATGTAGTAGCTAGCATTCATTAGTGCATTCCAAAGCTCACCAGACCAATTCTAACTGATGTGGTAACCAAATAGTGCTCCAGAAGCATACGCAGAATTTTGGAAAGAAGTCAATAGGGTCTGTTGAAGATCTGGCCCAACAAAACCTAAATGTAAGGTCTCTGTGTGATAACTCCCCAGGCCTGGCAAGCAGAAAAGAGATGCAAAGCCATAGCAGAGCTTTCAGGATGTTTGCAAACAAAAGCAAAGCGCAGAAAGGACTCGGTAGGAGTCACTTTTCCTGCAATTCTTTGCTGGTGTCTTAGATAAGGCAACTTGATCACTTCCACACCGTCTCCCCATTTCACCCCATGACAGACACCTAGGCTACCGATCAAGGATATGGTGCTCAGGAGTCTAGAAATAGAAATCATCTTTTATTTGCTCTGAAGATGTGTCATCTCGTGGATAGGAGAGATTCACACCAATATCAGAGAACAAACTGCAATGCTCAGTGTAAAAAATAACCAGAAAGTTATATGGCATGGAGTTAAGAACTCTGTGGGGTAGCTATGAACTCACCTTTATATCTCAGCTTCAGCCCTTGCTAATCAAGCACCCTTGTTGACTCCGTTTAATTATGTTGAGCTTTCATTTTTGCTTCTCTAAAATGGGGAGAATAACAATTAGGCATCCTGTGTGAGGCAGAACTGCCTAGAGCTTAAAGTCAGATTTCAGGAAAATATCAAGGACTTCCATGATTTTAGATCTAGGGATAGTAGAACACCATTTTGATGGCAGATTTCCTACCCTGGAGGTAGAAGTAGCTGTCCCCCACCCCACCCCCTGTAACTATTGGGATAGACCAAGGATTAGTGAAGAGACCATCTCTGGACCTTCTGTGATATCATAAGGAAAAGGCAATCATGTAGTTGGGTGGGGGACACTAAGTTAGAAGCAACCACACTGCTTGACATCCTCTGAACTGAGAGAGTCCAAACCAAAATGCACTGAGTGTGCACGAGACACAGTATCATGAAAACTTGCAGTGAGCCAGGGATATCATCACTCCTGTTAGGAACTGCTTTCATATCTCGTTCCTATGAATACAACACTACTCTATGGAAAACTTCACTTAAAAGCTATCAAGGAACATTGGGCAGTGGTAGTGCATGACTTTAACCTCAGCAAAGGAAGACAGTTCACTGTGAGTTCAAGGCCGTCTAGGTCTACATAGTGAGTTCCAGGCCAGCCAGAGCTATATAATGAGACCCTGACTCAAAATAACAAATGAATAAATTACCAAGGGAAGTTGACAAAACATCACATTTACTACTTAAAGAAGAACAAATATAAATCACCAAATGGGAGGGAGCACAAGGAAGATATATTTGTGAAATGTGTGATGGCAGATGAGAATTGTAATCAAATGTCAATGTAAACATCATCAAACAATAGTACTGACTGAATCCATGAACACAGCAAAGGAGACATTTCCTTAGTAACGCTGGTTCATAGGATGGAGAGAGAAGAATCATCAACTCTTAGCACTCACAGGAGAATTCTAGAGAAAATGGCCATAAATCAAAGGTCATACTAAAAGCTTACAGTGGACCAGAAACCCTACAAAAGGAGTCTGGAGATGTTGCTCGGTGGTGGAGTTCTTGCTTAGGATGCATACGGTCCTAGGATCTATCACCATCATGGTAATAAAGATAATTACACTGAAGGGAAATGTACAGAAGAGAACTCCATAGATTTGGAAAATAGTTCCCCTGAGGGAGATATCAAGAATAAATAATATTCAAGTCAGAATAAAATTCTAGTATACAGAGAAAATACTGACATAACAATTAAAACATCTTCCAAGATCAACAAGAGACTCCCCATTCCATCTCCCTAGACTAATCCCAATTTTTGAAGGCAATAATTAAAATGAAATCAGTAATTTTGACCAGATAATACAAATTTTGAAGTTTGAGAAATATCTTTGAAACTTACTTTACAGTAACCAATTCCACAGATCATAAAGGAAAAATATGGACAAATTGGATTGGTTTTTTTAATACATCATGAAAAGAAACTTTACAGGAAGCATGATTAGCTGTAACTGCAAGAATGGAGATTCAGTCTTGTTATAATGAGATATGCAAATTAAAACTATCAAGAGATACTACTTCTTAAATAACAGAGTGGCAAATCATAAGGAATCAGTAGCACTTGGAATCATCAAATATGTTTGCATTGGGAGCATCACTCACGTGTCCTTTATGAAGAACAGTTGACTATATGCATTAAATATATAAATGTGCACACCAACAATTCCAGTTTTAATAGGTCAGCCTCAGCTATTTCTATACACTAAAAATTCTGCACACACACACACACTGAGGAATTACTTACAAAAGCAAAATAAGTAGCCCACTAAATTTCCATCAACTAAGTAAATGCTAGCATAGTTAATAGCGATGAGACACCCTACACCCCAAAATAATGAGACATCTCCTTGTTTATATATAAAATAAATCTCCAAGATAATCCATTTAGTAACAAAAGCAAGGTATAATGTGTATAAAGAAATTCTATGGGTTTGTGAATGCTTAAATATGCATTTCAAAATTGTGGTTTTCACTCGAACACAGGAGAAGCAAGCAAACATGTATCTCTGGTGAGGTAAAACAGATCTTGTGTCAGACAAGAGAAATGGCCTCTGATTCCATAGACTTTTGTATTACCTGGTAAAATTTGTTTATTTTATCTTAATAATCGCTTCCAGAAATTTGAATTAGTCTAAGGAGATAGAACAGGAAGTTTTTGTTGCCCTGGGAAGGTTTGGAGAGCTTTTTATATTATAAACTCAGTTCTGTATTTCTTGATATAATAAGTATTATTTTTATCTTGGTTGAAAACTTCAGAGATTAGGCATAAAAATAATTTCAAAATCTCTGTTCTATTTAAAATAACGTATCCCACTATTTGGCTGTTTGTGCCAATACCATGAGTAGAAAATATGTCACTGTAGCTATAATAGTAACAAAATGTTCCATGTATTATAGGAATTCAAAGAGGGGATCAGTTCATTCTGGAGGCAGATGGGTGGTTACCAGGAAACCCAGAGATAGAGATGAAGATTCAGATGGCCCTTGAAGGGTGCTAGTTCACTCAAGAGACAACTGGTGCAGAAGTTATAGGCAGATGCCAAAGCATGAGCTTAAGAAAGCTCCACACGGAACCTGTCATGTTTGCAAAGGGCCTCTTGCAGGGCACAAACATAGGAAGAGCACAAGAGAAGGAACTAGGGAATTGAGGTGGAAGCTATATTACAGAAAGTCTAGCTGCCATGCTAAGACAAACAAGATGCCTTCACAAATCAGTGGATCTAAATCTTACTGACTATCAACATTATCTGAAGGAGCTATGTAAATACAAGTTTTCAGATTCCATCTCACCCAATCAAACCTGACTCTGGTTAGTAGATTCACAGGTCTGGAATTTAAACCTAATATTACACTATTTGCACTAACATTACAGATAAGACCTTGTCAGAACTCCAGCCCCAGCATTGTGTGTGCAAAAAGAAAGGAACAGATTGTGGAATCTTATTGAGAAGCTACTGGGTCCTATGTATACTTCCCACCGGGTATGTGTCAGACTGAAATGAACACTGGGAGTTCTGGGTTCTTACAGTTCTGAACTCATTCTTGCCTGGAAAAAAAAAACAGCAATAACCCATGATCTTAGTGCCTTTGCTGTTGCTTTAATAAAATACTCTTACAAAAGAAAGCAACATAAGGGAGAGTTTATTTTAACTCACAGTTCAACTTAGAAGTCACCATGGTAGAGAAGTCGAGACAGCAGGAGATCGAAGCAGTTGGTCAGGTTATGCACTAAGACAGCAATTAATGAATGCCTGGTAGTGCTCAATTCAATTCTCTCCACTTCTGTACAAACCTGGATTCCCCCGCCTAGAAAATGGTGCCACCTGCAGTGGACAGTTCCTCCCATCTCAATAAATGTAATCAAGATAACCCCCTACAAACATGCCCAGTGGCCCATTTTCCCAGTGATTCTAACTTCTGTCAATTTGACAACACTAACAATTGGTGAATCATGTCCAGAGTACCAGATTTGGAATGACATTTTGAATAGATACTTCAACAGCTTCCAACAACTCATGGCCTGGTGTTAATGCTCAAATGACACTTATTAAATATAAGTATTCAACTAGTATCTTTTCAGCAAAAGATTTCCTGGCTTGGAATCAACATGACAGAAAAGCTGCCTGTTGCACCTGGAGTTATGAGGATACAGGAGACAAGGATCCTGTCATCAAGGAGTTATCCAAGCCTCTGTAGAAAAGAAGTCACAACCTGATAGCAGCCTAAAAAGTTGATCATCTGTAGACATAATCCTAGAAAATATCAGTCTTGAATTAAACTCAGAATATTGAATATATATTTAAACCTCCCCAATCTATGGATGAGAAAAATGAGGCATAGAATCACATGCTGATACCCAGAATCACACAGGAAATACTCATCAGGAACTGGAAATGAAGACATCCCAAAATCTATAATCTACAGCACATGAGACAATAACGTGGATAGTACCTCACCAAAGTGTTCGCATGTGTGTGCATATGCACCCACATCTGTGCATCTACACACACACACACACAACAATGTAATATCTTTTCCAAATTAAAAGACATACATAGAAGAGAAACTCATTTTTTCAATCTCGCTGCAAAATTATGATGGAAAATAAAATAGGATTGGGATTATAGCTCAGTGCTAAAAGAGTCAGGGCTTGAAGAGGGCAAAATTCTGAATTCAATCTCTATTGCTCCAAAAGTTACTTATCTTCTATTCATTTGCAGACAATAGCTTTGTATCTTCCAGATGATTTTAAAAAGAGTTTAATAAGTATAATAAAAGGGAAATTATGAACGTTTTCATCAAAGATGTTGCAATCCATCTTTATTTGCTATAGAAGCCCTAGGAACCCCAAATTTAATAATGCTTACAAATTCCACCCGGATGCACTCTTTCACAGTTATCTTTCATGTGGCTTACTTTGTGGAAAACTAATTAAAATCAATTAGGATGGCATGTCATTTACTGGCCTGGTTTAGCTCATGTGTGACAACAGTACAAAAGCAAAGATTGAAGGGTTGGGGTGAGCCACTTGTTTTCACCCCCTAACTTGCAGGCATCTGTTTCTACTGGATGAACAACCAACTGAAATGTCAAAGCATTTACTTAAAGTGTAAGTAAATGCCTTTCATTGAATAGCTCTATTAGAGAATATCTTGAATATCATTGTATTTTCCCAAAGATGCTTGAAAGAATTTGTCCTTCATGGATATTCTCAATCTTCCTTTTCTACCTTTGAACTTTGACAAGAGTTACAATGAGTCTCCCCTTGCGTTTGTATTTGTCTTCATACATATACATTCATCATACATTAGTTCTTTCATGTCACTAAATTATGTTGCTGTAAGTTGTTGGTCCAAAGGAAAGATATCAGGCCTCCATTTCCTTCATGGTATACAAAAAAAAAGAGAGTGGTGAAAACAATAAGAAAGAAGAGGTGTGACATGGATCACCAGCAGGGCACCTGCTTCGAAGCCTGATGACATGAGTTCAATCCCCAGGACTCGCAAGGTGAAAGGAGAAAGATTCGTGCAGTTTGGCATGACCTCTATCTGGAGGCCATGGCACAATCATAGACAGAGCAAGAGAGAGAGAGAGAGAGAGAGAGAGAGAGAGAGAGATTGGGAAAAAAGAGGAAAAGACAAGAAAGAGGAGAAAGAAAGAAGAACAAAAATGTGTACATATTCTACATCTATTGTCCAGGTTGCATGTCTGAATTATGGATGCCACTTAACCATTAGAAAAATCCTATAAACCAGGTGTGGTGAGTCATGCCAATAATATTATTACTCAAGGATGGTGAGGCAGGAGGATCCGGGACAGTCTGGGCTTCCTCTAAAGAGACCCTGTCTCACAGCAGATGAGAGGGAACTGAGGCAATGTTTCAGTGGGCAAAGTGCTTGCTGCAAAGTCATGAAGACCCAAGTTCAGATCTCTGACACCTACACAAGATGCAGCAGTGAATCTCTATAACTCCATGCTTAGGGGACAGAGACAGATGGGTCTCCCAAAACTCACTGCCCAGCTAGAGCACTGACTGTGTCTCAAAAAGGAGGTGGGCAGAACAGAAAGTAATACAAGAATGCACCAATATTGATTTCACATAAACATATGCACATATACCACATATAGCACACACACACACACACACACACACACACACACACCAAAAAGCAATCTGAAAACTAACTAAGTGTCTCTGTCTCTTTGGGAGATCAGAAAACTAAAACACAATTTCGTTACCTGATGAACAGCAGAGACAGAATGAAGTCCAAGATCAAGCCTGCATGCTTGCTTCTGTTTTGAAAGCAAGTTGCTCTCCTCAAACCCTTTCTCATAGGACAAAGATGCACAGCTGCACTTTATACTATTGGCCTCTAATTCTTCCGCAAACCTTGGGGGCAAATAAACAGGATTTCAGTTTCAGAGCTTTAGTCACATCCTATGCAAAATAAAATTAAACCAGGAAACAAAGCTAGGTATTTGTGTGGTAAACAAAACAAAAAAAAAACAACAAGAACAACAATTACAAATTCTTAGTCAAAGTACAGAGTAAAATATATTTCCAGTTCATGTACCAACACATAAACTCATACTAGGATTACACATATATGTGTGTGTGTTTATTACATATATACAGTAGTAGTCTTTATCTATCAATGAGAAAAATAAACCGCATAATAGAAAGATGACAAAAATATTTAAATAAGTACTGCATTTTAGAAGTCCATGCTATCTCAGGTAGCTATAAAATGTATCCCCTATCCCAAACTGGATAGAACATGAATGCTTCCTCCCTGATGACTGACTATGTAAGCTGCCAAGGAAGAAAAGCCTCAATAGTCCTACCAAGCTGTGATACCTATGACCAATATGGCAAGATAACCCAACAGGTACAAAAGTGGCACTCATTTCTTGGCAATAACAACAGTGGTGTAATTCAGGCCTGCTCAATAGGAGAGCAATCATGCCTGGTACTAGAAACTTAGTCAAATACACAGGGATAGTAAGTTATAGATTTTGGAGGAAAACCTTCTACCTTCTACTTTACTGAACTAAGCATAATTCCTAACTGCATCTAAATACTTTTCCTTATAGTTGCAGATAAATGTAGCTCTCATTCCTCGTCCAAGCTTCTCTTTCTAGGTGTGGTAAAGCATGCCTTTAACCCTAGCACTTGGGAGGCAGAGGGAGGTAGATTTCTGTGAGTCTGAGTCCAAGGCTATCCTCCTAGTCCCTGTAGCAAGCTCCAGGATAACCAGGGCTAGACAGAGAGAACTCAACAAAAAAGGAAAGAAAAGAAAAGAAATTTCCCTTTGCCACAATGAGACTATTTGAGAAAAATGCAACTGGTCAAAGTACAGAAAACAACAAACCTGGTACTCAGCCCCATTTGATATATCTGCAACATGACTCCTGTACCTAAGGCTCAGGGAACATCACAGAAGAGGGCATGGAGCGTTTGTAAGACCTAGAGAACCAGGAAGTCTATTGTGGGATTGTGTCTCCTAGATATGATGCGAAGCTTTGCTCATGATACCCCAACAATATGGCTGCCTAAAGAAGACTTGAGGGCGACACCACCAGCAGACTTGCTCACATGGAAGGAGGAGGAGCTCTCACAAGGCCCTCAGAAATAACTGCAGGCAACTAAAGAATGCTGAGAACAAGAGAAGTCATCTTCTTAAGGGATAAGCGCCCTAATTCACTATCCAACACCAACTGGTCAGCCTTAAAGTCATGTACCTACAAGTAAGGCTATGCAGATTTAGCAGTACATATTTATATAGCAATAACCATTAAAGAAAAAGAGTCCATGAATTCGAGATGGAGTAAGGTGTGAGGGGGACATGGGAGGGGCTGGAGGAAAGAAATGGAAGAGGAAAATGGTGTCACTACATCTTAATTGCAAAAAATAAATTTAAAACTAATAAAAATAAAATGTGCTCTCCAAACCGGTAGTGTTGTTGCAAGTGAAGGGGGCTTTTCTAATAATTACACCAAGACAACAACAGTAAGTGAAGAGTGAGCCAGGAAAACCGCAGTGCATAACTCACACTGTGCAAATAGGATCAGATGGCATGAACCCGTGTTTTATCAAGCTGCCTGCAAAGGACATATATACTGAGACTATGATGATATGTTCTTGCTTACACATGGATCCCAGTTTTTCGTTTTTATTTGTGTGTATACTTATGGGTGTGAGTATAAGTACAGGTCAGGAAGCTAGAAAGAGAACCGTGAGAGTCTTAAGGAAGGGGGGAGTTGAATACATGAATGTGGAATGGGGCTTTGTAGGGGTGAACGAGTAGGAGAGGAGGATAAAGGAGTGGAGGAGAAAGTGAGAAGGGAGAACCAGCAAAGACAAATTGTGTATAAAAATGCCACAGTAAAACCTTCAAGTGCTAATTAAAAGTCAAATAACTATAATTAGATGCTTCCACACACCCACTGGGATGACTAATATGAACAAGAATGACAATACTAGGTATAGAACACCTAAAATTCTCATAGACTAGTTGGAGGAGGATATAAATTTGAGCATTTACTTTTTAAAAGTTTTTGGGAGCATTTATCAAATAAAGCAGATGCACATGATACTGTAGATTCTTCTCCTCCAGTGTGTGTGTGTGTGTGTGTGTGTGTGTAATATAGTTATATGTTACATAGGATTATTCAAAACAGCTCTGGCCATCACATGCTCTGACATGACATAGGTAAAGAACTCTGTAATATTCATTAAATAGTCAAGGCACAGAGACAAGGGTGTGGCCCAAATGACTATTCCCAGCAAAAGGATGGATGGATTTTGAATCCAAGGGATGACCTTCATAAAGATGAATAAACCCTGCTACATGGGGCAATTTAAAATGGGTTAGAGGAGGAGGAGGGAAGGGAATGGAAGGAAAGGAGAAGGGAAGGCAAAATAGACCATTGTAGGTGGAGACTGCTTGTTCATTTTCGCTCACTCTCTTGCTAGCTCTAAGACCTTGGCTTCCTCCATTGCAAATAGAAGTGATGGCTAAATCTCACTGGGTTAGTGGGATAAAGTGTGGTATATGTAGACTAGAATTGTCCTGCTATGATTGATCTTCATTTTCTGCTGTTCCTCTTCTGGCCCACTGAACTTGAGCTTTGACCACAAGTAAAGCAACTGATTTGAATTCTGTGAGCAGATTATTACATCTTAAAAATTATTTATTAATACTGTCAGGCAGGCAGGCATTGAGTTTTGGGATTAAGATAGAAATGGGCTAAATTTATGCTTTCATGGCAATTATATTCTAGAACAACTAATATTACATTTTAAAATGATCATGTTGGGTGTGCCTTGATAGAAACAATGCTGGCAAGTATTATATAACGGAAGAAAGTGTCAGACGAGGACTCTTTAAAAAGACTCAACTCAGCCTGAAAAGGTCAAGAAAGACTTCTCCAAGGAAGAACCTCTTTAGGTGAGATCCAAAGGATGAAGAGAAATTAAGAGGCATATCCCACCTCCACTACTAGGTCAACAGGTGCACAAAGTCATGCCTGACTTTTTTACATGGGTGTTGAGGATCTGAAGTCATCCCCTCAAGCTTTCACAGAATGCTTTCTTACCCACTGAGTCACTATCCTCCAGTAATTATATTAAGAACAATAAAAATAAGTGTGTCTACCTTGTAAACATGTTATGAACACCAAATGAATTAATCCAGACAGACTGCTGTAACTGGGGTTGGTACATAGAGATGTCTCTTCACAGGTAGAAGGACAGTAGGTTGAGGGGAGCCCAGAAAGCAATTAGATAAGCATAAGAAAGTTTTACAATAGGGCGGGCCAAGAAGTGAACAAGAATTGAGAAGGTCAGCCAGGCGATGGTCGCACACGCCTTTAATCCCAGCTCTCAGGAGGATCTCTATGAGTTCAAGGCCGACTTGATCTACAAGACCTAGTTTCCAGGACAGGCTCCAAAGCTACAGAGAAACCCTGTCTCAAAAAAAACAAAACAAACAAAACAATAAAAGGGGGAATTGAAAAAGTCTGTGAGTCTCTGGAGAATAGGTGTAATAAATGTAAATGGAGAGGTACCTTATACATTTATATAATAATGTATATGTGCTATTTATAATGTAATTAGCAGTGTGTCTGTAATTGTTATTATATGTTCTCATTATATGTTGCATATTCTTTACATGGAAAGAAAACTTACCTCAAGATGACAGCAAAAATTATTTTCCATCCCATCCCAAGTGCTCTGCAACTTGACCTTGACAGTCCCTCGTCAAGAGGAAAACATACTTCTTTATCTCCTTGGATCTGAGAGAACTTTGTGACAGCTTTGGCCAATAGAATATTGTGCTAATATACTTGCATCAGTCCTAATCATAATCCTCGAGGGTTTAGAAGCTTCTTCTTCCCGCTGGCTTAGAACAAAGCTGTTGCATTAGAAGCATAAATATGCTGTGCAGAGCCTAGAACTTGAGAGGATGAGATGCAAATAAGGAAAAGAGCCAGGTGGTGGTAGTCCACGCCTTTAATCTCAGCACTCAGAAGGCAGAGGCAGGCGGATCTCTATGAGTTTGAGACCAGCCTGGCTTACAAAGCTGTTCCAGAACAACCAAGGCTACACAGAGAAGCCCTGTCTTGGGGAGGGAAAAAGCAAGAGAAGGCCAAAGGGCATCGAGGTAACTCATATGTACATAAAAACAACATCCTGAACATCTGTTCAGCAGAGCCTCTGGGAGGCTTCTCATCCCAGTTGCCCTCTAACTGTAGCCACGTAAGAGATTCCAGCAAGAAAAACTCAGCTCAACCCACAGAACTCCTGCTCGTGATAACAAAGCCCTGTGTGTACATGAGGACTTGGGTTGATCCCCTGTAGTAGGTACACCAGATATGATAGTGCATCCTTTTAATGCAGCATGTGGAAAGTAGAAGCAAAAGGATAAGAAATAAAAGTCCACTTGGCTGCAGAGTGAGTTTGAGTTCAGCTTTCTCAAAAGGAAGGAAAAGGAGAAGGAGAAGAGAAAAGAAGAGGAAGAGGAAGGGGAAGGAGACAGAGACAGAGACGGAGGGGAGGAGGAGGAGGAGAGGAGAGGAGGAGGAGGAGGAGAAGAAGAGAAAAGAAGAGGAAGAGGAAGGGAAAGGAGGGGAGGAGGAAGACGAGGAGGAGGAGGGGAGGAGGAGGAGAAGGAGGAGAAGGAGGAGGAGGAGGAGGAGGAGAAGGAGAAGAAGAAGAAGAAGAAGA
>LOEQ01000098.1:689200-707575 GCA_001685075.1 Bramus lutescens | reverse complement strand
AGAAGAAGAAGAAGAAGAAGAAGAAGAAGAAGAAGAAGAAGAAGAAGAAGAAGAAGACCCCTATCAGTGGAAAAGCTATGTGCTTCCTTCTACATTTCTCATGGGACTTCAAAAAATAGCTGCCATTGAAGTCAAGTTCATGACTATGAGGTCTTTGAAAATGAGGTCCCAATGCCCTGGGAGGGTGGCTCCCTTTTTAATGCTGTTGCACTAAATAGATGGCTGCACTCTGACAAGGCTACCAAGAAAAGAAAGTCTTTGCTATCATTCTTGGGAATCCCTACTGTATTTTATCATTCTGACACCAGAGCTGAGCCCTGCCTTCCCACAGCCACCTCCCATGAAGGAGAGATTGGGCTTTACAAAGCAAAAGTAACCCTTTTGTATTTTCTAAATGACAGACTAACATATTGTGATCACGTTTTTAATTCTCTTGTCTTGAAATAGAATATTATTATAGTTTCTGATAGTCTTTTAAGCCTATAACCCAATGAAGTAGATTCTACTGTTGCTAATATCCCCCTTTGTTAAATGAGAAATATCACTATTTGGTCTCAACTTGATTGTCCCTACATTCTTTTTCACTATGCTCGTGTTTTGATTTTTTTTTCTCACAACACTTGTATTGCAGTCCATGCCTGTGGTCACTCAGGAAGCATTTTTATGCACAAGTTAGTCCTGCTCCCGACAGTGATGAAATTATTCTCCCAACCAAGTTCCTTTGGTCTCTTCCATTCTCTTTTCCTCGGCACTAACAATAGGTTGAACTAATCCTGCTAGGAATGGGTTGAACTACTTCCCTAAGGATTCAAGTATAAAGGTTGTATACCCACACATAGTTGTGTAGATTTTAAGATGCAAAGACTCTTTAAAAACTGCAGATTGACCTTCAATATCAAACACCAGACCATGGCCTCTGGTTAGTCATGTTGCTCCATTTACTCAGAGCTTCATTTGCTGCATCCCCATATGGTATCCATCTGATCCTTCTCCTAAAAGGACCCACCTAGAGCTTCGCATACAGTGTTAATTTCATTTTGCTGGAAACTCCATGTAAGGATTGGCAGAGTGAGCATTCAACATCATGGACTGAGTGATTTCTCCATCACTCAGGCCATCAGAAGCACAGATGCACCGTTAATTACATAGTAATTACACACTGAGCTCAGGTGTCACATGAAGAGTCTTGTGGATGGTGATTTGGCTCTAATGAGCTCAGAATCAATTACAAAGCTGGAGGGGGGTTTTAAAGACGACATAACCCAGACTCCAGTCCCCTCCCACTCCAGACATGGAAAATATGGCAGATAAACAGTCCCCATAACCTCTCTGCATTTGTGTTCATCGGCAGGCACTTAAATAAATGGAGAAATCCCAGGGTCTACCCACCAAGGAGGAGTCATTCCCTCTGATTTTTCTAGGACTTCCAAGTTTCCATTAAAACCCAGTTGTTTCCACTAATTTTGGAAGCCACTCAACACATTCACCAGGAGCAGACTGATGTGTCTCCCTGTGACAACAGCCCCTATCAAGCAATGAGCAAAATTGCTGTCCTGCCCCCTCACTGAAATCAGAGTCATTTTAGCTTAACCTCACCATTATTTCTGCCCTTTGGGTCACTAAAGAATATCATTGCTACAGGCACTCTCTGTAGAAAAAGAAGCAAGGATTGTGGGGTGCTCTACATTTTCACAGTGAAGAAGTGAAAGTCCAATCTTGTGTAGAGCCAATAACACCATGGAAGCACCCTCATAGTTTTGGGGATTTGGAAAGAAATTTTCCAAATGTTTTCTTACCGAAAGAAAGATGAGCAGGCAATGTCTGTTAAAGTCATCAGTCATTTTCTGTCAAGAAAAAAAAAAACTTCTTGGCAGTTACGGTAAAGCACCAAGAAGTCTTTGGTAGGAAGATATAACAGGCCAGCAGTCCCAGGAAAAAATTAAACAAACACCAACCTCATAGAACAGGCATTTCCACTCTTCCTTCTCCCCAGACTATTTGGTCTCTAAATTCTGCTTTGTTATGACACTCTTGGCTATCTCTTTGAGTCATGACCCTATTGAGTTACTCAAGGTTCAACTGAATATGACTTTCACAGAGGCAAATTTAATTTGCTTTTATCTCTTAATTCACCTAGTCATTCACAAGGAGTCTCATGTGTTTCTGTAGTTCAGTCAGCAATAGCTAGTAAGGAGCAAGCACTTCAGCAGTAGAGCAAGAGTAGATAAAGTCAGAAGAAGAGGTTTATGGAGCAAATTAGTTGTCAACTTCTGTAACATGATTAATAAAAACCCAGAGACAGAAATTGGGGTTCAACCTAAAGATCAGAAAAGCAAAGCAGCCACCCACTGGCTCTTACATCTATCTCAGTCCGAAATGGCGATCCTGCCTCCAGGAATCTCAGAATGAGACTGTGAGTGAGAGCTGTCTCCTCCTGTTTTATATTCCTCTCTAGTGCTGGGATTAAAGGCATGCACCATTACTTGCTGCTTTCTATGGCAAACTAGTGTGGCTACAGGGATTAAAGGTGTGGTATCACCTGGTCTGTAAGGCTGATCAGTGTGGCTGTTTTACTCTCGGAACTTCAAGCAAGACTTATGTATTAAAACTGCAAATGAAATATCACTACTTTTTCCCTTTTGTCTAATATTTAAAAAATAGCATTCAACTGTGTAAGTAGATTTTATAAAGCTAATTTTCTGCTTCTTCTCTCTTCTTGACTCTACCTCACCTTTTTCTAAAATGCAAGCAATTAAAGATTTTGAGATTGTCCCAAGAAAGGATGTGAGAGTCACTTATACAAAGAAGAAATTTATATTTGAGAATGAACAGGAACTATCTGTTTGCCTATAATCTCAGCAAAAGCATCAGGAGTTCAAAGTCATCCTCAGCTACAGAGAAAGGTGGAAAATCAGCCTGGGCCACATGAGATCCTTTCTCAAAGACTATATGTGTGAGCATGAGCTCCTATACATAACAGCATTACTAAATTTTGAAAGAAATGTCATTCCTATCCATAATTAATTTTCTGTTTAAAACTTCACTTGTTTGTATGATTTCATTTGCTTATGGTAGTTATTGTTTGAACATTCTATCAAGTCAAACCTGGCTGTAAGCTCCAGATCCCTTTTCCTTCATCTACCAACTGTTGGAATTACAGGCATCCTCTGTCACTTTTAAGCTGATAGAAAATATGATAAACGGGACAGTTTACAAATAACAGAAATTTTGTTTCTCACAGTTCTCTGGGCCACAATCAAGGCATCAGTAAACCTGATGTCCAGGAGAGGTCTTTTCTCTGGGGTGTAATGAACACACCCGGGCATGTCTTGACCTGTTAGGAAATGGAACCTAGCAGTTTGGAAGATGTTATAAAAAAGGGCACTGATCCCACCATTCATGTGGGACCCTATCCTCATGCCCTCATCACCTCTTCAAGGCTCTGCCTCAACATAATTAGCCTATGAGTTGGGATTTCAATATATGAATTCATGTAAGAACATATCTAGAGTGTGGCAGCTTCAGCTCTGGTGATGTGGCAAGCGCAGAAGGCAAATCCAGGACTCAGGAAACAGATATCCTGAGGTTGGAGCAGAGAGAACTTGATGCTGAGTTGTTTATCTTCTGTTTCTGGCTCTTCGTCTAAAGAATGAGGGTAAAAACAACAATACTAACCTTATAAGGCTGCTGTGTGGTTAAAAACATGCATGAGAAGTAGTATAAGGAGAAGGCAGAAGACTTCCTGACATAAAAAGCTTATATTAGAGCTTGTTGTTACAATCAGATTAGATAACTGAGTTGTTTTTGTGAATTCAGTGTAATGTTACTGACATCTACACAACACAGACATACATATGCATTATATTGTGATATATACATATGCATATATCATGTGAAGATATAAATATATCTGTGAATTTTTATGCACAGATATAAATGTCTGTGTATTTGTATATATAAAAGAATCAGGCAAAGAAGATAACTATGTAAGTAATTAACCCATGAAGTTGAATTTTTTGGTTGAATCTTGCAGAAAAAATACTCGGAAATTAATGAGAGACAAAGAATACAGGATTGATTCTAACTGGAAATTTTCTTGTGTACAGCTCATAAATTTCAGTACCAGGAAAGTTTGCCAGGTTGTTCAAGAACTGAAGTCAAATTTCAACTGACTAGTATTTGTGCACCATATGAACCATGAGTTAGAAGCAGAGCAAAGTTGCAAAGACTCTATAAAGTTGGGGAGTGGTTGGGAATGGAGTAATGGATCCTGGTCTTCAGGTCACAAGTCCTTACCTAGTAAGTTCAGGTTGGGCTTGACCCAAGCAAAATGTTGCATTACTCTCCAGTTAGCAACTTGGTTGGACAGGCCCAACAGGTGAATAGGTCCTAAAAACAATGAACAGCACTTGCCCTCTGCAGCCAATGCCACAGCTCTCCTCAACCCTCCCACATTCTCAGCTTCCCACAGCCTTTCTCATCCCCTTTTGTTCTGCAAATCTAACTGCAGCCTTTCGCTGCCCTCCAGAGGTATATTGATTTTAGAGGTGATTCCTAGAATGAAACCCTTCCTCCTTCTCTCAGGAAGGCAATGGCATTGACCTACGGGTCACCAGGCTTGGCTGAGTTCTTTCTTCTCTGTTTGTGACCATGGATCCCAGAAGAAGTGATCTTCCCCAGATTACAATCACCATGTAGGACTGTTTTCCATGGTGGTGGGGAAGAGTTAGAGTAAAATCAAGCCCATCTTTCCCATCGATTCTGAGGGCCACTCCAGAACTGTTGTGTCTTCATCTGAATTGATCTGCCATGAGCCTTCATTCTGACTGTCTCAATCTCTGGAGTTCTGTCAGTAAATGAGAGGGAAAAGGCACAGTATAAATGAGAACTACATATTCTAAAAATGTCCCCATCTCATTATAATGGAATCCGAACAGAAAATGAGTTGGCCTGAGGGCTAGGGAAAACTTGTGAAACTTGTTGTGAGGCCTGGCTCAACCGCAAACATCATGTAATGAAAACAACATGACATGGCGTCCTGAAGTCAACATAGCAGCTCTGCCAATTACCACCTGTGTGGCCCTATGTGCACAACTTAATGCTTGCCTCACAGAACTGAATGAAAATCCACTAGATGATATTTGTAATAGAATTGGCTCTGTAGATACTTCAAATTTTTTCCTTTCTCCTTGCCTCTCTCACCAGAGATAAAATACAAAGTAAAACCTAAGGAGCAAGACAATGGAAAGAATAGCTATTTATGGTGTGACCCAAGCTAGATGTGGTAAATTTCTGTTTATTAGTCACTCCAAGAGTCTTCCTTGAATTTTTACCTAATGTGGATCACAAGTTCGGTATTGGATATTGCGTGATATGTAAAACTGAGAAACACGTGGCTTTCTTTCTCCAGGATGCTTAAAGGCTTATAAATTATCAAAGGTACATATGTTAAAAAAAAAACCACTAAGACTTGCTTTTATCTTAATTCAGACCCTTCTAGAAGGGGTATCAGCAATTATGAGGGGACTTAATGAGGCGCAGTTGTCTCTTCAGATAGTATCTCCAGAAAGGCAATCAAATTTATCTAATTATAGAAAACAGCTCCTGAAAAAGCAAAGGCATGAATCCCTGTGTCTTCTTAAGACTTGAAACCTGAAATTATGCGGCATTACTTCACTATGTTATGTCATTATGTTGCGTGAAGAGCCACCAGGTTAACCTACATTAAAGAGGAGGGGAGTGGTCAAAGACCTGAGTAGGAAGATGGATGGACCAACAGAAGTTCTTTTGTGTGTTTTGTTTTGCTTGTTGGTTTTTTATTTAAATAACATTTTTTCATGTATTTTACATATTAACCAGTTTCCCCCCCTCCTCTCCTCCTGTCCACTCACCCCCCCTTCTCATCTACCCTCCTCCCCCTCCACTCCTCCTCCGTCTCCATTCAGAAAAGGACAGGCCTCCCGTGGGCTTGCACAAAGCATGGCATATCAAGTTGAGGTAGAATGGAGCTCCTCCCCTCACATCAAGGCAGGACCAGGTTACCAAAAACCAGCTAAGCACCAGGGAGAGGTCCTCCCCTCACTCCAACAGAGGTTCTTAACGTATCAGATCACCGTAAAATGCCTATGAGATAACATCTTTTAACCATAACCATTCTTGAGAGGCAGAAAGTCCAGAAACTATAGAAAACAGTATGGAGGTAATCCTTTACAAAGAGGCATCGTGACTACCCTCTAAGAGAATTTCATGCCTACCTCCCATCCTCTACAGCACTGAACAAAAGTCAGCAGAGTCAACTTGTATTCTGTGCACTCCCGAAAGGCTAAGCTAGCCTGCTAAGACACGGTTCTTGAAAGAGAAGCCACAGTCTCTTCGGAGAGAGGAGAACACTTGCTCACTCACTCCGTTTCCCAGGCAGAAATGATCAAAATGGCTCAGCCATGGCTTCAGGCACTCTAGGACGGTTAAGCTCAGTACCAAAGTGAAGGCTAAGAATGAAGTAGTTGAGTGGAAGAGACACAACTTTCATTACCTCCAGGGGGAAAGCCTTTCACAACCACCAGCCCCTCTGTAGCAGAACTTAGACACCACAAAGCCAATGGGCAGGAACAGAGAGAATATAAAGAAGTTATGTTTGCTTGAGTTTGTTTTTAAATAAATACCAGTAGGCACTTTATTAGCTTCCACTGATACTCCTTTGTTTGGGGTGGAGGGTGCCTTGTCTTCAACTTGTGATATTTTAGTGATTTTCTGCTCTCCCACATAAATTGTCAAGACTGATAACTGCTATGAAGAACAATCAGAAAACAAGAAGAGTCTGAAACTGAAAGAGCCTTGGCCTCACTCAACTTTACAGCTGGATAAAATAGCAATTCTTATAATCCATTTACCTGCTTATGGCTATCTAGGCTTATTCCATATCTGTGTTATTGTGAACAGAGCAGTAATAATAAGCATGCTTGAGCTTGTGTATTTATTTGCACAGGAGTAGTAGATTAGGGTCCTGTGGTAGTTCTATTTTTTATCTCTTGAGAAAGTTCCATGCTGATTTCTATAATGGCTGTATGAGGTTACATAAGACAAAAGAAGGATTTTTATTTTCTTTTTCTGTACTTGAGGAAGAGGAGATTATATAAAGAATGGTTGGGAAATAAACGCAATGACTAAGGAGCAGGGATGCCAGGAAACAGAATGGGACAGCAGCAATCACTGTGAGTTGTGTTCTTGCCACAGGAGGATGATGCATTGCCTGTGCAACATAAAACAAGTTGCTTCGCCCATCCAGAATTCATTCCTATAGAATTTCCAGATACGCCCTACCTAAAACTACCAGAGTGGTTTAGAAGATAGCCTTTGTATTCTTTTATGAAAAATATTATCAATGTATATTTGTTGTGCGTTGTTATGAATTTGTTGTAGCTCATATGGCATTTCTAATCAAGCATATCATGTACTTTAACCACATTCATTTCCCAACCTTCCCATGTTCCTCTCCCTCCTGCTAAAACCTTTCCTCTTCCCAAATAGCCTCCTTTCTTTTTCATGTATTATATTATAGGAAATCATAACATGTGATTTTATATTTCCTTCTGTTCCACTAATAAATGGGCTATCAAGTTATAAAAGAGGAAATGTAATTAATAGTTTTGTTTAGTTTTAACTCTGTCATGGATTTTTTTTCAGTTTTCTGAAGGTAAATGAGTGCATAAAATTATTATTTGACAGAAAAAGTGCAAAATCCAATGCAAAGTTCCATACTTTTAGAATGGCTACTGTAACTACATAGATGTTCACTGAGATATATAGAATTAACAACTGGTTAATTTAGCTTTATGTTACTTTTCACTTACTTTTTTATGATAAAATTATAATAAATTTGAACAGATAAATGTTTTGTGATAAAGCAAATGAACTTTGAACCAAAGTACATATGAAATTGTTTAATGTTTTCTTTCAAGCAGATATATGCCCTATTAGTCTTAATAATCCTTTTGTATTCCACATCTATGAAACATCATTTTAATTTACTGTTTCCTAACTTCATGTTTTGCTTTGAACTACTAAATGTCAACAAAAAGTAACAGAACAAGAAAGAGAAAAAGGAAGAAAGAAAGAAGGAAGGAAGGAAGGAAGGAAGGAAGGAAGGACGGACGGACGGAGGGAGGGAGGGAGGGAAGAAAGAGAATACAGGAAATGAGCAAACAAGCAGGCAAGAATGCAGGTGTTAGGCTTCATGAATTCATAGCCCAGATCTTATGACTTCCTACTGACTGTGAAATGAGTCTCACAACTTCTCTTATCTGAAAACTGAAATAGTGGTACATCCTTCACAGGACAGCTGCAAATACTTACATAAGTCAGCCCCCTCTTGGCACTTCAATTCCTATACAGCACAGTGGCCTATACCTAGAGATAATTCAGTTATTTTTTTAATTTTGTGGTTTGCATAAATTTGAAAATAATGTTTGATCAGAGCCAGCAACTTGATTAGATTCTGGCTTTGTAACACACTAAGGAGCTTGATTAATGGCTGTGACTCTGGTTTATGGCCACCAATGACTGCAATTACATAAAAGCATGAACTGATGAGTGGTGAGAGGTCTTTGATATTCCAAGAACCTGCACAGTGCTTGGATTATAGTAGAGGTTCCATAGATTTTAACTGAATGACAAGGGGGCTCACTTAGCATATTTTCCTTCCTTCTTAAGTCTTTAAAGAGAATATCTCTGATGCAGAAGAGAGACAATGAGAATATGAGCTAGGCGCCCCTCAGCAACTAGACTCTTCAGAGATGGAAAGATGTTTTTACCACAGCCTTCAGTGTTGCATGCATTCAATACCATATGCTGTCATTCAGTAAGTCTTTACTAAGCACACCAGTGGTCCAGGTTCTTCCTTAAGTGCCAAAGGTACAAAACTAAGCAAGGGAAGAGAATAGCTCAATGTCAGTAACATTGAGTTCCATACTTTAAGGAGAGTAAAAGAAGATACAGGAGCTAACAAATTCATTCTTCAAACCATATATAAGAGCAGTGGAACGGATTAGCATGCTACAGAATCCAGAGGAGGGGCGATTATAGAAACTGAAATCGTTATGACAAATATCGAGTATGGAACGTGCAGGTGGAAAGCCAGCTCCAGATCTGCCACGCCCATTCCTTGTATTTCCCATTTAAATGGCATCATGAAATACATCAGCACAAGCAATTCTACAATAGACGCTAATGAAAGTCTCAGAAGGCTTGAAAACCTTCTTTCAGGCTTGACATTTGTCCCAAGGGAGTCTGCCATGTTATCAGCTCTGATAGAACACAACAGCCACTGGTTAAACACACCATCTCTTTGAGTTGTCTTTCGGAAATGTACCCAATTCATCTTGGGTGAGGTGAAAGACGTGGTTGGGTTGCTGAGCAATGAAATCAGTCAGACAGGATCCAGGCACCACAAGCAGGCTATTGCTGTATTAATATTTGATCCAAGGGAGCATAGGACTGGTTATCAATAATTCAGTCATCATTTAGTATCAGAGATGTGGAAGGCGCCTGATGGTTGTATTAGTTTACACATTTGAGTGACTAAGATGTAGCATGTTATTGCTGCTGTCACATTTCTTATGCTGCACGATGACAGTGTGGCTTATGAGGGCTGAGATGATATACCTAGTCTGCCATCCAGATTCATAAAGCAGCTGAGAGCAGCCAGACCATCCCCACTGGGATGAGCTGTGAAGAAAATAGAGACTAAGCGTCTTTTTTGGTTTGGCTTCTCCCGAAGGAATCAGTCCTGAGACAGAGATCCAAAAGCAAGTAGCTTAGGAGATGAAGATGGGTAAGGGAGTGAATGAGATGTGGGGGAGACATCTGGTAATTAGGGAGGCAGCTGCAATGCCAGCTCCCACCTTGGGTGCCTAGAATTTAATCCAGCGGACTCACATTGAGAGTCGGTGTAAACCTTGCCTCTGAGTTATCACACCCAAGGGATGAAGAAGCTGTGTTTAGAAAGCAGTTCCAAAGTTGTGGTCTGAAAGCTGCCCCAGCAGAGTCCTAAGTCCCTGGCATTTCCAGTGCATTACAAGGGCAGGAAATACACATCTTGGGTAGAAAATCCTCAAGCACAGGAATGGAGAGGTCTGTGTAGTTGGAAACATGGATGACCAGATGCTGGCAGCATCTACCACATAACAGCTACCCCTTCATCCTCTCTCAGCTGCCCAAGCACACGGAAGAGAAGGAAATCAGCATCTATTAACAACCCACTATGTGTCAAATGCCTCACGCTTATCGCTTCTACTGCAAGATAAAAACATGTCCCATGTTGCAAACAAATGAACTGCAGGAGAGAGGGATAAAGGATTGATTGACTTACTGCCAGTGGTTCTAGCCCCATTCAGTAAAGGAGAATCTAGGCTCTAATCTTTCTAGCCTCCAAGCTGGTACCTTTCCAATGAAAAACATTAGTATTGTTTGTGGCTGCACTGGGCAATAATAGATGACTTAGATCCAATGTGAGCACACAGATTCTGACAGGCAGTTTGCTAATACTCAGTCTGTCAGTCTTTGCCAGAATGTCGTTTTCCTTTTACACCCATCCATCTAATGTTGGCAGCTTTGTGCCTTGAACCAACCTGCAAAGCAGACCAGGACTTCAGCAGACAGCTAGGCAGACAGAAGAGGCGGGAAAATGTGATGCTGGTGTTTTAAACCTGTTTCTGAAGTCATTCTCAATTATGGCAAAGGAGAACTACATTTTCAAGGAAAAGCTTATGAGGATTTCTACAGAATACTGAGGGGAACAGAAACCTTGAGTCTGTGGACTCAGAGGGTCTAAGAGGGAGACCAGACTCTGCCTAGCATAGTCACTAAAAGCCAGATTAGGATCAATAAGCCACTCATATAGATTTTTAAGCCAGAAAAGTGTCATACAAAAAAAATGGTATTCCAGGCCGACTCATCCAGCAACCATGAAGCAAATGCATTAGAAGGGAAGATGGGAACTAAGGGCACGGAGTCAAGACACATGAAGCATTTAGAAATTTCCTTCCAGCTTCAAGATTTTTAATTAATTATTTAATGTTCAATTAGTCATTTCAATGATTCCTTGGGGCTTTCCCTTCTCTGCTTTGGCATCCTAAATCAGGGACAAGTGAACCCAGTTTTGCTCAAATCTAACTGGTTTTCAACTACTTTCTCTTGGCAAAGAGCATTCAGGAAATCCCCTACCTTGGCTTTGTTCAATGTTAAATTCTAACCAGTCTCATTTCTGACTTGACATCTGTTACTCTAGTTCAGAAGACACTTTTAGGAACTCTACCCCCTGCTGTTATGGGAAATAGATGCTTTCATCCCTAGAGTGAAAAACTTGAAAGTCGGAGTTTGAGAAGCTCCAGTACCAGCAGATCTGAGATGCCAAATGTGGAAACCTCGTGTTCTTGCCAGGTGGGTTACCAGAGCTCCTAAGATGTTTAATGTGCACATAAAGGCCTGGCTTCTGCCTCTGGACTTCCTTGATAGCATGCCAGTGCCTTCCCTTTATCAAAATACAGTCCTGAGAATGATTAGGAAGAAGCCTCAGCAAATGTTAGAGAACAGAATGGCATTGTCATTCTGTGCCTTTCCATGCATTTTAATAAATTCTTATTTTAATTATGATGCCCATTTGGATCCCAGTCAGTGAGTCCCTGGCTGGTAGCCAACACTGTCCTTTGACTACCAATGGGAGTCCAGCCAGCTTTCTGTTGGCTGGAGACTGGAAGGAAGCAGCAGTCATTGCCTTCAGACACTGACAGAAAATGAAGATCAAAGGCCATTCTGGGTGGCATCTTCCCATTTTGGCCATGATTATTAGAAGCACTTAAACTAGGACTGGAGAAGTCACATAGGTCAGGAAAATTAGAACAATCTTACCAGGCATTCTCAGGACACACCTGACATCACATTCCCTTACCCAGGTCTGAACAAATTGGAAGGTAACATGAACAGCAAGTGGAGAGATGTGTTGCCTTTTCTCTGACCCTAACACGTGTCTTACCTCATTATCAAGGCACTGGGTTCTAAGTTCTCTTTCCTGCACACACTGTAGAAACGAGGAAGCATAGAGAAAAAGAAATGAACTTAACCAGAACCTTGCCTTCAAGTGGAACCCTGTCTTCCACTTATGACACTGTGATGCTGTCAATCCTCTTTTTAGATTCAATGGAATTTCAGTTAGAATTGTCTTTTTTAAGTGTGTCTGTGTTCATGCATGCATATTTATGTGTGCATGGGTGTGCACGTGGATGCCAGATATTGAAGTTGGGGTATCTTTCCTTAGTTTCTTCTTCATACTATTTTCTTTGAGGCAGGGTCTCTCACTAAACCTGTAGCTGCCTATTTTGAGTAGTCTGGCTGACCAAGGAATCGTTGGGATCCTCCCGTCTGCCACCACAACATTGAGGTTTTAGGCATCTGCTATCATGACTGACTTTTATGGGTCCTTGGGACTAAAACTCGGGTCCTTATGCTGACACAGCAAGTACTTTACTCATCAAAGCATTTCCTCAGCCCCCTTAATTACTTTTATTTGAGTCATATATCAATGAAATTATTTTCCACTCTTGGCAAATGTGTCAGATAAGAAATAAAATGTGTACCCCTGTGGTCTAGAAGAGTAAGACATAAGTCAAATACAATGCCAGCTCCAAAACAGAAAGTAGGAGGCACAGCAGGATCTATTTTTTGTGTGATTCCCTCCAGAGAACTCAAGTGGCTTCTGGGAGACTTCTGAAAGATGAAGAAACTTCTCAAGCAGAGACCGCAGACACACACCAAGCTTGCTTCTCGCTGTCATTTCAATCATTTAGGCTTCAGTAATAACTGCTGAAATAAGCAACCTCAGAAGATTTAGAACACAGAAAGTATTTTTGATCAACTTATTTCAAGAACAGACCCCTTTCCAGTCCATTGCAACATCGCACAGATGTAAAGCAAGGATGAGTTCATTGGTAGTCTTCTCTCAACAGCGCTACAAATGTATGTGGCTAATTATATAACCACCTGCAGTGGTACAGATGGAAACATTCAGCTCCAGCTGGAGCACACATCAAGCCTGGAAGACGCTTGGCAGCAGCAGTCACAGGCTTTGGCAGCCAAGGACTGGAATGGCGTGTCCTGTTTTGCCTTTTGAGTTCTAAATTCCAACTCCAGGGAGCAGAGTTTACCCCATCCTTTACAATGTTTCTCCAAGGGAACTGGGCTGCCTGGATGACTTCTGCCTTCCTGTTCTGTATCTCCACTCAGGCTACGATTCAATAGTTCCTGGGATCTAGCCAAAGAAAGCATATTTATCTCTTTGATTTATTTTATGGAGTCCTGAAAATTACTAAATGATAAGTATTAGTGCAATCCAGAACAACAGCTCAATATCCAATGCACACAAATGTATGACCCAGTTTTTGCAAAGAGAAGGCCTTTTCTTGCAGTCACCCAGCAAAGGGGTCAGCATAGGAAACTTGGGTCTACATCCTCTAGGGTTGGAAGCAGAGGAATTAACAGGAAAACAGAGCCAGATGTTTACTGATTGGAAGGTGAGAAAGAAGCATTTGGGATCCTTTGGTGCAGATGGAGACAACCATCATGTCTAGTCACAGCTTGTGTGTTTCTTTGGCAGGGAGCTGACAGGGGATTTTGAGCTTGTGTCATTGAAGTGCCATCGGCCAGGTTATCTGATTGCTTCTGCACACTTCTAATCTGCACACCTCTAGATCCAGCTTCAACTCATCCTTTTGAGTGTTCTCGCAGCTTCTCCTAACGAGGAAAGCAGTTTAGCTAGGGAATTTCAGAAGACGCGGCATGTATTGCCTGTGTTAATAATAATAATAATAATGGCTAATAGGTTTGCATCCTTTGGGAGAGGACATTCTTATTTCATTTATGCCCATGAATGTCTTATAGATTGTTTCATGAAGTTACAACTGCTGTATTTCATGATGCAGAGAAAACAAGTTCCATTTTATGTAAAACTTTAAAAAGGGAGTGGGAAGTAGGATTGTTATGTAAAATGAGAAAAAAATGTTTTTTAAAAATAATTCATTTTTTAAAAGAGAAAAGAAATTAATAAAGGAGGTAGAAATTTCAATCGTGTACCTGTGCCAAGAAGACAAGAGGGTCAGGTGCCCTTTGCTCAGTTAGGGAAGTACCAACTGGTGAGCACCCAGATGGCGTGGAGAAGGAACAGAAATGAGGGTGGAGAAGCATTTATTCTTGGTTAGTTTTGGTCAGAATCCCACCTTGTTTACCACTTAGGATTGATCAAACAAGCCTTGAACAGTAAGAAAATAATTATGCAGTGAGAGGGCTTATTGGTTTGGGGCTTGTTGGAAGATATTTATCCAAGCTAGCCCTGGTGGTATAGACTTGTAGCCACCATCACCTGGGAGTCTAAGATATGAGGATTACAAGTCCATGGCCAATTTAGGTCACAGAGTGAGTTCAAGGGCAAACTGGTAGCTGTTGTAGAATATTATGTTAAGATGTGTTACATTTGTTTATGCTGCGGAGCTTCTGTTTAATGGTCCAAAGAAGAGGAAGAAAGAGGAGGCTGTTTATCTACCAGACTTGCTGGGGAATCTAAGGTGACGACAAAGCATGGCTGAGAGCAAAGGAGACAAACACACAATGGAGGCAGGAACGCAGTTTATCCCTCGCTCCTAGAGATCCATTTGTAGACTCAAGTGAAAAGCCATTGCTTTCACCAAAAACAACTTCTAAATTCTTGTTGTTATTTTGAAAGTGAGAACAAAAAAATCAACAGCCTTTTTTTTTTTCAGAGAGGGCAAATTGGATTTGGGGCAGAAAGTGAGAATCTTAATGTGTGACAGGAGGACCATCCCACAGCTCTGCCTGAGGTCATGGACCTGACTGCAGCCTGAAAGTTCGGGAAGGAGAGACCCATTGAACAAAGCCCAAGCTCTCAATGCATCCCCGGCTGATGAGAAATCCATGAATAGCCCAATACACAGAAATACAGATGCAAGAACGGCCTGCACATTGACCGCACACTGTGCCCGAAAGACACCCGCGAGCAGGAAGTGGGAGCTTCAAGGGCTCCAGGTGTCTGGGCAAAATCTCTTCCCAAGTCCCTGGTTTACCAAAATCAATATAGAAATAGGAGTAGCCACGGGAAGCCTGGTAAATATAAAAATGAGAAATAGGAGTCAGGGAGGGAGACAGGTAGCTCACAGAAAACCAAACATTCAGCTTAGATTCAGATGACTTACAAAGAAGTCCAGATTTCAGAGCTGCTGACAATAATAAGTGGTCATATGACTAGTGTGTGATATGGAGGGACCACCCATCAGCTGATGAATGGATAATGAAGATGTGGTACATATTCCATAACACAGAAAAACGAGATGTTCAGAGAAATGGATGGAATTAGAAAGCATTATGTAAGGTGTAAGAAAACCCAGGAGGAGCAATACAAAGACTTCATGTTCTCAGGCTCTCTCATATGTAGATTCCAAACTTGAATTTTTATTTCTTATATTTTATTTTTATTCCAGCATGATATACAGTATATCTTGGCCATATCCATCACCACTGACTCCCTCCAGCTTCTCCCACACCCCCACAATGTGTCTCCATGTCCCTCCCAATGTCTTGGCTTGTTTGGTTTTTAATAAACCACTAAGTCCAATTAGCGCTACCCATATGTATATGTGTGTGAGGTCATTTACTGTGTCATGGGCAATCTACCAGTGGCTGTGACTGCAAAACTTCGGCTGTTACCAAAATGATTCTCCCTCCTTCAGCAGCCACCAACTGCAATTAGCATCTCGGGTAGGGGTCGGACCTTGGGAGCTCCTCCCTGCTCCATGCTGGAATTTTCAGCTCTTGACCCTGTGGGATCACTGCAGCTGCTGGGAGTTCGTGTAAGTGACGGCCATGCCTTGTCCAGAAGCCATCTTTTGACAGCACTCTTCATTCCTCTGGCTCTTAGACTGTTTCTCCCCCTCTACCATGATATTCCCTGAGTCTCAAATTCTTAGATTCATTTAGCTTAAAATGTTGGTAGAAACCTGAAAGTGACCAAGAGGCCATGGCAGTGGAGGGAGAAGGGGAGAAGCTTCAAGGGCCAGTAGACATGATAGAACTGTACTGTACTGTGAAAGCAGGAGGGACTACTGAGGATGGCAAGGCCTAAACGTGAATGGGACTAGGGGGATAGGAGAGAAGATGGGGTGCAGTAGGCAGGTTAATCAAAGCTAAGGCTACATCAGGAAAGTCATATGGAAACCTACTATTTTATAAACTAACAAAAACACATTTTTTTCAAAGATTTTGAACAGAGAACCGTGAATGAATGGATAATATTGATCTAGAAGCCATGTGTTATTGAACAAAAGCCCCAGTGTCAGGTATGGGATACCCCCTAGGAATTGCTGGCCAAGAAGGTCTCAGAAGCATCGTAAAACTATTCAAATATGCCATTGCCCTGAGTTGCCTACCCTATCAGGATAAAAAGCCCTACTGCTGAAGATACCACATAGCTTGGCAACAGTATACAGAGAATCATGCTGGAACTGAGTTAGAAACTTCCTTCCTGCTGGCTAGCTTTTACAGTTCCAGAAATTGCCACACAGGCCGCTGAAAGAGGAAAGTCAGCAAAGGTTTTTTCCAAGCTTTAAACCCTGCAAACGACAATACCAACTTTCAAGGCAAGTTGGAGTTATTGGTACAGCAGTGGTACAGCTATTATGAAGGCCACCAATGTTTTCTATTGGGTTTTAGGTTTGATCTATTGGAAGGAGCTCATAGCCAGTACCGTGGGCCAGAGCTAAGGTCCACAACTAGGCAGTCCTAGTAACTAAGGAGAAACCTTCTCCTTTTGTTTTGCTAAATGCACACATCTTTAGCCTGCCTTCTAAATATCTGTGTTGATGAGCATTGACTGGCACGGTCCTCATTCTCAACCAAAGAAGTTCTGGTGATGAACATCAGTTTAATGCAGAGATGTAGAGTTGAGCAAGGTGCTCAAAACAAGTGACAACTGAGTGCTCAGCATTAAATGGGACACCAGTACCACCCCTTCTGTGGCCCAGGGAACATCACAGAATGGGGAAGGGGAAGAATGAAAATCTGGACAATAAGTCAGAGGGCTATGTGATGCTGTCATGGGCATAATGTGACCATACCACATGAGAATTGGAGCAGCTGTGTTTGTTTACTACATAAAATTGAGTCCCTAAACACATTTAGCCATAGATGAGGAAGAAACTCAAAGGACGGATGCTGCCCATAGGGTGAAAATGGCAATCCAAGGCTGTTGGGGAATAGGAAGTCATTGTACTCAGTGATGTGGTAGCTTCATACCCATGACCATGAGAATGACCCTGACCAATATAGTGGATCAAAATCCAAATCAAATGAAAAGCTGTTGACGGAGGTTTCTGTACCACCAGATCCCACAGCCTTTTAGTCCCAAAAAAACAGACAGAGGCCTACATTAATTACAAACTGATTGGCCTATTAGCTCAGGCTTTCTTATTAACTAACTCTTACATCTTACATTAGCCCATACTTCTTGTCTGTATTAGCCATGTGGCTTGATACCTTTTATCAGTGAGGCATTATTATCTTGCTTCCTCTGCATCTGAGTGATGAGTGCAGACTGAGACTTTCCTATCCCCTGAATTCTATTTTGGTGGTCCCACCTCTACTTTCTGCCTGGCTACTAGCTAATCAGCAATTTATTAAACCAATTAAAGTGACAGATCTTTACAGGGTACAAGACCATTGTCCCACAGCATAAAGCAAAAAGACTTGAAAGTAACATAAGGACTCAGTGGCAAAAAGGTACTGGGTTGTGGGGGTAGGGTAGGGTAAGAGAGATGGAAGAATGAATGTGGCCAGAATACATTATATGTTATGCAAAAAATCAGGAAAAAATCTCAGGAAAATATAATTCAACAAAACTACTTCTGAAGGGCTGTAATGGCAGATTTAGCAAAGACTACAAAGTGGCTAGATCATGTGCAGTCAAATAGCTAAAAACAATGTCTTTAAAGAATTAAAGAAAAAATCTAATGACAATGAATCAGTCTCCTCTGATGTAGGAGGGTCTTCTATCTATCTGTTGTTTTCATTGGTTAATTAATAAAGAAAACTGCTTGGCCTGATAGGTCAGAACATAGGTAGATGGGGAAGACAGGACAGAATTCTGGGAGAAAAAAAGCAGAGTCAGGCAGACGCCATGAAGCTCCGACCCGAGATGGACGTGGGTTAGAATCTTCCTGGTAAGCCACGACATCGTGGTAAACACAGATTAATAGAAATGGGTTAATCCAAGATGTGAGAGTTAGCCAGTAAGAGGCTAGAGCTAATGGGCCAGGCAGTGTT
>LOEQ01000098.1:639210-673452 GCA_001685075.1 Bramus lutescens | reverse complement strand
CCTGGATAGAGGGGGGAGGACCTTGGACTTCCCACAGGGCAGGGAATCCTGACTGCTCTCAGGACTGGAGAGGGATGGGGAGGGGGGAGGAGGAGGGAAATAGGAGGAGGGGAGGAGGTGGAAATTTTTAATTAAAAACTTTTTTTAAAAATCCTTGCAGGGACAGTCTATCAAGACGCTGATACTGTAAGTGTCGTCAGATGCCCAGAAATAATTGCTCCCACACCACTAACTGGCTCAGGTACTGCACGACTCTGACATCAGAACTCATAACCTATACCCATTTTCAAACCATAAACATGGCCATGCAGAAAGAAGGTCATCATAGAAACAGGTGCCCTCAACATAGCCCGTCACTCGTCCCCAAAATGCCGAACTGGTTCACCCTCTGCAAAGAGACCTTTTCTGATTGCCTCCTGGTTCTGATGGTACAACAAGCATTAGAGAAAGCTTTTCTCAAGCTCCCGTATGCTATGAGGCAGTGTGACCCGAGAAGCCGAGATCCTGCAGAGGTCTGATGTTCAAAGAGGCATAATAAAATAGAAGCCATGGCATATGGGGAAGAGGACAGAGCCATCCTGCTGTGAGTCCCTGTTTTTGCTCTGACATTTGGTATGATGCTGGCATGTTTAATGCCCCCATCTTTCTGTTGCTACTCTGTCCAAAGTGGTCAGGGCCCTTGACTTACAAATCTTGCATCACTAACTATAAAATAGGAAGATTTTCTTTCCCACTTAAAACTTTTGAGTTTTTAAAGGTTTCTTTTCGTCTTACTATTATTGTGTGTATGTGGAGGTATGAGCCACAGTACATGTACAGAGAACAACTTCATGGAGTTGGTGCTCCTATTCCACAGGTAAACATGGGCTGCAGGGATGAACAGGTCTCTGGCTTGCATCATTAGGTAGCAAGCACCTTTACCTGATGAGCTCCCTTGCCTGATGACCTTAAAAGAGTTTATACATACAAAATGCATAAGTTAAAGATCATGTGAATTGGGGATCTCTTATACCCTCTCTATAAACTTATAGCTTTGTTAAGTATTATAAAGCCTGAAGTAATGGGGACACATAGAGAGACGTTCAAGACCAAGTGTTTTATGGAAACTTGATCAGGATGTCAACAATCGCAAGCCATTCAAATCCATGTGTGAGGCCTGAGAGACGGCTCAGAGGGTAAAAAGTGCTTGTGTACAGGGATGCCCACCTTGAGTTTGATCCCACAGGGTAGCAAGAGAGAATCCTGAGAGCTGTCCTCTGACAGCCACGCTCTTGCCGCATTCACACACCTGCATCCTCACACACATACACACATAAATCAGAAATAAAAATAAATAAAATACCAATGTAGCTCAGTGAATAGACAGGCTGGAGGTTGGGAACACTGACCTCTAGTTCTCACCTAGAAAAGCAATTGTTTTGGTTTGGTTTGGTTTGTTTTTTTGGCTTGGAGTGTCTTTGAATCTGTGTGAGACTTTTTTCCTTAAAATATAGAATCCTAATATACAGTGTTATGGTTAAACTCAAAATCAAGTAATGGAGAGGCTGGAGTAATAGCCCCACAGTTAAGAACAATTGATGCTCTTCCAGAGAGCCCAGGTTCAGTACCATAGCATCCATATGGTAGCTTACAACACTCAACCCCAGTTCTAGGGGATCCAACATCCTCTTCTGAACTCTGAAGGCAGACATGTGGTACACGTATATATACATACAGGCAAAATACTTGTGCACATAAAATTAAACATATAAATAAATATTTTAAAAATCAAATAATAGAGTATGTGGTATATGTAACCACATGAACCCTATCCTGGAAAGTTATTAGATGGAAATTGTTCTTATTGTCAGTAAAATCACTCATGAGGAATAGCTGATCTCCAGGCTTACTTCCAGTTCTACCATTCTGTAGCTCAGGGTCTGTAGCTCATGCTAAGATCAAATCTACTCACTTTCTCTCTTCCCTCATGTGCCTGCATTTTAGTCTTAGCTTGGACTGACAAAAATAAACAAAGTAACTTTAGGCTGAGTAATTCATAGGCCATTATTAATGGTTTGTTGAAATGGGTCTAGAAACTAGAGTGCCCAAGGTTAGGGCACTCAGAAAAGACCCTTTCCTCATGGATACTGCCTTTTGGTTGATAGGAATGAGACAAAGAAGCTTCCTTGGGCCTCTTTTATTAGGCTGTTAATCCACTCCATGAAGGCCCCACCCTCAAGAATTAGTCACTTCCCAAAGGCCCAAGCTTCTTAATACCATGACCCAGGGAGTTAGGTTCCAAACTGTGAATTTGGTGAAAATACAAACATTGAGCCCATAATATCCCTCCAATTTGCAACCGAAAGTAAACAGCAATGACAATTTGTCAAACGCACACAGCACATTTCCCTACAAACAGTAAAAGCCTTCTAGTCTAGACCCATCTAATTATAGCTTACATTTACACCACAGAATATGAGTAAATCAGAATTCCAAGTCCTGTTTTATTAGGTCTGCCTGGGCCGTATTGCCATGATTGATTCAGTTCAAGTCCACACTTCAAGCTTAGAAAAACATATCCAAGAGAGAACTCTAAGTCAAACCAGAATTTCTCCTTCCCATTGTTTATGGGCCAATGAGGCTTTGAAATTGAATAGCTGTGGGAGATTAAAGATGTCTACAATATTCTCCAACCTTAGAGAGAAATTCTAACGTACGCTGCAACACAGATGAACCTTGAAAACATTAATCTAAGTGAAATAAGCCAGCGACAAAGGGGCAAACACCACGTGAGTCATCTTCCATGAGATACACAAAACAGACAAATTAATAAAGACATAAAGTGTAGGCAGCTCCCTGGGCTAGAATGAGAAGAGGTTGGAGTCATTGTATAAAAGGTAGAACGTTCCAGCCTGGAAGAAAAGGAGGAAAGTTCTAGAAATGAATGAAGGAGGCATTAGTGTAACAATATCATACATGTATGGTCATCTTTATAAATAGCCAAAAGGATAAATTTTATGTTATATGTATACTTTATCACAATGAAAAAAAAGCTGTGAATTCTTCGTTTTGGCATCCATTGAAAAATAATTCTTGTTTCTTCCTTTTTGAGATATTAGTCTAGCTTTGCTCAGTTTCTTAACAAAAAGAAAGGGGCAGAAATGTTCCGAGACTTGCAGCTTTTCCCAGAGCCTCTTGGGAGTTCTTTCAGGGCTGTCCATGAGGGTGAAAGGATTTGTTCCCTGGTGATATTTGACAATGTGCGATATTTTTCTGTGAATAGAACACAGCTGAAAGTGATCAAACATCCTACACTGGACAGGATATCCTACTCCCAACAAAGAATCTTCAAACCCAACATTGTACTTTCCCCAGGCTGGCCTTCTCAGCCTTAGTACAATTGGGCCCAGCTCTGTGCCTTTAAAACCTAGTGGTCAGAGATGAACACCCACATGCCTGCTAGGACCAGTTTGCTATGAGAGAGTGGAGAAGAAGCCACAGGCCCTCCTGGTACTGCAAAGTCTGGCACTATTTTGGTGAGCAAATATATGGGGGATATGGGAGGGAAAGAGAGGCCAAAATGTTCTTGTCCTATGGAGACAGACAGATCTGAAGAGGCAAAGGCTATGAAGAACAGAGTGATATGGGAAGAGATGTTGGAAAGACGAACGAGCAAGGTGGGTTTTTGTGTGTGTGAATTTTGTTTTGGTTTTAATTGATTGGGGAGGGAGTTCTTTGGAGGGGGATGCTGTGGAGGGGGGAGACTGGGAAGTGAGCTGGATTGGTGTTGCGATATTTTGTTTATGTTCTGACAAATAAAGTATGCCTGCAGATCAGAGGGTGGACCTAGCCATTAGTTAACCATAGAGATCTGGAGGTCTGTACAGAGAGGAGACAGGAAGTGACAACACAGGGCGGAGACAGGAAGTGATAAGGCAGGGTATACATAGACTGGTGCTTGGCCCTTTTCAGTCTAAGGAGTTGGAGAGATAAGAGGTGACTGTGGTTGCTCCTTTTCTTCTCTGATCTTTCAGCTTTTAACCCAGTATCTAACTCTGGGTATTTATTATTAAGACTAATTAGGATAGTACTTCAGGTTGGGGAGCATGATGTGAAATTCCCAAAGAATCAATAAAGATTTATGTTTAAAAAAACTTCATATTGGGCTGAGAGACAAATCAGTGGTTAAGAGCTCTAGTTGATCTTCCAAAGGACCCATGTTTGAGTTCCAGTATCCACATGGCAGCTCTTAGTTGTTTGCAATTCCAATGTTGGAAAATCCAGCACCCTCTTCTGGCCTGTGTGGGCACTATACATACATTGTACACTTACATACATGCAAGCAAAACACCCGTGCACAAAAAAAATAAAGTCAAAACTAAAAATAAGTTCAAAAAAGAACTCCATCTACTCTGAAAGAACTTACAATGAGGAGCTGAATGCTCACTAGGTGCTCTGACCAGGCAGAAAGAGAAAATGCCTAAACAAGGCCTCCTGCGTTCCCAACCCAGACGAACACCAGGCATGTGAGTATGGTGAAATGTTCCAGTCCCAGCCAAATTGATCTGAAGAACCAAGAACCAGCCCTACGTTTTTACCACCAGTTGACCAACCCAGATGCCGCCCTCTCCAGCCGCACCCACCCATTCATTTGGGAAGCTCAATTTTCTGTGTATCATCGGAATTCATAACCCAGAAGAAAAACATGAGAATAAGACACAGTGTGATTTTTGTCCCTTAGTTTTGAAACAATTCGTTCCCAGCGATAGAGACCCAAAGACCCGCCTGTTGATCTCATGGAAAAGATTAACCCTTAAAATTTGGACCTGATT
Source organism: Bramus lutescens (assembly GCA_001685075.1). Taxonomy (NCBI): domain Eukaryota; kingdom Metazoa; phylum Chordata; class Mammalia; order Rodentia; family Cricetidae; genus Bramus; species Bramus lutescens. The sequence goes on along the minus strand of LOEQ01000098.1, from coordinate 668,641 downwards.
TTGGTAACCCTGGGCCCATGTAGCTACTTCAGATTAATTCAAGATGAGCTTCAGTGCCCCCACCTGTACAAGGGAGATGCTAATCATTGTCCTACAAGATGCTAGAAAATTAAATCAGGTCAAGTGCTTCGAAGCACTTAGGCTAATACCTAGCCTGATAGAGTTAGTCACGAGCAAACTTGATTAGATTTTATCTAGTTTGTCTTCAGAACACAGAGCAAAGATAACCTTTCTCATTTAAGTGGACACAAAGTAGTTTTATTCGATAAGACTCCCTACTCCCCCCCCCACCAAGCCTACCCCTGCTGCCTCATTGAAAGATCTCTTGTAAATCCTTCCCAAACAGACCCAAGACTGGAATTCCATTTCTCACCCTAACTAATGGCATCATCCTTAGAGATTAATATACAATAATATGAATGCTTCTGTCCCCTCAGAAGTCACATGTTGAAATCTTAACGCCTTCAGGTCACGGTATTAGGGCTGGAAGCTGGTTGAATCATAAAGTCAGAGCCTTCGTTGTGGCATTGATGCTCCTTAAAAGAGACCCCTGAGATCTGCCATGGGATAACATCGGAAGAGAGCATCACTTATTACCCCAGAAAAGGACCCTCAGCAGACACCACATCTGCCTGTGCCTATATTGGACTCCTCAGCCTCCAGAACTTTGAGAAATAAATTTCTGTTTACAAACTACCCAGTCTGTGCCTTTTTGTGAGAAGAGGCATGAACTGCCACTGTGATCCTACATTTCCTTCTAAGTATGAGAACAATGACAAACACCCATCTCCAGAGATGAGTGTGTGGACTAAATGAAACAAACGTTTCTAAGGCTCCTAACATGGTTTCAGGCACCAAAGATTCAAAGCGCCCTTGTACTCCATGGCCGCTGCTGGCCCACCAAGTATCCGATGTCTAGAAATACCAGCTGTAGGGATAACACAGGCACTAATTGGTCCCTTCACAACAGGTATAAAATGAACTATAACTTTGAATTGGTGCCCAAAGAACAATCAGTAGAAAAGGGAAGGCAGATCTAGTTCTCCTCCTCGGTCATAACCAGCATACCTCTTGCAGCCTAGGAGCATAGGAAAATCCTGTGACTTTTCCTAAATCAGGATAAAAGAATCCTGACTGTGAACATCCCAAAGCAACAGCCCATGCATCTCTCCAAGGAACCTACCTATTGCCTCACCTGCTGCCTCTCCACTCGGGTTCCAACCAGGACACAACTGCTTGGAAAGACAGAGGGGAGTATCCTTCTAGGGCCAGATGCTTCCAAGTTCTAGTAAACGTAAGATAAAAAGCTAACACCACAGCTAACCAGGAAGAAGTCATCTGTCCCTGAGATGCAACCCCTGTTTCCTCTCAAGCCAACAGAGTATTTGTCACCCATGACATTGCCCTTGTGTCCCTAAGATCCTACTCAGGTCTGCCTTTGAGAAGCTGTCAGGGCAAGCCTTCTAACTGGAAAGCCCTAGCAGTGAGATTCTCCGAGTCAAGGAGCTTTCTTGGTGATCAGGAAGGCAAGGGAACACTATGTGTCAGAGATTTCAATAGATTCCATTGAGCTCTACAAGATGAGGAAAAAACTTTTATTTGAAAGATGGGGTCCTCTAAGAGCCAGACTATCTGTTTAAAATGAGCCTCAGATCTGTGCTCAGGAAGATGCAGTTCAAGAATAATGCAGTCAGAGGAAATATACGCATACACAAACAAACACATCACACAACACACGAATACACTGCATTCATACCACACTCACAAACACACCACACACAACTCATACATCACTCTACTCACACACACACATCACACACAAACACACTGTACACATAACACACAGACACACACACCACACACAACTCACACATCACACACAAACACATTGTACACATAACACACAGACACACACACTACACATCATAACACATGCACATCACAGATATAGTATGCATACCACACAGTATAACATACACACACTTCACACATATACATACCACATACTCATAGACACACATCACACACATATCACACATACCACACACAAACACATCACACACATGCATGCACATATATATACATATCACATACACTACACACACATACATCACACACACCCCACATAAACAAACACACTGCACATACACATACATGCACACACATCACACACATACACACATTCATATGTTATATACACACACACATTACACAAATTGCCACCCAATTAAAAGACCCAGCTTTGTTTTATGGACATGACAATTCACTTAGAGCCTTATTAGTTCTTTTTCTTTGATCAAATTTGTTCGTCGACAATTTCATACAAGCATAAAATGTGTTGTTTACTCTCACCTCTCTCTTGTCTCTCTCCCACCCCTGACATCTTCCCTTCCTCCCTGCGAGGCCCTTTCCCACATTCATGATTTCTATATTGTTTTATGACCCTTTGAGTTTAACCAGGACTCTCTGTGTGAACACAGATAGTTTGAAACTCTCAGAGACCCAAGGGCTCACTGTTGGTTGGGCACACATCTGAAGTCAAGGACCACCCTCCACCACAATCCATCAGTAGCCAATAATTCTGCAAAGAGCAATAGGGTCCCCTGAGCACCTCTCCTCTCCATGCTGACTGTTCCTGGACACCACCCTGTGTGGGCAGGCCCAGGGTAGCCAACTGCAGCTTCTGTAAGATCACATTTGTGAGAGTTGTGTCAGCCTGAAGATGGTATTCCACAGCCCTTCTCCTTATTTTCTGATTCTCGTGTGCTTCCCACTCCCTCTTAGTGATATTTCCTGAGCCCTGAAGGAGCTAGTATAAGAGTCCTATTTGGGGCTAAGCACTCAGTTATCAATTTTTAAGCACTAGGAACAGTCTTGGAATTCTGCCCTCACTACTGTTAGCAGTGAAAAGAAGCTTCTCTGATTAAGAATGTGAGCAGAATCTGTCTCTGGCTGAAAACATAAATATTTAGAACACAGTTTGGTGTCATGATGATTTAGCTAAACAACAGCAGTGCATTCTCCCCCAGAACCTGCAACCTCCCAGTCATGGGCTCCCCACTGAGTTTACAGTACTAACCTTGAATCCCTTCCTGTGGTGTGGGCCTCAAATTCAATCCAAAAGCCCTTGGTTACCCCATGCCATGAGTCCTGTCAATTCTACTATCTCCTTTGTTTTATAGAACCCATAGTGTTGACAAGAAGGCTTTGCTATGAATGAAACAAATACAATAACTCAATATTTTGGGTCACAAAGCATTTCCACAAACAATGAATGGTGTCATGTAGACACAGACGCTTAAAATTATACACCATTCTGCTCTCTATAGCTTTTTTACCCATTTGACAGAACATAGCTTCTTCCTGTATGTGCTATCTGTTTTTTTTTTCTGATAGTCTATAGACTTCATACAGCAGCTACTTCCCGTCCTGTGTATTATATTCTCTTTAGTGTCCAGAGCAGTGTCTGTTCCAAAGAGACACATGTGTAAGTCAGAGACCAGTCCTGAGACACAACACACATTAACTGTTTTAAAAAATTAAAACTGTTACCTAGTCATAAAGCCATAATGTTCTTAGCTTGATAAGTACAGCATTAAGGGGGCAAGGGCTCCTTTTCAAAAGTGGTCACCTAGAGAAGAGGTTACAATTAGTAAACCCAGAAAAAAGGTTAAAATAATTAAATCCTAGAAATGACGAAATGGTGCCCCTCAAAGCTGAATCCTGCCTCTGAGGAGAGAATACAAGTGAGAGATGTGAGAGATGGCTGTCCCTAGCCCATGGGCTAAGAACTCAGAAGTCAGGAGAGCCAACTACTCAGGTGCCATCTTCAAGGTGGGCAGTGACAAGGCTGTCTCTGTAAGAGCTTTTAAATCTGGATTCAGGTACTGCTAGCAATGGGCTGCCATGTCCATGGTAGCTTAAAAGGAACTCCAAGCTCCAGGCAGGAAGGAGCCAACGGGAAAAAGTGATACAGTCTCTATCATCCCAGTCCTGGAATCACGAGGTTACAGTAACTAGGCTTGGATGTAATGATTTAATGAAGCTACCAGTAAAGATTTCCAAAGGTTGTGAAACAGAAGGAAAGAAAGCTGAAACAAAATGGAGAAGGGAAGACAAGACAAAAGCAGACAACTGTGCAGTGCAGAAGACAACCCCATGAGATTCGGGGTAAGTAAGGACAATATTAGCTAACGTTAAGGGTGAACTCAGCTGTATTCAGTGTGGAAGCCCATCTTTTCCCATCAATAGACAACGGCATGTGAGGTTTGAAAGTTGCTCTGAGACAGAAAGGAAATAGAACCCTGTTCCTGTAAGCTTAGTAAAGATCCATGGATTCTGTGGAGGTTTGAATGAGAATGGCCCTCATAGATGCACAGATTTTAATAGTCGGCCACTAGGAAGTGGCACTATTTGAAAGAGTTAGAAGGCATGGCCTTGTTGGGGAAGTGTGACACTGGAGATGGGTGTTGGAGATTTCAAAAAGCCCATTCCAAGCCCAGAGTCTCTGTTCTTCCTGCTGCCTGTGGATCCAGATGTGGAACTCTCAGCTAATTCTCTAGCAGCACGTCTGCCTGTGTGTCACCATGCTCCCCAGCATGATAATGAACAAAGCCTCTTAAAATGTAAGCCAGCCCCAATTAAATGCTTTCCTTTGTAAGAGTTCCTGTGGCCATGGTGTCTCTTCATAGCAAACAGAACACTAAGAAAAGATCATTCTCCATTCTAATGCTATAACCCCTGTGACCTTTGAACTTCACTTACATGTGAAATGAAAAAGTGAAATCTACTTCATGTCCTAGAAAGCAGAGTTAAAGTGAAACCATGCTGATGGCATCAGCATCACTAGTAATCACCCATGACGGCATCATCGCTGCTAAGGAAACCTGTTTCAGGAATTTGAGGACACATTATTTGTGGCTCCTCCTGAGCCCCAAAAATGTATGTTGACTCATCTGAGCCGATCATGCTAACTCCATTCCTCTCACCACTGACTGACTTAGGCATGAACACATGCTACGGAAGCCAGTCAATACCACAAAATAATAAGTCTTCTAGTTTGCTTTCTGTTGCTGTGAGAAACACCATGGCCAGAAGCATGAGAGGTTTATCATGAGAGGAAGACAGAACAGGAACTCAAGGTAGTAATCTAGAGACAGAAGCAGAAGCAAAGGCCACAGAGAAATGCTGGCTACTGGCTTGCTCTAGGCTCTTGTTCAATTACATTTCTTACACACCCTAGGACCTTGCCCAGAGGTGGCACCATCCACAGCGAGATGTGCCGTCTTGCATCAATCATTAACCAAGAAAATGTATCACAGAACTGTCTGCTAATCTGACGGAGGTGTTTTCTCAATTGAGATTCCTTCTTCCCAAATGACTCTAACTTGTGCCAAGTTAAAAAGACAACAACAACAACAACACTAACCAGTACAACCATCCAGGGGTTCTGGATGCATTCTCTTCTTATTTTTCTTTTCTGAACTCAAGTGTAGGTGAAATGCAACACCTGCTACAGCTCTCATCTTGCAATCATTAGGAGGTGCTACTAACAAAAGTCTTCTTTAGGTACACAAACACAGCACTGTTTCAGTGGAAAGCATTTGAGCTGATCCAAAGTAGTCTTGCTCCCATCTTCACAAGGCTAACAGCAACTGGAAATCAGTGGCCAAGTTTTAGTTTGTTGTTTCGCATACCTGCCATATTGGATTGTAGAACTAGCCTAGTTATGCTCCTGATTCTATGCTTAAATGTCCAGGGGAAAAAAGCAATTTAAGGGAGAAAGGCTTAAACTTGGTTTACAGTGTCGAAGAGAATATAATCACGGCAGGAAAGGATGCTAACTGGATCACTGCTAGCTGGATCGTAGGGCTGTCCTGTCAATCTACATTGGCCATCCAGAAGCAGGAAAAGCACAGGAAGTAGGGCCAGGCTCTCACACCTCACATCCCATTTTCAGTGATGTACTTCCTTTATCAAGATTCTACCTCAAAAAAAACTCCTGTATCTTCCCAAACAACACTACCAACTGGGGATCAAGTTTTTAAATACATGTATCCTGAATATGGGATACACTCCATATTCAGCCACCACAGTTAACCAAATACCTAACATATAAGAGGAACTTACCAAGTATTCACAGAAACCAATCAATCCATTAACACGTGTTGGTTGGGGACATAGGAGGTACCAGCTCTGGTTGAGAATTGTGGGGATCTTTGAAGACATGGAAAGCCTACCCTCTACCCTTGAGAAAGCCCCCAGCTCAGTAGACAGCCAGAACTACATACAGAATGACTTTAGACCAAGTGTAAGATCAATTATTATGGAAACATTTCTTCCAAGTTTTTTTTTTATTACCTTTCTTTCTCTTGGGGGCAGTTTGTTTGCTTGTTCATTCTGAGACAGGGTCTTACCATATATCTAAGGTTGGCCTCAACTTCTCAAGTCCTCCCGTTTCAGCAACCTGAGAGATGGGCTTTAGAGACATGTGTCACTACACTCAGCTGGAAACACTTCCTCTGTTACTTTCTGTTAAATCCTGATTGGGGACTAGGAATGAATCAGGATACTGAGCAGCCAGCCAAGAGCTGCAAATGAATGTGCAGAGAATCCATGCCAGCTGAGATAATCAAGTGCCTCCCATAAAGCAATCTGTGGCCAAGATGTATAACACTTTATAACCCTGTTTCCAAACCAAAGAGAATTTCCCAGACTCTAGGAGCAGAAAGTAAAATGTCATCTTGGACGTTAACAAAGTCCCAAAAAAGTTGAGACAAAAATAGTTCTTTTTTGTTTGTTTGTTTTTGTTTGTTTTTCTTTTTTGTTTCTTTGTTGTTTTCCTAGACAGAGTTTCTCTGTAGCTTTGGAGCCTGTCAAAGCCTGTCCTAGAACTAGCTCTTGTAGACTAGGCTGGCCTCAAACTCCCAGAGATCCACCTGCCTCTGCCTCCTGAGTTCATGTAAGCAGTATTGCACCCTAAAGTCAGGAGCTGGGCTCTCCGAAGAGGACTCGAAGCTAAAGCAGCCAGGATTGCTCCTCCAGCATTCTCTGACACTGTACTCTCTGAGCTCCACCAGTACCTGAGTGAAGAGCTCACATAGCAGATTTGGGAGTTTGTGACAATAGTATGTGTTGCCCACCTTCCGCCTCTGGGGAGTCTATTTCCCTTCATGTTGAATCAAATGGGAAAGGTTTTGTGGGGTCCCTTGGGGAATATAACACAAGTGTCACCTAGAGTCTGCAGAGTGTGGTAAGGATACAAGACTCTCAGGGAAAAATAAACTAAATTATCTCTTGCTGGTAGCAAAATGAAGATAATCTGTGCACTGCTATGTCAACTATTGAAGGAAAGTGAGCATTTTCCAGGCATGGGGGATTGATTTTGCAAAACTGAATGGCTTTTGTCTTTAATTATGTTCAATCAAAAGTCTGCCCTGAAGGGGCTGCATGGGTGGAAGCAAGGAGGATCACCTGGTATTTCAGGACTAAGAGGGTCGCCATAGTGACGGTTCAGAAGAGATCAGCGACTGTCTAGGGAGCCCTGCAGGAGATCACCAGCACAAGGCTCAGAAGAAACTCTGAAAAAGCTTCCTATAAAAAAAAAAAAAAGCCCACAATTGTGCAGTGGCCATGGAAGAATACCACTGTGAAGTGACCTTTCTCCAAATGCCCTCTCCCCCGAGGCTAACTCCAGAAGGATCAGAAACAGCACCTGATCCATAGGAGGCAAGATGAAGCCGGCTGGTGTCCTCATCCCCCTGCAGCAGCAGCCCAGCCTGCAGCTGAGATGGGGAGACTTCAAAGAGAATAGGAACATAGCACATGAACGACCACACTAGACTCTACTAAAATCATATTATTGTACTAGATTAAACTGAAAGTATATGATTTGTACTGACCTGAGCATTTTTTAAATCTCCAAACAAATAACTCTTTTATTTTCTAACAGTGATTGAAAAGCCTGACTTTATTCTGGAAAGAACAGGTAATCCAGAAAGTCGGGCCGCAGCGAGCTCTGGATACCTATCATGGGCGAGTTACAGGTGTGACAGACATTCGGGAAGGGGCACCCATGGAACCAGCCCCAGGAGACCCTGATTTGCGCCACCATCATTGTTCTTGCATGCTCTGTGCCATCCAGCATTCTATCCTTCTGTGTCTTCCTTCATGACTCTGTAGCCCCTCCTAAATACAATCACCACGCCACATACTTTGCTGAGATTCTGAGCAACCCCATGGGCATTCTGGCTCTGAAGCTGTGACACCACCATTTCTGATCTGAGTCTCATTAAGCTTTGTCCTTTGAGTTCTTCATCAACCAGATGGGAGTGATAAGGGGGAGGACACGCCACAGACACTCAGGCTATGCGACTGTCTTCGTTATTTCCTTCATTCATGAGGCTCTTTCGTGGATGCTGCATTTTTGTGTGTAGTGTCTAGGGGACAGATCTCTTCACCGTGGTTTTGGGGTCCCTCTCACAACACACCATAAATCTCCACCCTCTGTCAAACATGTGCCCTAGAAGTGCAGACTCTGAGTATGACAGAAGATGGCTGAACCCTCGAAGAAAGACACTAAAGATGATCCCGGGATGAAAAGAGAGATTGTAGGTCACCAAGCTCCCTCATACCCACCAAAAACCTTTCATCTCTTCTTGACTTTTCGTTGAAGATAAGCAACTAGATTAGAATCTCAACAACCTAAACATCTTCATAAAGCTGCTCAATAGTGGAGCTGAATTAAAACCCAAGTCTCTTCCGTCCAAAGCCCACATAGTTCCCAAATAATCTTGATGAAGATAAAAGAATCCAGGCAGGAGGTGAGAAAGGTGAAGGCAAGACTTACAGAACCCATCAGGTGGGTACCAAAGGGGTTTAGATCCATTGCAGCACACAATTATATGCTTTGAAGCAGTACAGTGAGTCTTAAAGTGTGTGTGTGTCTGTCTGTCTGTCTACTTGTCTGTGTGTCTGTCTGTCTACCTGGGTGCCTGTCTGTCCATTTGTCTGTGTGCCTGTCTACCTGTCTATCTGTCTACTTGTCTGTCTGTCTGTCTACCTGTCTGTCTGTGTCTGTATGTGTCTGTAGTTCCAAGTTCAACTGTTAACTGAGCCTATTTCCATGGACTAGAGAGACACAGAGACATTACGTTCCCTTTCTTTTCCAAAGGCTTTAACAGAGGAAAGAACAAATGAAAATTAAAGAAAAAATAGAGGAAAGGGGGAGGGAAGGAAAAGGAGGAAAGAGGAAAAAGAGAAAGAAGAAATTTGCCCTGTCTCTGACATGCTATGGTTGCTTCAGGCACTGAGCCCCTCTCTATGCAAAAAGCCTGAGATATTCTACTTCCTGTTATAACCAGAGCAATGGTAATGAGGTTATTTATTTCCCCAAGAAGCACTGTGGTAATCAGTCCCTTAGCTGACTGCTCTCGCACTAAAGCTTCCTCACAAACATAAGCCCAACAATCAGTACACTAATTGAAATGCCAAGTTGAAGTTCAATAGATGGTTGCTGCTGGGGTCAGAGTCATTACCAGCCACTAAATGTTATATGTAAAGATCCATGAGGAGATGCAGCTCCAGTTGTATGCTTTAACCCTTCCCACACCCACTGTGGGAAGGAACAGAGAAAACAAGACCCACAGGGGACGGTGGGGGCAGTGGGCAGGAGCAAGACTGGTCTAGTGCAGGGATTGGCTGTAGGCTTAGCTGGGGAAAAGGGGAGGAATCCAGGCTCTCAGAAAGCTGATGGCAACAACTTCAAACCGCTTTCTTTCTAAAGAGTGCTATATCAGGAATTCCCAAGACTTGGCTATCAGACCTCGGTGCCAAACATGGACGACTTCAGCTCTTTTTTTCACACCCATAAAGCAAACATCACAATGTTTGGATCTTGGAATTACCACAATTATTCGTTTAAATACTAAGATGCATGTCTATCAAGCAGCAGTTTTGAAGAAATAGAACCATCACCAACAACAGCAAACCAGAATCCCAGCCAACAATCTCCATTGTGAAGTTTACAGAACTGGGAACTCTTAATGGGGGTATGAAGATGAACATGTCCTATTAAACTTTTTTTAAGATTTATTTATTTTATGTGTATAAGTGCTCTACCTACACATACACATTTATGCCAGAAGAGGGCATCAGATCCCACTATAGACGATGTAAGCCACCATGTGGTTGCTGGGAATTGAACTCAGGACCTCTGGACGAACAGAGCCATTTCCAGACACTTGGCTTATTAAACTTAAGTAAGGAGATATGCATCGCATACTCTGGGGTTGGGGCCTGTGCTGTATTCTATGTAAGTCAGCACTTGCAATACTCAAGAAAACTAGCACAGACCGAAGCTACTGCACAGCAAGGGTCAAGAAACAAGAAGCCCAGCATGCCTGTTTTCAAGGGCCATTGCATTTCCCTCTGGCACTTGGCCTCTGAGAGCTGAAACAGAAATAATTTCAAAGTCAGCTGCAGAAGGAATTTAGTGTCTCATAAACAAGGTGTTTCAAGACAGGGCACACGCTGCAGACAGGTGAGAGCCCGGTGCTTGAAAGAATGGGATGGAACTTTGGGTTCATCTTGCACATCTTAGTTCCCTAAGCCTACATAATAAATGGCCACAGATTCGGGTCCTCACAAGAGAAGTGTTCTCTGCCAGAATCCCAAGATCTGGAACTCCTAATTCCAGTTGATAGCTAAGCTACAGGGCCTCTAGAGGTTCCAATGGCTCCTGGTGATACTTGGTTTCCATGGTAGCATCACTCCAACCTCTGTCCCATGCCAAGTTGTTCTGCATGTCTGGGTCTTCTTATGTAGCCTAGACAAAAGTTGTCATAGGATTCTGGGCCCACCTGTGTATTCAAGGAGGTTTCATCTCAAGATCCTCACCTTAATTACACCTGCAAAGAATTTTTTCAGGTATATTCACAGGGTCCGAGCATTGGAGCATAGAAATATTTGAGGAAGAGGTGCCATTATTCAACCCACTACAGCACCCCGAGGTTCCATTATGTCTGAAACTTCTTCCCATCGGTTCTTTCCTCTCTCCCACCAGCTGCATCAATCTCTCATTTGCCTGCCCATACCCAAAAGCAAGACTTTGTCTCCTAGAACCCAGCCCTGCAGTGTTTCTCCATGTGGTAAATATTAAATATCTTGAAGAATTGTCAAAAAAAAAAAGAATTGTCTAGCCATGGAACTTCAACTTCCTTACCACCCACTAGGCCTTAATCCCTCGGAAAGGGGCTTCTGCCTGTACTAGCAAATAAAACAGTCTTCTCCAAGGCCTCATCTCTCTTCACATCCCCTCCCCTCCTCCCTCAGCGCCAACATCATTGGCCTTTGGCTGATCCTGAGCTAAAGGCTTGTGTGTTTTAAAATAGTTCATCCTTCTTCCGAGAACACCTTCTTAGTACTCCAGGGAAACGGCACTAATCCGTAAATACGTATATAGAAAGAGACTTCTTTAGGGGATTGGTTCATATAATTATGGAGGATGGCAAGGTCAAAGCCTTCATCACAGTTGTGCAAAGAGTCAGAAAGATCCAATACTGCGATCTGAGACCCGAGGACTCGGGCTGCAAAACCAAGAAGAGCCGGTGTTCAAGTTCAAGCAGGAAGGCCACAGTTCACTCTTGTACTGGGGCGTCAGGCTTTTCTTCCATTCAGGCTTTAATAATTGGGTGTGAGCCACCATCGTTTTGAAGGGCAACCTGCTCCCCTCAGATTTCACTGATTTAAACCATGCCCTCCTTTTAAAATTACCCTCACAGAAACATCAGGTAGAACCTTTGGTCACATGGCTTAGTACTGTGGTACTTGCAAGTGGGCAGATAAAAATTCAACTTCGAATTCGGCTTGGCAGGTATGGTGACATCGGCCTGTAATCCAGGACTTGGGAGGCAAAAGGAGAAGGATTTGCTTCAAGTTTGTGAGCAGCCTGGTCTACACAGAGGTTTCTAGGCTCCTCAGAGCTACAGAGTAGGACCCTGCCTCAAAAAGATTAAGTAAATAAAACCATACAATATCTCTACTACTTGTAATATAAAGCTTACGACTCAAGTTTCTGACCCCTCATCAAACATTACTGTTTAAAAAGTCCTCTTATGTCATTCACTCTAAAGTAGAATCTATGGTTTGGTTTGATTTGTTATACAGGTAGCAAGGTTCAGGGTCTAAGACTATCATATTATTTGCCTATGTATTTGGTCTCTGTCATTTCTGCCATCATCATCACTAGCTACATGATATTGAGGAACTTTATCTTAGTGACCATTATAGCCCCACTGTATCAATTACTGCATCGCACATAATGGGGACTGTGTTAGCCAGTGTTAGTTTGGGGGCCAAACTGAAGATAGAGTTCAAAGCACAAAAGATGCATAATGGATAACATCTGTGAAAAGCAAGAATACAGGGCAGCGAGAGCCATGGAACCAAAATGCAACTCAGATTTGTGGGAAAGATGTAGAAGAAGAATCTTGGATTAGAGAAAATTCAAACAAAATTTCAGCCAGCCCAATGGGGAGTCTTTGAGAGGAGTTTTGCATCCATAGGGCCAGTCCTCCATCTCCAGCCACTGAACGGTCACCACTTAGAGACACGTGCCATCAGTAACAATGCATGGTTAACCTAGAGGACAGAGTCTGGGCTGGTCATTTGCACAGCCAACTCGGGTACAAGGTGACTGCTAGGTTACTATATGGATGTCTTTTGGCCGTGACTTGCTGCATCTGTCCTGAGCATATGTCAAGGCTGAACACCATGTTCCTCTTCCGCCATCAGTGAAACTTTCTTGGTTTCTGTGTGCTGTCATGGCTTCTCCTGGCTTCCCTTCTTCCTCTCTAGCTCTTCTTCCTCTTTGGTCCTCCCTTTTTCCCCTCAACCCCAAAATAAATTTCTCTCCTGTTGTGGTTTGAATGAGAAGTATCCCCCAAAAAGTGTCTGGTGATGTGGTCAAAGAGGTCACGGGTCCATCCCAGGATGCTAATCCAGCTTGGCAGTGTCATCTACTTGGTGTTGCCTTTGGCAGCATGAAACACGCAAGAGTAAGAAGTTCACGGATTTTTTTTTCCTTCTTGTTTTCGGAGAGCTGCCAAGGTCAGGCAAAGTGTGTCAATGCTAGTGTCACTAAGAGGAGGCCTCGAGAGGGCAAGAGACCTGAGCGAGCACTGCAAGACACTGTGAAAATAAAGCCTGGGTTTCAACAGAGATCCCAAGATGTTGGCTATGCCAGAGTCGTGAGACATCTGCTCAGAAGGAGCTACAAACGGAGTGGAACTAGCCCAAGAGAAAGAAGTGTATTGCAGGTATCAAAGATGGAGGGGTAGAGCCTCCACCAAAGAAGGCCTTTGGAACTAAAGTCCCAGACACAGGACATGGAGTTTGGTGTTTGACCTGCTGGGCCTCAGTCTTACTTTGATGCAGTATTTCCTCACTACACCCCCAATTCTCCCCTTAGAATAGGAATGTATATTCTACGCCACTGTGTGTTAGAAGGGGATATTTTGCTTTCTGATGTTATAGGAAAGTTGGACTAAGTGTATTCTGCATTATGGTACAGCCATAAGTTGCCAGGGAGTGGAATGCTATGGTTTGAATGAGAAATGTCAGGCATTTGGACCGTTGGTGGTCATGTTTGAAGAGGTTTCTGGAACTTTGATGGCAGGAAGGCTTGCTAGATCAAGCGTGTCACTGGGATGAACTTTGAGATGTCACAGCCTTGCTCCTTCGACTTCCAGTTCACTCTCTGTTTCCTGTGTTTGGCTGAGAGCTTGATATGTGATCTCTCAGCTTCCTGCTCTGGCCCCTACCACCGTGCCACCCCTACCATTATAGACTTCTAGTCCTCGGCACCGTCAGCCAAAACAAACTCTTCCTGAAGTTGCTTTTGGTTATAGAGTTCTATTACAGCAACAGAAAGGAACTAATACATCCCCCCAAATGACCTCCAGGCTTCCTCCTTCTGCCTCTCTGCCCTGCACACCTCAAGGCACATATGGTTACTACCTTCGCAGTTTGGGTTTTATTATTGTGGCATTATTTGGGATTGTTATTGCAGAGCACTCTTTGTGTGCCTGCCCTTGCACTGAACCTCCACTTGCATCGTCCCAGTTAGCCTCACTCAGCCCCCAAAGAGATCTTACTATTCCATTTTAGAGGTACAGAAAATGAGACTCAGAGGGGCTACCTATCCAAAGTTCACATATCTTATAAACTGCCAGAATTAAAACTCAGGTCGATGCAACCCTTCAGTCTGTCTTCCAGCTAGTCAAAAGACTGGCAAGAGTCAGCATGTCTTCTTTCAACTTGCATGTCAATCAAAATGCAGCTTGTTGAGGATGCAGCTTGGCTGGGGTGGTTTAGGGGCCATATTATACAACTCCTTAGAGCCCAGAAGTGCCTGGTATAGCTGAGCAGACAGCAGGTGCCTGGTGGCCACCTGGGCCACACTTGCCTGTGGAGGCACGGACAGCACTGAAGGGGTTAAGAGCTCTGGTGGAGAGGGTCTGGCTGTGGGCCACTTCTTCTAAATAATAAGCCCCTGGTATTCTTGCTAATGATATTCTCACTGCTTCAGGTTTTACTCACAGGAGTAATGAATTAATTAGTGAATACGGGTGAGAAGCTCTTTGAAGCTGTAAAAAGCCCACAGTACAGATGCTAAGCAAAGGAACCAAACAGACTAAATCAGAGAGCCCACCAGGGCCGGATGGCTCTTGGGGACGCAGCCCCCAGCTCTCTCTCTGAGGACAAGTACAGACAGAACAAAGGAAAGGCAAAAACTCCTTGAAAGGGCACCCAAGACCTGTGCCTGCCTTCAGAGGCTTCCTGACCCATTCTGGGGGTCTAGCAAATAGTCACACGGTCTTCTCATTCCCACAAATTGGCAGTAGTCCCTGTGGGACAGTGCAGGGGAAATACCTGAGACCACTATTGCCATGAGGCTGTGTCTTGCCCTGAGCTACTCCATTTCATGCAAAACAATTTCCCAGACTGTACTTCACCGTGAGAGACAGCATTTGTTTCCATCTGAAGACAGAAGATGACTCTGTACCTTGGACATGTAAGAGATACATCTGCCTTGCCACCAGCAAGGCACATACTGGTAAATAACTTATTCCTAAACGTAGAGAGGGTGCTTCCCTACAAACTTATCAAAATAAACTGAAACTATAGGAAGACAGGGATTTATTAAAATCATATCAGGAAAGCTAAACCAGACTTACCACGCATATCAGACCGAAGAAAGGGTACAACTCCCTCACCTGAGTGCCATAAAGAGGAAGATCTCTATTACTGCAATGGTAGTCACACCACTGACCTGTCTGTCACCTGACCACCCGATACGTGCATCAAGGAACAAAAAGGCAGAGAGCTCCCAATTGTCCCAGGGGTTTGGGCCTGGCTTGTCTCTGTTGTTGATACAGCCCACTCCACCTTCCACCCACGCATCCGTCTAGACCTGCTGTCTATCTGCCTCTTCATTCATTTGGACCCAGCTCTGTCATTTGCTTCTTCAGCTTCTGAGATCTTGCACTGCTTTTCTGCAGCTCTACGGTGGCTCTGCAGCCTGAACAACAGCAGCAGCAACATCTGCAGCAGGTCTCTGACCTGGTCCATTATCGTATCCCCAGACAGACACTCTTTGTACCCTTCCTGGTCTCCTTTTCCACCTCTCTGACCTCGTGGAAACTCCTTGAACTCTGTGCTTAAGCCTCTTTAACCCTATATAGCCATTCTACATTTAATAGATAACTTAATGTATAAATGCAACCTACGTTTAGACATATAGAGAGATACATTTACTATGTGCAACTATGTAGAAGGATGGGGAAAGATAAGCAACAATAAGGCTATTTGAAATGGCCTTACGGGATCATATTGTTTTATATTTAGCTAAAATTACATATAATGCATATATGTATGCATACATGTGTGTATATATAATATATATTATATATATATTACATGGCATCCTGCCTGGACTGACAATGTGAATTATGTATTCAATTTGACACTGTGGAAAGACAGAAACACGCTTGTCTTTGTTTCTGACACAGTGTGCTCAGGACGCCACATAATGAGCGCAGCATGGAAGACACATCATCACTGTCTGCCATGGCTGTTATGTTGGTTTCTTTTCTGCTACAAGAGGTATAGAGATATTGTAAATATATANTATACTCAAAATATCCAGGGGCTCACAACAATATCCAAAGCCACATTTGGAGATGACTTCTTCTTAGTGCATCAATTATGGCAGAAGAGGAGACCAAGTAAGAGAACAAGAACTGGAAGAGAGAGAGAGAGAGAGAGACCAAAGCCTGCTTTCAGGAAGCTGCTATCGGGAAGCTATTCTCGGGAAGAAGGGCCTTGGGAGCAGGTTCCTGCATGGGGAGCTCTTCTTGCTGCAATCATGCTTTGCACAAGCTTATCGTCTCATGAGACATCCCATCCTTATCAATGTTAGGTTTCTGAGCAAAGTGACATTGATTGTTGCTATGGGAAACAGCGTGACACTCCTGCTTTTGGGAGAGTGGATCCAGACCGTCCCCATGTATGTCACCTGGAAAGACAACTCAACCTCAAAGACAAGCTAATGTGAGGGCTATTGGCTGCATCTGAAGGGCTGATCCCTCCAATTGGAGCTGGAAGGCCAGACTGGGAGTTCAAGGGGTGAAGGATAGCTCATACAAGCAGGCATTGAAGGAATTTGGGAGCATGGTGTTTGGACCAGAAGTGAAAAAATATGGCCTTTGGAGTTGGGGGTATCACTCTGCAGCGTTGAATAGCCTAGAACTCAATCCTAGGTGAGACAAACACTGTCTCTGCAAAGCCCTCAGCCACTCCAGTCTTGGGCAAGCTCTGTATCAGCCATGGTCAGTACCCTATCATCTCAACACCCTGGAGCACTCTGCCTGCCCCAGCTTCCCTCCTGGAGCTGGACATGGAACTGGGGCAGCATATACCGAAAGCAGGACTTAAATTGAACTGCTGAAACCCATGACTCAGTAGGATGCTGAGAAAGACCTGAGGGTCAAGAATACTCAGGAACACACTAAGGACCCTTCAACCAAAATTGCACAGCGACATCAGGAGAGGCAGACTGGGATCTCCGAAAACTTGAAGCAAACGGCTACTGTAAAAGCATAAGGGACTCAATAGCACCACCTTCTGTCAATAAAGAAAACTACAAGCAACCAAATTTGAAATCAGTATTAATAAGATGTTGAGGCCTTCAAAAATCATTTACTGGGTCAAGACCCTGAGGGGAAATGAGGCTTACAAAAGACAAAACAGATTGTTGAAAACAGGGCAGAGGAGAAACGTGTGTTTGAGACTCCAAGCTTGTCTCCGTGGGTGTTCTATCTAAGGCTGAGGAGGCAACTGTGT
The DNA here is from genome assembly GCA_001685075.1 of Bramus lutescens. NCBI lineage: Eukaryota > Metazoa > Chordata > Mammalia > Rodentia > Cricetidae > Bramus > Bramus lutescens. Next base: position 651,238 of record LOEQ01000098.1, on the reverse strand, counting down.
CTTGATTTTTAGAGAAAGGGAAGAGGAGGAAAATGAGGAGGAGGAAGAGGAGGAACATAATGAAAATGTTTAACCCTGGGATGAGCAGCATGCAATTTATATTAGCAGTGTCCCCATTTTGCAGGGCCATCAGTTGGATTAAAGACTCATGTCCTGGTGTATGGTGGCACAGCAGGGGTTCTCTGGCCACAGGGCTGCACCACCACCAGAGAAGCATGAACTGGAGCACAGAGATGCCACTGCAGCCACCTCCTAGTTGTCTTGTCCAATTCTGTTCCCTATGAATGAGGGAGGGAGGTTAGAGATCCTCCAGAAAAACAAATACCTGGGGCACTGCACGCTGCTCACCATTACCAATAAGAGGCCTCCCCATTGCCATTTTCAAAGGTAAGCGTGGAGTTTGCTCATGTTTCCTGGTGTTTTCAAACATTCCTAAGCATCAACAGTTGAACTTTGGGACTGTTTAAGGACAAACAGCATGTCATCTTTCCTGCTTTGTGTCCAGAACAGAATTTCATGGTGGCCACTGGCATAGATAGACCTGGGCTTGGCAATTGTTTAAGGAAAAGAAAAAAATGCAGGTTCCTTCCCCCACACAGAAGGCCCAAGAAAACAGAGAGCCACATTCCCAAGAAGACTGCTTTCTTTGTTTCTGGTTTTTATTTGTTCTGTTCTATTCTGTTCTGTTATGAGGCAAGGTCTCTCTATTAGGTAGTTCTGGCTTCCTGGAACTTGCTATGTAGGCCAGGCTGGCTTTGAACTCACATAGACAGACCNGCCTCTGCCTCCTAAGTACTAGGCTTTTAAAAGTATTCCCTACCATGCCTGCTCTTCCCAAGAGGACGGCTTTTTAAACACTGATGCGATAGCAAATGGTTGCTCCTCAGTCAGCAATGGGACCTAGGGCCACAGAGAAAGTGTCCTGATACGCACCCTTGCCAAGAACGGCCTCCATACTTCTCATTTATTGAAGTTTTCTGGTTCACCAAAATGTAATCATTCCTGGGTCCTTCGCTCCTCACTCGACATTCATCCTGCCTATAACTTGTACTTCTATCCAAACACTGAACAATGCCATTTCCCTAACCCCAGCCAATCTTCAGCCAGGTACTCTGGGGCAGGCGAGATTTAATGGTGTTACAACCTTCCTGTGTCTGCTAGGAAAGCAGACACTCAATGTGTCGAAGAGCCTGTTGCAGCTTCTGAGCTCAGCAAGTCAGGCTTCATCCTACGCACAGGCTACATAGTCAGAGCTAAGTGGCTGCTGGCATTCATTAAACAGCTCAGTGATGTCCAGTCCAGAATCAAAACCCTTCCCCTGACTGTTTTTGCTGCTCAGTGCTTCAAGCTTTCAAGAATCAGTAGGAAAAGGAGGAAAGGGGCCTTGCCTTCTCTCTCTCTCTCTCTCTCTCTCTCTCTCTCTCTCTCTCTCTCTCTCCTTCATTATTCATCCCAGAACTGTGTATAAATCTTCCCAGAGCACACAACAGATCCAGAACCCAGGGACAGAGTCATCTCTGCTCTTAGTGCTGCAAGATACCATGTCCTTTCTCTGCTCTTGTCTAATACCCATGCGAGTTCACCTTCTTCTGATAGTTCCTGGCTCCCCAATCACAACGATCAGTCCTGTCCCCTCTGCAGGCTCTGTCTGATGGTGTCACAACCTTCTCGTGTCAAGAGCATGTTCATTCAGTCTAGCAGAAAGGCTGGTGGCAAACTGTAGACTGAGCCACCAGGGCTTTATCATCTTTAATGTATTAACTTATCGGAAAGTTCTTACCTGAGCTTGTATCATGAAATGAGTCCTCTACTTTCTCCTCTAGAAGTCTGAGATCTTAGGGTCTAGCACTGAGGTCTTTGATCCTTTCGGAATTGGTTTTTTGTGAGATGAGAAAGAAGGATCAAGTTTCACGCTTTGGCATACAGATATCCAGTTTTCCAGAACAGCATCATTTATGGGAGATGCCACGTTTTCTACAGTCAGTCTTTTTGGCATCTTCATAAACTGTCAGGTGCCCACAGGGGAATGGACTTATATCTGGGTCGTCAATTCCATTCCACTGGTCATTGTGTCTGTTTTTGTACCAGTACCAAGCAAGTTTTATTCCTGTGACTCTGTAGTAGAACCTGAAGTCATGAATGGTATATGTCCAGCAGTGTTTTTATTGTTCAGGGCCACTTCAGCTATCTGGGGTTTTTGTGTTTCTATATGACCTTTGCTTTTTTTTTTAATTTGTGTGAAGAATTGCCTTGGAATTGTGTTAGGATTGTGTTGAATCTGCAGATCGCCTTTGGTAGAATGGTAGTTTTCACAGTATCAATCCTACCAATCCATGAGCATGAAGATCTTTGTGCTTTTTCTTTAATTGCTTCACTTCCTTGTGCTTGAACATTTTCATTGTATACGTTTATTCCATGGTATTTTGTAGCTCCTGTAAATAGGATTGTCTCTAGGGCTTTTCTGTCTCACATATTAGTCTTTGGCATATGGAAATGCTATTTATTTGGCTGTGTTGGTTTTGCTGCCTTTCATTTTATTGAAAATAGTTATCAGCTCTAGGGATTTCCTCATGAAGTCATTGTGTGTAGAATCACATCATCTCCAAACAGGGATACTTTGACCCCTTCCTCTCCTGTCTGAATCCCTTTCATTTCTTCCCCTTCATTTATTTCTCTGGCTGACTTCAAGGACTACATCATAAAGGCCTCCATGACTTCTTCGGGTCCTTCACCCTTTCCCTTCCTCCCAAATGTATCATGCACCTGAGAAACTCTCCAACCCCACGGAACTGTTGGACAAAGCAAATGACAATGTGTCAGAGCAACATTTTGCAAATATAAAACATTCTTCGAATGGTTTTACCCTGCAGGGCAGTCCCTAGCTTTGAAAGAAAGTGGCTGTCCAACCACTTTAGCAAAGAACTGTGCTCTGGAAAACACCTGGGGCCATACCTTGTCATCTGTTAAAATGTTTCAGAACAAAAACACATCCTGCCTAGGCAGAAATAAGCTTCAATTGAATCCTAGCCTATCCTCGTTCTTTTACTCAGGATAGGGCACCAAGACAAGGCTCTTACAAGGCTGTGAAGCCTTTGTCTTTTCCACCAGGGTGACAAATGCCTGAGGGGTCTGAACCTGTCGGAGAGTCTCCGCAGGACTCTGGCAGCTATCAGAATCCCGCTCCAAGACTCCAGATTAAACACTTGTCAGCCGTGATCGGGAGAAGTCATTTCCCTCTCTAGCCTTAGCTTCCTTTTAGTCACTACGTCTTCGAAGTGAATGTGTTCTGCATCCCTCGAAATCATGCAGTAAAACAGTCCTTTCCCTTCCTTACTTGTCTGTAGCCTCACTGACCATCCTGCTGCGACTTGAACATTCCAGAACCAAAGAAGCTTCTTGAACTTTCACAGGCGCTTCCCCTACCCTCAAACGGAAACATGGCTTTCATCCTGTTTCTAACTACAACCCACGCACATTCCCCAAAGTTCTGTCTCTGACCTTGTCTTCTCCTCAATGCTTGCCACCTTTTAAAGTGTTTCTCTTATTTCCTTCACTACCAGAATCTGCATAGAGGTGGGGATAGCTGCCTGTCTTGTTCACTGTCCTGAACAATAGACCTGGCACATTGTAGGGCTCAACACAATCTGTTAAATGCCCATAACATGCTTACTGAGGACCTATTGTGCTTTAGGCTCTGAGCCTAGCAATAACATTTAAAGAGCCCTTGAGATGCTATCTAGCACAGGAAACAAATTGAGGTCAGTTAAATCCATTGATCAAGAAAACAGGATCAGACATGTAGGGATGATGGGCTTGAACAGTCCAACAGAAGAGCTAATTCATTGTGTGGGGCACTGCTCAGTGAGAACTACCCAAGGGCTTGACCCCACTTTGAGTAGTAAGATAAGCAACACTGCCCAGACAGGGGCACGGGGCACCTTCTTCCAAGACAAAAAGAGGGCTTATTCTAGAAAGCACTATAGGCAAGACCCTGTCCTTTACTAGCAGAGGTATTTAGCCCTGAGATTATTTAATAAGTGTGTTGAGTGAATTAATAAGTTATTCAAATGAGAAGAGGCAATACAGACACTTTCTGTCTCTGTGGATCTTTGCCTGCGTTGCTGTGGTCCATGACTAAAACCTCCTTCCTAACAAAGGCAAGTTTGGAATGAAAATATTTCCCTCTGCCCCTAAGATTACATAACTGATTTTATGATAAACTGACAACGGTCAGATTATCATGTGAAAACCTACAAATTTCACGGAGAAAGTGTAGAGGCCCAAAAGCATGGTGAGATTTTTGTAGTTAAAAATAAAGCGTAGAGGTGATGTAGTAAAGGAAGGGAGAAAATAGCGTTCTTAGAAAAGAGGCCAGTGGGAGTATAGATGGGCTAGGTATGATGGATGTGCCTTCTCCGTGTGGTACTGACTTCTGTCTCCATCTCCTGGGATATAAGTGCATCTTCCTTGTTGATGAGGCTCCTGGGAATGGGACGGAGAACAACAGCATTCCCGGTGGGTCATCTATCCTCAGGCAGGAGAGGGGTTCAGAGAAAGCTCCTCCAGGCCTCTGACACTTCCAAGTTGCTTCAGCTCAAAATAATCAATGTTCCAAAGTGGCACACATGAAGGGGCATACCCTCGGCTCCTCCAATTCCCAGGGAAAGTTAACACTACATACAGCTTTAGAGATGCCCTCGCCAGCAGCCTCAGTGAAAGTCCACCTTTCCAAGCAAAACTGATGCTTTTATCCGCTGGAACAGATAGATCGTTATGAATACTTCTATTAATTATTAAATATTAAATAATCTATTAAGTATTAAATGAGTTAATTATTATTAAATCCATTAATTATTAAGTATCAAATAATTTAATTTTCAACTTGAAATAAGATGCTAAGGAAAAGGAAATTTTGATGGAGACGTCAGCAGGACAGAACAGGGGACAGAAAGAAAGAGTTTCTGGCTTGTGTGGCAAATCTGGTCTGTGCCTTTTGGGTATGGCCCACAAGCTAAAAATAATTTTTGTGTTTTTAAATCACAGATGGGAAATAATAATAATTACTAATTTGTGACACGTGAAAATTGTACAATATTCAAATGTCCATTTGGTCACTACATTTTTTTCTGGGACACACACAGTATGCTCACTAGCCTGGCCTGCATGCCATCTGTGGGTAGTTCCTTTCCCTCACAAGCCCCAAAGGCATACTTAAGCTCGCAACAGACTGCACAGTCGGTTGGGCCAAAGTGTTTGCCATCTGTGCTGTATGGGAAGCGGGTGCAGGAACAATGGGTGAATTCCCAACTTCGCCAGGACATCAGCATCACCTGGGTAGATTTTACACTGCCTCTATACATCTGCCCAATTCTCAGAGACCTTTGAAAGCTAACAAAGTCAAGCTCACTGATGGCCGGTCCAGCAAGGTCTTCACAGAACACAAGAAGAGCCAATAAGAGTTCGTTTGCAGGGCATCTCTAAACACGAGGCAGTGAGTTCTTTCCTTTTAAGCCCTTTGTGTCCTTGATAAATGCCTGAGACCCTTTTCTCCTCTTGTCAGTAAAGCATTAGGGCAGGTGGGGGGGACACAGCCTGGCATCATGGAAGGAGTCATCTCCTTGGCTACTTAAGGATTACATGGTCACAAGTACTTGAGCCTCAGGTTTTCAGCGAAACAGTGAGGTATGTACAGAATCCTGCTGCGCCCCAGTGAGATTATGATTGCCCGCGGGCATGCATTTCATTCCTTGGATGCTGCAAGCTAATTCCTAGATACTGGGTCCATTTTAATGGATAAGGGCAAGTGCCAAAAGTTAAAGGTTAAGGCAGGTGAAGTCACTCTCCTACAAGTTCTCTGCCAATCACACAAAAATAGGGCTCGGATCAAATGGTGGATGTGTTGACTTCACTAGGCCATGGATCCAGATAGAGAGTAACTTAACCTGATACCTCCCTCTTCTTCTCCCTCCTGCGCCTCCCTCTTCCTTCTCCTCTCCCTCTCTCCCTGCACTGTTTCCTTGAAGGGCATTCCTACACATACAGGGATTCGTTAGACAAGCATCCACTAGTATAAGATGAAAACAATTCATGAAACTTGATCCATAAGATCAATGAATGCACAGTCCCCTCTATTCGCCACCCGGCCACTTTGCATGCCAAAATAATAATCCATCAGTCAGAATTAGGTTGCCCTTCTAATTGGCACCACAAGGTCAGAATCCTGGGTGTGAGAGAAACCTGTAGACAGCAAGTCCTAGGCACAAATCCTGAAGACACAGGCCCCAGTTTGTCAGGTTCTTGGGCCTTGGGCTTGCAAGTTTAAGATTTTCTCTGAAACGTTTAACTCAATCCACAACATGTGAGAAGCGCTGATTTTGCTAATAAGCATAGCTTTCTAATACCCATTATACTTATTAATAGCCCACCGACACCGATATCACCAACGAAAACCCATTTCTTAACTCATTGCACTAATTAGCAAGATCACTAGGATTAACAAAGGAAAATAAGAAACAAAAGGGCCCGGGGCAGTTTCATTCTCATTTGGTTACCTGCTGGCCAATCCTGAGACACGAACTCCTGATTGACGGTAATTGATGGTACCTGGAGTGTGGCTGCGACTAATTGGTGCATATATGCAAGCACATTTTGGTCCCAGAGTAGCTGAAAGCAGATCAGCAACATTATAACTGTGTGGTACAAAAGATGTCATGTTCCCAAGTCCAATTTTAATCTCCTTCAACCCACTCCTCACTCGGTGCAATCCCAGCACCCAGAGATCCTCTAGTGAAGCTTCTCCTTTGAGGTCACAGGATGACCCCCCAGCCTTATGTCCCTAGCACTGAAGAAATCCCATTGACATTGGTGCCGTTCTTCTGGTGGACTCCTGGTAAGAGATGGACTGAGGCCTGAGTTCTAGAACCCTCGCCAAGGCTGGAAGCCCAGGACCTATACCTTGTCTAGGTATGTCACATGAAGTCTCACCCACCACACATCTCCTGACTTCCCCCAGCCCCATTGATCCCCCCAGCTGTCAGAAAACTCCATATGTCTGACCTCCTCTATCCTTAAAGTGAAAACTCAGAGGGCCACTGGGGTATGGTGATCATGATGCAGGGGAAAACTGAATTGAATTGTTGAGTATTAGAGGAGAAAGATGGAAGGCCTGGACTAGAGCAAATAAAGGGCCTTGTGGGATTCCCCATTTATGCCCAATCAAAGATGGCGCCTCAGAGGCCATGAATATAAGCAGTGATGGGAGAGTAGGGTTCAAGCTCTGTAGAGAAGAGGGGAGGCCACTGTACGTCGAGAGAGCAGGAATCAGACATTTTTAGAGGCTGAGCCTTAGCTAGAGTCTTGTTCATGCAGAGTAACAGCCTCTCCACCTTGCTCTCAGGGAGGTGACCCAGAGAGTAACCAGAACCATCACTGTCATATTCTGTGCCTCAGGTGTCACAAGCCATCTAGTCTGCTAGAGGGACAGACTACCCTTTATCTTCCAGAGACCGTCACCATCTGGTTTCTGTCCTGTCACAGACTCTCAAGAAAACTTAGAGTCCTCCCACCTGTAAGCAGGGTTGGACCCTTAGTCTGTACAGGTATCTCCTGCTCATGACCTTGGTTGAGTATTCCAGGCTTGTCAGGCTCTCTGGCCCTTCCCCATCACTTCTTTCTTCCGAAATATCATGTCAGCTCTATGCCATGGTCTTGAGCCTTATAATCAAAGCTTCTCTAACCAGCAGTAGAGAGGCTTGTTTATAATAGAAACTCTAGCCTGGCTCTCCCCTGCCCATGTGGTGTCATTCTCTCCACATAAAGAGGCGACACTCATCCCCAATGACTCGGTGGTGGGAAACAGAAGGCAGAGACAGCTGGGAGAGCATTCCCCTCCCCTGTCAGCCCAAGGTACAATGGAAGCACCAGTTAAATGTCTCCCTCTCTGCTTCTCACATCATTCATGTAAGTCTGGCTGGTCTTCAAATCAGTCATGGACTCCCCCATGTTTCTTCATTTGAACTTCCACAGAGCTAATTTGATGAGCCAACTCAGTTAGGCCATGGTACCCAGATGTTTTATTAAATATCAACCTGCAGGTATTTTGCAGATAAGATGAACACCAAAATCAGTAGACACAACTTCCCTCCAGGATATGGGTGGGTCTTGTCCAGTCAGTCGATTGCCTTAAGAGAAAACTGCAGTCTCCCAAGAAAGAAGGAATCCTGCCTTTGGACTCAAGCTGGAGCATCAACAGATTTTCCAGCATCCACAATCAGATGAAGTTGGAAGACATTTGTGCTGCCACGCATGGACAGGGGACACGTGGATAGTGGTGGCAAGAGACACAGTTCATTATTTCTTCCAGGGGAGGAAGAGGACCAATCTGAAAGAAAGCTCAGCTCGCTAGTGTCTATACTTAGAGAATCTAGACCTTCAAGTTCACTTGTATCTCATGTACTTTTCGTATGCATGTTCTGTTCCAGGTTGGCCGCTGGGGGCTAGTGGGCAGGTTTCCAGTACTTCTATTTACTAACTAAGGCCTTTCATATGCCAATTTTGACCTTGCACTCTACCCTACTTTCCATGGTTGCTATGACAGCTACTCATCTCTGCAGGTCAGAAGCAGACATAAAAGATACTAAAAATAGTGTCCATTGCTGCCTTTCAATATAACTTTGTTTATAAAAACAGGCAGTTAAAGAGAGGCCATGGGTCATAAAGAAAAGCCTACTACTGTTATTTTCCTAAAGGCTCATAGTAATAAAATGATCCCTAGTGACACAATGCTATACTCATAGATGAGTACATGGCTCAACCCTCATCAGAGAAGCTTGTTCTTGCAGTAAATGAGAATTAACACAGAGATCCGCAACTGGAGGATGAGCAGAGAGTGAGAGACTTGACAGCACTCAGCCCTAAACCAGATTTCTTTATCAAATCCATCCCCTTGAGGCACAGGGAACTAGGAAGATTATAAAAAGCAAAGGTGGTGGATGACTGCAAGAAACAGTGTCCTAGATGCAACAGGCCTGATGCAATATAAACCTACAGAACTGTGACAGCACACGCAAGGCCAACATGGGTTCAAACCAGACAAAATCCTAGCACTGAAAGAGGAAAGTAGACACAGAGTCTCACCCCTAACCAGGAAGCTACTTAGAGTTGATACCTACCTGCTAAGAGAGAGAGAAAAAAATCTCTTTTCTCCAATGGAGTGACACTGGGCATATCAACCACACTCTAATGCAGGCCCCATGCACGTGAGTAGTTGACCAACACAAGGCTTGGGGCCTTAGAGGTAGGCCTTAGGGTTATTGGCCATTCCACTTTTGTTCTGGCTCTTCACTTCCTGATTAATGCTATATGAGGTGTCTCTACCTTAGTTCCTACCACCATGGCTACAAGATAACCCTATCTCTGTGTCTTATAGGCCATAACGGGAGACATCCTCTGAGCCATGACACAAAATAAAAGTCTCCTAAGTCTCCTCTCTCAAGATACTTCTGGAAGGTATTTTGCCAGAGCAACAGAAGAGTAACTAACATGGGCCGTGATCTGACTGGCTCCTGTTCTAGAATAGTATTCATCATTGGGAGCTAATGTCAGAAAAAAAAATAGAAGAGACAAGGAGAGGTGGCTCAGTGAGGAAAGGTGCTTGCTGCTGTGTTTGACTGTCTGAGTTTCATCCCTGGGACCAATACAGTGGACAGAGGGAAGTGACCCCAACAAGTTGTCTTCTGATCATATGTGACTTGAGATCTGAGTTCACACAAGAAAGAGAAATGAAGGAAGGAAGGGAGGGAGGNGAGGGAGGAAAAATTTTAAAGAGAGTCAACCAATGAATGACCAAGCACTTTCAAGCACAATAAAGCTCATATAAAAAATAAGTAAATAAAAAACAAATAAAATCATATTCTGCAATCTTTACCATATTTGCAAAGATCAAAGGATGAATCAAAATGGAAATTAGAAAATATCTAGAACTAGATGATTATACAGACACGAGTTCACCTAACGTGGTATTTAGACTGAAATTACAGCCTTTAATATTGCATTAGACACAGAAGAAAGATTGAAAATTAATGAGCTCAGCTTGCAATCACTTCAGGAAAGAACAACAGAATAAATCCAAAGAACATAGAAGAAAATATATAATAAAGACAAGGGGAAATGCTACGAAATTGGAAACCAAAACACAAAACAGGAATAGGCAAGCTAAAAGACGATTATTTGAAAGGAACAATAAAACAGACACGCAGAGGGAACTCAGCTACACCCACACTGCAAACAGGCTTGGAATAGCAGGAATCAAGACTGTTCCCCCTTTGAACCGCCAGGAATGACAGATCAAGGAGATTAGAGAGGAAGTTGAAGTTTTGTTAACTGAAGACTACAAAGGGTTGGGATTTACTCTGCTGGTTCTCTTCTCCCCAGGTCCCTGCACTGCTTTGTGCTTTTTCAGAAAACCCTTTTCTTTTCATGCCTGACTCTGGGTCCTCCACTGAACTCTCCTTCCCTCTTAACTGACCCAGTGTCACTGGGGAAAAGGAAACTTTAAGGGAACAGCCCATTCGGGAGACGCAATTCCGAGTCCACTTTACCATCTGCCTTGCACCCATTTTGTTGCAAACCCCACTCCTTTACAGCCATTAATAGCTGCCTCGTCCTGGCCTCATTTTTCAGAATAAGCATTTTCTGTTGCTTTTTCCCCAGGTTTCTCCCTGCAGGTCTTTTCTGTCCCACCAGCAACCTCATTAATATACACATGAACCGGTGCAGCCGCCTCTTAACCCAGCTCCCAGACACCTGCCACTTCCCTGCCAGATCTCCAAGGCAACCACAGTTTAACTTCCTTTTTAAAAATTAAAAAGGAAAAAAAATATTCTCTCAAGTTCCAAAAGCAGCCACATCTCTTCCCTCCTGTCAAGGGAAAGGCCGAACTGACTAGCCAGATTTTAGGTTCCCACTTAACCCCTGCTCCCGTGCCCACTCCTGTCAGGCCTTCACCTTCCTCTGGACAGGCTCACTGTGGCTCTCCTCCTCCTTCCTCATTAAGGACGCCCTCCAGGAACTCTCCTACACATTCAACTCTCTCAGACTCTCCTGAGCTTCACGCTGCATGCAGGCTCTGGGGGTGTCCCTTGGAAACACTTCATGAGTGGTTTCTTCTAGCAATGATTCTTCAGATAATTGCTAAGTATTTATTTGCACCTGAAGACCTTTATTAAAACAGAGCCACAGATTGATATATATATATATCCCAATTAATGATGTTATATGTATTAATATAATTAATTTGTTTATGCATAGTATATTATATGTAAGCATATATGATATCTATATATCTCCATAGAGAGAGAAAGAGATACAGAAACAATTCCAGGGAGTGGAACAGGCAGATATATTGTGGAATTTGGAATAAAAATCATTCCACAGCAGTGAGAATAGACAAGTCATCACAACCGTGTGTGAGTGTGTGTGCAAGTGTGTGTGTGTCCATCCCTACAAAGCTGAAAGCTAAGCTTCATGACTGGAAGCCAGTACTGCAGTCTCCACAAGTATGATGAGAGAAAAATTTGAAGGCCAGACTAGGACATTATGAAATCTCCTGGAAAACTGACAATTCTATTTCTGAGTCTGAGTCCTTGTGAAAGGCGTATTCCCTTTGTTAAAATTCATGAGTGTGACCCATAGGCAAGCGCCATTAAAATGAGTGACTATGTGGTGGAGAAACGGGAGTGAAAGAGAAGCAGAGTGGTTCACGTGCTGTGGAGACAACAGAAGTGAAAGAGAAGGCAGTGAGGAAGAGGCTGATATGAGCGGCCTTTGCTTCCACCCAAGGCCATGGTGATGTCCAGCCTGGACTGCTGCCAAGGGCCATGTTGGGGTCCGTGCTCCTGCTGCAGCTGGGCTCTGTATTGATGTCCATGGCCCCTGTTACCACTGGGGGCCTTGTGAACCACAAGTGTTGAAATCCGAGGGCCATGATGAGCTGGCCCCACCCTTTGCTGGCTCTGGGAGCTCTGGCCCT
>LOEQ01000098.1:594875-614043 GCA_001685075.1 Bramus lutescens | reverse complement strand
CTCTCTCTCTCTCTCTCTCTCTCTCTCTCTCTCTCCCTCTCTCTCTCTCTGTCTTCCTCTCTCTTGACTCTCTCCTTTCTCTCTACACACACAGAAAGAGAGAGAAAGATAGAGACAGAGAGAGGAAAAGAGAGACAGAGACAGACACACAGACACTAGGAAAGACCATGTGAAGACAGAGCAAGAAGAGCTCCCTCACTCAAAACCAACAAAGCCAGCCCCTTGACCCTGAGTATCCCAGTTCTAATAAGAAAGAAATGTCTGTGGCTTCAGCTACCCAGGCTATCATTTTGTGTCTTAGAAAATTGTGCACATTATAAAGGCCCTCAGGAACAAAGGACATCCAAAGTTAGTCTAGAAGTCTCAGCTCAAATTGGCCCACAGTTGCACCGTCTAAGACTGTGGCAGAGCCTTTGGGTAAGGCCCAATCACGGCTATGGTTCCCCTTCTCTGTCACTCTCTCTGACTCCTCCCTACTTCTCATCCTCCTCCACAAGGCTCCCTTCCTGGTAGCTCAACGATTATGGTAGTCTTGGTATTTCCAATTCACACACACACTGTCTAGAAAGTGAAGGGGTCAGTGGGTAACCTGAATAACTTACCCTGAACCTTGGTTTCTTCATGTGTAAAGTGAGCCTAGAGAAACCTACCTCAGACCGTTCTTGTGAGGATTAAATGAGTTCAGGTACTAGCACCTCACTCTTAACAAATGGCCATGTCCCTTCCAGGAACCCTTTAACAAGATGAGAGAGAGAGAGAGAGAGAGAGAGAGAATGTTCTGGCAATGAAAACAAGAGTAAAGAATATCCATAAAACACCACATCAAATCACATTGCTTCCTCTCTCAGACACTGTCCAAGGGTCCTCAGTGCCTGAAATTGTAGAATTCAAATGCCAGGTCACCCTCTGACCTTATTTCCTGCCATTGCGAATTGATCTTTCTATACTACTGTTGAGTAACACTGGTCTACTTGTACCTATTTTCACAACGCTCTTGAACCTCATCGCTCCTCTCTGTGGTTCTGTGGTTCAACCAAATACGTATTCCTATGGAATGCTTATCTCCCATCTTGTCATTCTAAGTCTGTGTCCGGGCCCTCGGGGCTCATCTGTGGTCTGTATCTGTCAGTCAAGGTAGTTTCTCACTGCTCCAGGGCACCCACAGATGTATCTCTGTCATCCATAAGCCATTGTTAAAGGGTGGAATGGCACAGGGTAGGGATTGTTTTCTCAACATCCACTGCTAACCTCAGCAGATATGTTTATAAACTCTGTTAGAGTACATGCTTAGAATCTGTGTGACATTTTTATCATCTGTCGCCCATGACCTCAACTTGTCCAGAAACAATCCCAAGTTGTCATGGAGCCCGTCGTGGAAAACCATGCCAAAATCCAGCCACTCTGCCCTTGAGGTTGTCCTGAGACACCTAATCTAATAACTGTACTCACACTATAAATGGGCCTAGACTGAAGTCTCAGGTTCGGGTTTTTTGTTTTTTGTTTTTTGTTTTGTTTTGTTTGTTTGTTTGTTTGTGATGGGCTAGCTTCTGCTGCAGTGACAAGCTGTTACTCTGGTTAGTTTAACTGTCAACTTGACACAACCTACAACCACCTAGGAAGAATCTTAATTAGAAAATGTCCACATCAGGTTGGCCTGTGGACAAGTCTGTGGGAGACTGTATTGATTATTAATTGATATAGAAAGACCCAGCCCAGTGTGGGCAGCACCACTCCCTAGGCCGACAGTCCTGAACAGAAGAGAGAAACAGCCAGCAAGCGAGGAACAAAACAATCATTCTCTCTTTACTCTTGACTGTTAATGCAATGTAATTAATTGCTTGATGTCTCGCCTTAATCTCCCTAAAATGACAGACTTCAACCTGAAATTATAAGCTAAAATAAACCCTTTCTCCTACAAGTGGCTTCTTGTCGTGGAATCTGTGACGTCGACAGAACTGAAACTAGGGCAGTCAGGAAATCTCTGCCGCTTAAACCTCTGCAACTTTATTCTCCCGTGCACATGCGGTGCACGGAAGGTCAAACAGAAAACTTCATCAGGCTATATGGTCACCTGGAAAGGCATCCTCCAAGGCTGCCAATGCAAAAAAAAGGAGAGGGCTACATGAGGCATACCCATGAACAGTCATATTTCCAAACTGATCTCAGGGCACTGCACCTGCCTAACTGTGAAACGTCAGGACAAAAATGAGTCTTTGGTGGCACTAGCTGTCTCTGTAATACCTGGGTGTGTTGGTGTAACCTCACGGTGAATCCCTCCCTCACACACACACACACGCACACGCACGCACACACGCGCGCACCGTGGTCATCCACCTTAAATACTCAGCCGCAGAATCATCCATGCTGACGCTTTGGACGGATTCCATTAGCATCAGCCACTTTAGTCATAAGTGCCGGTCCAACCACCTAGATGTTCCCAAATATTGCTCAAGAAGTCCCTTTCATGTCTAATCCTCTGACCACCTGAGGAAAAGAACTCTCCGTTCGGAACAACCTGCTTGATTAGTCTGATTAATGAATTTCTGAAGTTATTTTGGTTGGTCCTCCCACCCTTGACGCCACAATTCGCCTGTGGCAACTTGTGTGTGGATTAACGAGGCTTTCAGGAGCGAGTGGAAAACTGTTCATTACCTTAATTATCCACACCTTCAATTGAGGGCAGCGCAGGCTGTCGGGACACAGCAGAGCATCTGCTCTAGAGAGGAGCCTTTGCTTAGTGTTGCTCAGCCAGTGGGGTGTCCCTGGAAAGGCAAGAAGGCAAGACACTGGGGGGAAAGTAGATACATAGCCAGAGACAACAGGAAATCTTTAGCATGAGTACCTGGTTGCATGCTGAATGCAATTATTAAGCTCCGAGGACAGATAAGCCTGTTGAAGCAGATTCCTTCCCATATGGCTACCCGACTTAATCCTTATACAGCTCGGGGTTTAATCTCCCCTAAGTCAGCACGAACAATCAAACAACAAAATGCCAAGTCTAGCCTCCTCCTGGACCCATCTGATATTATGTCTCATTTCTGCACTTTGGACCAAGACTCAGTGGCTCAGAGCCTTCCCAGGGATCCTAAGTACAGTGAGTGTCTTCGGTCCAGTGACCCACCCCTCCCCCCGGGACCTAGTCCAATGTCTGAACTTCCACGGGGTGGGGGGGGGTGTACAGCTTCTCCACTGCCCCTCTACTGCCAAGATACCTGTTGCCCTGTTGTTCCTCTAATTTGCACTTTTGAAGGGCTCTGCCCACTGAGACTTCCAATTATTGTTCCATATGTGGGGCATTCACTTTGGCCTTCCCTGCCATTTCCATCACTTCTGTACAAAGCATCAACTAGCACTCCCTGCTGGCCCCTGTGGCATAAGGCCAGTACATGGCACATATAAATGAGGCTCATCCTCAGAGAACAGTCATTCAGGAAAGGGGGCTCCAGAATCTTCCAACTGTTCTTCCTCAAATTCTTTTAATGAGGAGAATCCCTGGAACCTTCTAAACTACCAGACTCAGAGCCCTAGCGAAGAAATTTTGAGTCGATGCCTAAATATTTTCAACACCCAGGAAGTTCTTATTGTGAAGCAAATATGGAAAGCACAGGAAAATGACCCTGTGACCACAGTAGTGACTATTCATTAAGTTTTTATAAGTTATCCAAGGGGTGTGTGTGTGTGAGTGTGTGTGTGTGTGTGTGTGTCTTGATGCCTCACCAAGTCTTTGCAGGTAGATGGTAAATTACCACTCTGACATTGAAAAAGCTGAGATCTAGATCTGTTGATTAATTGCTTAGAACTAAACAGTAATTAGTGTGTAGCAAAACCAAGATGCAGCACTTCCTCCCCACAGTCCCAGCCCCCTGTCATCTAAAACAACCTGCTGTGAAAGCATACATAGCAAATAGAGAGTGGGGTTCAGGGAACAGGTGATAGCTCGGCCAATAGAGTGCCTGCTGTACACGCATGAGGACCTGAGTTCCCATGCCAGCCCCCACATGACAAGCCAGGCATGGGAGCTCACAGTTGGAACCCCAGGGCTGAGGAGGCAGAGACAGGTAGATCCTTGAGATTCATTGTAGCCATCCAGTCTCACCTATGTGTGAGATCCAGGGCAATGAGAAACTCTGGCTCAAAGCACAGGGTGGATAACTCCTGAGCAACACAACCTCTGGCCACACATGCCTGCAAGAACATACATGTGCCCACACAGAGACATATGCCCTTGCATGTATAGATACACACGCTTTAAATCAAATTTTGAAAAATGAAGATCTGAACTTTTGGGGATTAATAGCAATAACAACAAATATCAAGCAATGTCTATGTGTTTTCAGTCTCTATGTGCATTCTTATTCTAATATATAATTGACATCGTAAAATGTAACTTAAGTAGCCACTTTTAGAAGGTAAAACCAAGATGCAGTGAACAATTTTAATTACTTTAACTTTACAAAAGAATCTCTGATAACCTCTTTTGCTCCACATCCCCCAAATGACAATGCTAAAAGTTATTTTACTGCAGCAGCCCCAGCTGCTGTGAGATCCTGAGTGTAGGCTCTGTTATGTCAGGAGACTCTGGTTCATACTCCAGTAGATGGCTCCACACTCATGCACATGAGACAAAAGGATATGAAGTTGGACCCGTGACATGTTTGGGGGAATCTAGGAGGAGCTGAAAAGAGGGGCTGAGGGGTGGATATGATCAAAATATAATGTCTAGATGTATGAAATTCTCAAAGAGTAAAAATTATTTTAAAAAGAGTTAAGATGTCATAGAAACTATTTTACTGGCAACAGTGTGTTTTTGAACATGCGTTCCTAGTTATCTTCTGTGGGATTTAACTGTTTTGACACCATAGTTGATGGTTTCCTTCCAAAGTCAGCGTTTTTGAATTTGCCTTTAATGGCTGTCACACCTGGAAAAGGTGCCTCAGAAGGACACTAGATCCTTTACAGGCTGGAGATGTTGCCTGGCAGTAAAGAACTTGCTTAACATGCAGAAGGACCCAAGTTCAAACCTCATTGTGGCAAGAAAAAAGAAAGCAATAGTAACATGCACAAAGAAAAGTGTGCATACGCTGAGATAAGGATGTGTTCTCATAATGCAGACACACCCTGTTAAAAAATAAAACAAAACAGTCTCTGTGATCCCAGGGGCTCTGCCTGCCCTTGCCAGCCATTTCTCACCTCACGCCCACACCCTTCAAGGAGAATTGCCATCTTAATTTTGTTCAGTTGTAATTGACTGATTGATTGATTGATTGATTGATTGATTGATTGATTGATTGTGGAGCTGGAACATGGTTCCTTTTTGTTGGGGCATTTTATCACAGCAATAGAAATAAAACTCCACATAATATACCAAGCGCCATATTGCTTAATTCAGGGACTCCCAAAGGTAAGCTTCACAGCCACCTGCAACCCCCATAATACAGTGGCAGGCATGGTGTCTATTTTGCACTTACAGATACTTCTAAGATTTCTCATAATCATTTCTCAGCTTTAAAAAAAATACCAGGTTGCTAAGCAATGTGGTGCACACCTTTAATTCTAGTATTCTGGAGGCAGAGGCAGGAGCATTGCTGAGTTCAAGACTATCCCAGTCTACATGGTGAATTCCAACCACCTGGGGCTTCATGGTGAGATTGGTTTTAGAAAAGGAAAGGCATAGTTCCAGTTACTGAAGAGGCTGCATCAGGAGGATTGCTTGAGTCTATGAGTGTGAGACCAGCCAGGGAAACTTAACACGATTCCGCTTCTTTAAAAAGATGTGCCTACTAACCACAAGTCTTCTAATGCTAGATGCTGATTCAATGAAAAGCAGAGATCATGTAGCTTGCCCAAGTTCTCTTTCAAGCAAGAGACAGAGTCATGGTCCACACCCCATCTTCCTGCTGCTGATGCAGGGCTTAGCTGGAGACCAAAGAGCTCCAGTATATAAGCACCTCAAGAAAGGAGAAGAAGCCTTTAGTGGCATTCCCACCATAGTCAAGGGCAAGACAAGATGCCTGCTACAATTACACCAACATTCAATCCAAAGCCCCCAACAACTGGAAAGTAGACTGTCAGGAAAGGCGACAAACAGAATCGGGAGGAAGGGGAGATAGATCCTGGTCATTCAGCAGAAACCTGGGGAGGCGCCTACAGATTCCTCACCTGTAAGAGGAGACTTCTTTCCTCTGTAGACTGGCTAGTCAGCTCAGCCTGCTACCACTCTGGAGTCAGACAGCATGAGTCCTAGCTGCAGCCCCACTGCTTACACCTGGACAAACTTAGGCAAGCATTTGTCTTAAGAGCCTCTGTGTCCTTGGACCTCTCAGCAGCAATGCTTGCTTGGTGGGTTGTCTAAGGCGTATATCAATGATATGAAGACATTTGGAGCCCAAATTCTGGAACTAGCCAATGGATGCAGTCCTATGATGCATTGGCTGTAGGTCGTGAATATTATCCTCTGCATTTCTGTGCCTCAATCTCCTATAGAGTGGAATGATGCTATCAGCCTTTGATGGCCATTAAGGCAGTTAGGATGAGCTGGTGTTCGTTAAATACTTAGAGCAGCAGCAGGCAGAGCAGTGCCATCGGAGCAATTGTCAAATAAACTCTAGCTGAAGAAACAGAGTGTGGCTGTGCACAGCAGCAATCCCAGCACTGAGGGAGCCGAGGCAAGATGACCAAAAGTTCGAAGACAACCTAAGCTATATAACAAGACCCTGCCTCATAATAAATAAACAAAATATATAGTTCCTGCATCAACAAACTAGGCTAATGTTCCTGAGGAAGAACACTCAGAGGAACTGTCCTCTGGCTTACATACACACAAACATGCGTGCACGTAGCTTCGCATACACAAACACACACATACACAAATAAACAGGAAGTGAGAACAAGAGGCCAAAGTACATAATATACATATGTGAAAATGTCAAGGTGAAATTGATGTTTTGAATTTTTATGCAATCTGCGTTTTAATTTTTAAAAGGGAAACATCTAACAGGAAACTGAATCTTTGGAAGGGGAGGCTTTTTCTCTCCACACCACAGAAAAGGATTTTCAGCTGATTCAGAATTTTGTCTAAGAAGAAACCCCAGACTCTGGATGCCTCACCTTTTGCAGAGTAGGGTTTTAGCGAGAGAAAAGTTTGCTTCTCTGCTTAACTCTCAACTCTCAGTTTTTGAACAACAGCCCCCACCATGCCTGGGCAGGTGGACAGAGAAGAGTCGGACCCTGAGGGAGTCCCCGTTTGGCTGTCACGGCGCCATCTGTTGGTGCTGACCTGCTCTAACACCGTGTGCTTTAGAGAGGGACAAACTCAGGTCAAACCCCTGGCATAGAGTAAGTATTGAGTAAGCCCTTCCTGTCTCCACGTGCCTCCCCTCGGAAGATTCCGATTATTCCGGGCCTGAAAGCAGGCTTCCTCAGGCCATGGCCACATGCCTAGATGACTCACACCTAATTCCTGTAACACTGATCTGCAGGGCTCCAGCTTAGGCCAGCTGATCTCTGAGTCTGCCACCCCTCCTGACAAATATTAGCAAGAACAACACTGAACACCAGGGATGTTTCAGGCATTCTGCTGCTAGGTGCCCAGAACACAGCCATGAACTAATACGGGAAGGAGATTAACAAATAGAACATAACAAGTTCTGTTAGGTGGGATCGCCGAGGAGACATCCCGGCTCAATGTGGGGCAGGGACAGGAGGAAGGAACAATTGCGCAACATCAGCTGTGTGGTAAGCACAGCTCCACGCATTTCCTTTCATTAACACATTCAACCCGTACAAGCATTCTGCAAGGCAGGTGAGGTATTCCCAACTTACAGTCAGGATAAATGAAGAGCAAAGAGACTCAGAAAGCAAAGCCACGCATCGAGGACACTCGGTGTGCGCATGCCTGGTGGGATTCCAGCCCCAAAGATTTCTGCCATCACCTAGTTTCTACAATGGGCACTTGCCTGTAATCCCACCCTTTTCTCTTTAGGGTTCTAATCGTGAAACTCGAAAAAAGAATGACGAATACCTAGACTGTTAATGCCAGACCGTCATCAGGACCGAATCTCATTCTCTGAGAAACTGTTGCTCAGGGTCATTGCTGCCTTGTAGGATGATCCTCCAGGGTGACAGTTTGAGTGGCTGGCATCAGTCATAACATGACTGCATCCATTTAAGTCCAGTTCAGTGAGCTGGGGCCTAATATGATAAGATCTTGTACCAGATGCCACATCCCATCTCTACCCTGACTCTGACATCACTCAGGGGAAATCTCACAAGAAGAGGCAGAATACATTGTAACAGCCAGAAGACCAGGACACCAGCTACCAGACAGTGTCATCTAGACAAGGGAGGAAAGCTGTACCCTGTACCTGGAATTTCCTTGGGGCCACCAACCAGCCCAAATAAAGACATGGAGACTTATTATTACTTATGAATGCTCGGCCTTAGCTTAGGCTTGTCCGTTAGGTCATTTAACTCAATTTAACCTGTTCCTATTCATCTACATTTTGCCTCTGGAGTTTTTAGCCTTTCTCTTATTCTGTATGTCCTGCTTTCCTGCTTTCTCCATGGCCCCTCACATCTCTTTGATGTCTCTTTTTCTTCCTTCCCCAAGTCTAAATTCCTCTTCCTACTTACTTTCCCTGCCCAGAAGTCCCACCTATACCTCCTCCCTGGCTATTGGCAATTCAACTTTTTAGTAGACCAATCAGGTACATTAGGCAGACAAAGTAAAACAACAACACATCTTTACATAGTTAAACAAATACAACACACCTTTGCATAGTTAAACAAATAGTCCACAACAAGGACCCATGAAATCTCAACAATATGGTTACCTAAACAAGACCTGCATAATGACAGCTCCAGTTGACACGACAGTGTAGTTGGGGAATTTTCACAAAGTCCCTTCCCTACATGAAGACCTAAAGGTGATCAAAGGGAGAGAGGAAGAATCGGTTTTCTCCAGGGACAGTCCTCGGACAGGCTGTCCAATTCCAAGTGGTCAGCCCCAAACACCTGTACATACAAGCAACACTAAAAAAGACTCAATAAGCTGAGTCTGTGTTGTATATGCATTCTTTCCGCCCCCTCTTCTGTGGCATTCCCTCAACCTTGGGGGCTAGGAACAGTTTGGTGTAGATATACCATCTATGATTGTGAACTCCAGGTCACTTATTCACAGCACTTGAACAGCTATGTGTCTCTGCATTAACTACCACTGCAAAAAGACATTTCCTTGACCAAGGTTGGAGGATGGGGAGGGGTCCTGTGCAATGCTGTCTTCTGATCACGACGCACGTACTGCATACATGAACTCACAGCAGTTGTGGTTATTTACGTAAGATCAGAAGCCATTTAAAAATCCCAGCACGGTTGGAGGAGGGATTCCCAAATCCCCAGCCCTAGCTGATGAACTCTTGGCAGTTAATGACTGCTGGGGGGAGGGAAAGTGACTTTTCTTTGAGAAAGAGTCACTGGTAGGTTGCCATGCTCCCAGTGGATGACCCCATATCCATGCACAAATAAGCAGCGCTAATTGGATTCAGAGGGTTAAAAATATTAATACAAACTTGAAGAAGAGGACATGAAATTGGGAGGGAGATAGGTTAGAACTCTGGTTCTCAACCTTCCTAAAGCTGTGACCCCCAACCATAAATTTATTTATTGCCACTTCATAACTGTAATTTACTACTGTTATGAATAATAACATGAATATCTATGTTTTCTGGTGGTCACAGGTGATTCCTATGAAAGGGTTTTCTGACTCTCATGGGTCCTGACCCACAGGTTGAGAACCACTGTGTTTTAGAGGGTTCTGAGGGGACTGGAAGAGGAGGAAGGAGTAGAAATGATTCAGACACATTGTATACATGTGTGGAAGTTTTAGAAAGTAAATAAAAATTATTATTTAAAAAGAATACACCTCATGGAATGTAAAAGATGTAGAATCATTGTGTGATGTTTAGAAAATGATGCTTAATTTAAAAAGAACCCTGAGCATATGCCCCCATATTCATACGCACACACACATACACACATGCACACACACACTTCCAGCCTCCCTTGCAAATACATTCAGACCATGTGGCTGGCTCTGATGGATCATGAGTGGAATAATATGGAAACTAAAGATGGCTCTTTCATCCCCTCCTTCCCCTTCTGCAGTGGCACCAAATGCTATATGTAACTAAAAATTAGCAAGAATTCACAATATTCACCATGCTTCAGTAGCATAAGACACGCACAGCTACTATGTGAAATAACTAAAGTGTGTGTGTGTGTGTGTGTGTGTGTGTTATTCTGTTATTGAAGCACAGCATAGCAGAACCTGACTAACACCTAATTGGTAGACCTGGGGCCATAAGGAATATTTTTATCTCTTTTTCTCATACCCCTCCAACTCATGTGAACTTCTCTAACTTGCTTTTGAGTTTTGTTGCTATTATTTTGCTTTCCACATACTCTGGATTATTTTCACCATGCCAGCCAGTAGCTTGAAATTCTTTTCGATTTGCATGATCTCTTCTCTAGGTTAATGCCACAAATTGACCATGACCCCCAAGATAAGCTTGAGTTGCAATATAACGAGCCCAACGCCCTCCCAATTCTATTAGTAGGTCTCTGTCCGTGTGCTGGAGGAAGGGAGAGCTGTGTCTGTGTGTAGGAAAAGAGGAGTATGATAGTGGTATGGGGGGGACTCATATCAGGTGTGTCGGGAAGGAAGGAGTCATGACCCGTACTGGGAAGGAAGGGGTTATGTATGGTAGGTGTTGGGAAGGGTGAAGTCATCACAGGTGTGTTGTGTTAGGAATTATGACAGGTATATTAGAAAGGGAGGAGTCACACCATATGTGCTAGAGGTTGGAAGAGTCATGTCAGATGTCTTATGGGGGGAGGAGTTATGACAGGTGTGTTGATCTAGAAATTATGACTGATGTGTTAGAGAGGGAGGAGCTAGAAATTGTGACCAGTGTGTTGGAGGAGGGAAGAGTCACGTCAGGTGTGTTGGAGGAGGGAGGAGTCACATCAGGTGTGTTGCTGATGAGAGAATTCTGTCAAGTGTGTTGGGGGAGGAAGGACTAAAGTCGGGTTGCTCGGGGAGGAGGGAATCTTGATAAATGTGTTGAGGAAGGCCTTACGATATCGGTGCATTTGTAGCTCCCAAAGATTCAAATCCCAAGTATCACAGGTGCACTACTAAGCATATATAGTCCTTGCAAAACATTGTTTTCTCTTTTATTTTTGAGATAGTTTTTTTTGGGGGGGGATTGTTGTCTTTGTTGTTATTGTTGTTGTTGTTGTTGTTTTAAGAACTCATGGTCCTCCTGACTCGGGCCTTCTGAGTGTTAACAGACATACACCATTATGCCAGGCTCTGTTGGTTGTTAATGAAGACCCAGAAGGTATGATACATTTCCTGAGGTTACCACCCAGCTGAAGGGTGAAGGCCACACTGAGGGACGTTTAAGACAAAGCAGCAAAGCTAGGTTGGTGCTTCTCCCGTCTGACGACAGCCGGGTTTCTGAAGAAGGGCAGTTCAATGTCAGCTACAGTGATGGAGACTCTTGCCCAGATGAGATCAGAATCTAGATCCATTGGTAAAAGCTGCTGATGATAAATACTGAGCAAGCTGGGACTGATTCAGAAGTTGGCAGGAGAGGTGATGAGGATGCTGGGTGGTCCTTTGCATTAAAGGAGAGGAGCATTTGGCCCCTGGGATTCAGGGCAGTCGACCTAGACTACATATCGTCCACCCTGTGGTCTGGAGACACTGCAAACTAGAGGACTCAACCCTGCTACCACGGGGTAAAAAACTGGCAAGCCAAAGGAGCCCCATTGTAGGCTGGGAGAGAACATTGAGCTTGGCGGGGAGGGCTGCCACATGAGCCTGTGTTAAAGTCACACTCCATCTATGAGCACAGATATTCATATCAACATCTCTGAGCTACAATTTCTTCTTCTGCCTCAGTTCAAAAGCCTGCACTCACCACAAAAGGTTAGGTGTAAAGATTAAAAGTGAGACCTCTCCAGACGTCAGGCTCTTTAACAGGTGCTGGGACTGAGCAAGACATTTCTTACCTTTCTCCCACTGGACACCAGTCCTCCTATAGCTGCTGATCCCACGAGTTACTACTTATTACCACTGGATAATAAGCTAGGGGAACTACACACCGACATTTAAATGGTCACTTCATTTAAACATTTTGTGATAAGCTTCTGAATCAGCAGCTGCCTTGGAGCATGGCTCACACTGAACAGTAAAGGCCCTGGGAAACTTTAATTAAAAGGATCCCAGCGCCTCCACTCACATCCAGGAAATGGGATTCAAACAGTCTCAGTGACCAGCATGCGTGACAGAGCTTGGGGGCCATTATCCAGTGTCACCCCCTGCCCCATGCTCTCAAAAGGACATCCATCCTTTATCACTCTCAAACCAGGATGCTTGGTCAAGCACCATGTGACATTTCATCTCCTTTTGAGAAAACAATAGTTTGACAGACTCCATCCAGGCAAGCACAGTTCCCTGAGGCTGGGCTCCTGCTTTTCCAAGAGATAATTCATGGCTGTTACAACAAAGAGCAAGGGATGAAAGATGAGGAACCCTTCAAAGTCTCTATCTCACTGTAGATCATGAGACAGTTTCCAGGCTTGCTATTTTGTAGCAGATCTGCTAGAAGCCCAAGGAAACTGAGATCCCAGGGCCCCCAAATCAGAAAGAAGAAATCGTAATTTAATGTCAATTCTCTCAAACATAAAAGAGGAAGGCAGGTCAGCTTGTCCCCAGGCAAGCAATGACCAGGTTACATCCAAAGAACTGAACCTTGAAGACTCTCTTTGTCTGTGGCTAAGAGTAGGTGTGGATGAGAAAGGTGGAAGGGAGGGTGTTTCCCTAGCCAGAGGTGTTTGAAGCAGTCCCAGGAAAGACGCCTGTCCAGCAGAGAGTCGAGAAGGGCCTGGTGCTGAAAGCTGAAGCTCAAAGCCACCTTGAGCAGAAAATGACGGGTCTCTGCTGAAAAACGCCTTCAATCTCAGAGCTCTAAACCTCAAACCCGATTGAAATTGTTGCTGTGTGGATGTGTGCGTGTGATTTTAATTAGCGAAGAGGCTGGTCACAAAGCAACCACCTCTGTTCCTCAGCCAACAGTTTTCCTATTTCACGTGCAGGAAAGATGGGGCAGTTAGGCATGGAAATAAAAGTGCAGGGTGCAGATAGGAGTCCTGGAAGGTCCAGGAGGAGAAAGGGCCCTCCCGGGTTAAAGTGATATCTGTATAGGAAACCAACATAACCCAGTGAATACAGGCCCTGCCTCTGATTCTAATACGGAACACTTGTGTTCTGCCCATCATGGGAAGGCGGGAAGGGAGGAAAGGAGCAGCTAACTCTGGCCGAAGTCAAACGTATGGCTATGAACCCACAGTCGTGTGAGCCGAGGCAGGAAGATGCAGCACCTGTCGGGGAATACTCCCCCACATCATTCCAGCTCAAACCAGGGACGAATTCTTACCTTCTTATTCTCCATACGTCTCCCTCAGTCTTTATTTGTGAAATCAACACATATCCCAGACATATACAGTGCCTCCAAGAGTCACGGGAGTTGTAGGAAAAGAAACTGGGTTCTTTGCTCTTCTCAGGAAAAATGTCACAGTGGTGAAAAGCACAATCCCAGACAAGGAGTCTCAGGTGATTTCACGTGCTTTATTGCAAATGGCTTTCAACATTTTCTCTTTGTTTACCTTAAGACTGAGTGTTGCATGGGAAGAGCCAAAGAAATAATCAGATCAGAGTGGGTGGCGACGGCTATGGCTGATAATGCTTGCATCCTGCCTCATTGCCCAGTACTCAGCAAAACGTGCAGGCGGGCTCTTGCTCCGGCACCCAACACTTCCTCTGGACCATGGGAAAAAGTGAGGCATCCCTCCCCCGGAGATGCTCTCCCAAGGTGTTGCAGCAATCTCTCTGAGCCAGAGAACGCATGAAGGAAGAAAGCAGCTGATGTTTATTGAATGTTAAGTGGGTACTTTATTTAACCCTCACAATTATCCTATGCAATAAAAAAAAATCATCGCCCCCACTTTGGAGATGAGACACCTCCAGGTCTTGCAGATAAAGTGACTGGTCCAAGATGACAGAACAGTAGGACTGAGCAGTAGGACCGGATCTGGAAGCCAAGCCTACAGACGACGTGCTGTGGGAAACACGGGTAAACAGTCCAGGGTGGATATAGCCTTTCAGGCCAACAGAGGAAATCAATTGGCACTACCAACTTCAAGCAGAAGATCGAGGGTGGTAAGTGGTAATAAATGTATAATGACTCCAGAGGAACAGCCTGACACTAGCACCTAGAACACCACCAAAGGACAAAGTGCATTTGAAGGGATCATAAAAAGTGCACAGAGCCACATAGAGGAGGGCTGGGGAGAAAGGAGAAGTGGGTGCGTGGTGGGAAACACACACAGCTAATATCTACCTGACAAATGACCAAATAAGTAAGGTGGTGACCTTCAGAAGGCCCTTCGGGGCATTCACGGCTGCCTCTGAAAGGCCTTCTAACTAGTGTGGCCATGTTTCCCTTCCCATCCCCATCCCTGGCACTGTGTCTCTCTGTACCCTATCCACCCTTTAGCGACAGTGTGGCTTCTCTCCGATGGGCATCTGCAGCTCCATCATCCCGCATATCGTGGCACTGAGCAGCCAGCAAGGAACTGCCCATCTATGTGTCTGTACGTGCCCGTAAAGCTTTGCTTGTCCGGGAGGGGGCATCGTTTCTTTCCCCAGAGCTAGACGCAGTACTTGATTAGGAAAGGAATTAGAAAAAGCAAGTAGGGTGGGTGTCTGGAGAAATGAAAGTACAGGAAGAGGGGAGAACGGTATGGGGAGGAGATGGGATCAGATACTACACTGGGAAAGAAGGCGGAGGCCTAGGGTATCACACTAGTTTGTTTGGTATTTTTATGATTCATCGTGTGTGTGTGTGTGTGTGTGTGTGTGTGTGTGTGTGTGTGTGCAGGCATGCATGGTAAATGTATAGATGTCACAGGACAACTTTCAATAATCAGTTCTCACCTTCCACCTTGTTGAGGCAGAGTCTCTAAGCAGCATACTCCAGGCAGCTGGCCCACGAGTGTCCATTGGTTCTTTTCTCTGCCTCCCATCTCGCCATGGGAGTTCTGGGATTGCCAGTTCACACCACCACGTGGATCTGGCTTTCTTACCTGGGTCCCAGGGATCAAACCTGAGTCATCAGGCTTGGGCAGCTAGAATTTTTACTTCCTTTCACCAGCCCTTGCTCAGTGCTTATTCTGCAGAGATGAAGGCTCTAGCGGGTGGCAAGGAGAGAAGCAATGACTCCTTCATCAGATGGCAGGGAATGAACACGGAGAGAGAATTGGTGAGAGAGACAAAGCTACTCTTCAGATACATTTGGTGACAGAATGGGCTAGAAATGAAGAGACAAACATAGTGCTGTTTCAATTAAAAAAAAAAAAACTGTCCTTGGGAGGGAATGGAGAGAAAGCCCTTCCAGACTGCTGGAAACAAAGACACATGCTGTTCCTGAAGCTTCCCAACATTCCATGAAGACTGCAACGGGCAGGTCTGGGGAGAGGTGAGAAAGGGCCAATGGCTCATAGGAACTCTCCAGAAATTCTCCGTAAATAAGCATTGGCAAGAACACCTCAGGGAAACCACCTATTACATGACTAAGACTCTGAGAAATCTCTGCCTATGGCCAAGCAGAAACTGTGACAGTCAAATCTATCACAGGGCTTCTGGGAGCGCTTAAATTATGGGCTGTGGGAATCTTGGGCCATAAAACTTTCGCCCAGCTGCTGGAGTACCTGGCCGTGCAATTAAGGAGGATGCTCTCAAGCACATCAAAAGGTGATCTCAGGAGGCTTCCTTCTCCCCGTGAGGAAGGCAGGAGTCGTTCTCATTATCCTTATTTCACAGATGAGAAAAGTAGGTTCCCTGATGACTAAGTCCCTTGCCTCAAATCAAACAGCCAGCAAAGGGTGGGACCCAAAAATAACCCTATCAGTCACCAGACTGGCAAGACACCATCATCTAGAGCTTCCTGTGACAAAGCAGGTGGCTGTTCCTGGGAAGTCTGGGTCGTGTTCAGATTGTCAGGAGCAGGGTGGATCACAGGGGCTCTTGCAGCTTCTCAGCACACATGGACTGTAGAAGTGGGCACACTCGTAGATGTGCTGTGTGACCTAGCCACCAGCACGTATTGACAGCATTCTCATGTTAGTATCTTATGAAGCTGAAGACTCAGTAGCCAAGCCTAACCAGTCGACTCCTGGGCACACACAGATGCAGAGCATCTCCGAAAGTGCACACAATCCTGGCCACCACTCTTTAGAACCTTCCTCAGCTTTGTGTGATGTGGCTGGCTATCCGCTGCAGTTATGTCCTCACTATTCCTGGGATACAAATGACTAGAGACTAGGCCCACGTGAGTGAATGGCAGACACTTGAAACACCTCTTTGGTGGAGCTGCTGAGAGCACTTCAGGACCTATGGCAGACCACATGCATAGCAAAGAGAGTTTAGCAGTCAGTATCCAACAGCACTGATTTTGCAAGTCATCCAAGTTTGAATAGTGACCCATAATCTCATCTCTTCACAGGTCAAATGCCAAGAAATTAAATGCAAGTTTTCATCTTTTACTAGTTCTCATCCAGGCCAAGGAAGTTCGTTCTTATCACTTGTTTTTAATAATATTTTTGGATTATAATATAATTGCATCATTTCCCCTTCCTGTCCCTCCATTCAAACCCTCCTGTGTGCCCCTCTGGTTCTATTTCAAATTCATGTTCTATTTCTAATTCAAATTTCAAATTCAAAGCCATGATATATAAATATGTATAAATAAATATATTTGCATGTATGTAAGTCTATAAATACATATATATATATATATATTTCTAAATACAACCTGCTCAGTCTGCTGCTTGTATGCATGTTTTCAGGGCTGACTATTGGCATTGGCTAACCAATCACTGTGCTCGTCTCTGGAGGATACGATTTCTCCCACTCTCAGCATTCCTTAGCTTCCTGTAGATGAAAAGAAGTTTGAAAACCACCAGAAAGGAACATACAGGAAATGTGGGACACTGTGAAAAAAAAACCCACTCTAATTCATAACAATCTCAGTTCAGTAGCGTGTTTAAAAAAGAAGTGGGTTTATCAGGCTTGCTACAAGGAACACCTGGCAGAGCAGGAAACTTCAGAATCACAGAGATGGGCCCAGCTTATGGTGGCTTTGAAGGTCCCTCTAGGTCTCCCGCTTGTAGCTCTTGTAGCTCTCGTTGCTGCTGCCTGGTTATCAGTGGTTCCATGCCCAGTCCACTGAAGGCAACAATAGACAGGCCAAAGGCGAGACAACACACAGAGTCTCTGTTTAAATACTGTGCAGTCTTCTGATTGCAGTGACCCATCTCATTCTGTGTCTTATCGCAGACTGTAACTTCCCTCAGACATCAGGGCTGTCTCATGTGTGGCATTCTAACAACCCATCCCATGTGTCACCAGCTGTCTGGTGATTATCTCCTACCTCTGCCTTCTTACCCAAAGTTCCTCTCTCTATTCGAGGTCTTAGTCACAAGAACAAACGTGGGTCTCTCTCGGGGAACGTAAGGGAAATAATGTTTCCAATAGTGACACTCAACTAACGAAGACCAAGAGCTAGCAGGTAGATCCCAAGTCCCCTCACCACCAGGTAGGGCGATTCTGAGCTAATACCTTTATTATCTCACCATGACGCCTCAGTACAGTTAAGTCCTAAGAGCCCACGGCATCAACTGACTCAGTCATACACCCTCTATGTGGCTCCTCAACTCTTTACTGGGACTTCTTAAGGTCACCTCCAAATTAAATGCTACATCCTTGCTCGAGGTCTTCTTTCTGGAAAATGCAATCCAAACAAGATCTTCAATAAAGGCAAGTTTTGTGTGTTAGACACTCAGATAACATAACTATTACTAAATCACATAGATGTTGACGTGTGTGGAGAGCTCTCAAAAGAAACCAACGGCTAGTTACATCTCTGTGGCTTTCTCCAGTCACGGCTCAAACTTCTTCCGGTTACCTGTAATGCTCTAGGCATGGCAAACCTTCTCCTCAGCTGTCTGCCAGTGGCTGTCTGGTCCATTTAGCGGCTGACTGGGTCCTACCGTTGTGGGTGCTGTCTCCCTGGAGAGACAAACAGAATTAAGGTAAGGCTCACTGGCCAATTTGAACAAATACAAGTTTGCATCATGCTTTTATTTAAACTCTCGATCATTTGTTTGTTGCCACCATTGGCAGCCATCATTGAGTCATGCTAACATGATCTGCTCCATCCTTGTTTGGCATAAATTTGTACTTTTTTTTTGTTGTTTTCATGTTATAGTGAGACTGAAAATCAGGCTTTATGCATGCTAGACAAGCATTCTTCTGGTGAATCACAGATTCAGTACTAGATTTTTTTTAATTATTGGATTAAAAAGTATATTTTTCTGGATTTCTGGGTAGAGGGTGCCCAAAGTTACTGGCTCACTCACGTTATCATACTGTGGATGGCCAATATGAATGGACTGGTAGAACATGAGCCCTACAAGAGTATGTGACAGCCACAGCTAAGACTTTGGAAACAGATCAATTAGGCTCCCCAGTGTTAAGGGGGAGCTTGCCTTTGACTCACCCAGTGCCACCTGCCCACAATGCCCTCTGACCCTTTTCCTTCCAACTCACAGACTTTAAGGAAAGAGCGAGTAAAGAAAGCATGCTATGGCTCTTTCCCTACGCGATCCTCAGAGACCCTCATGCATCCCCATCTGAGGGGAAGCATCCCACACAGAATACAACTGAGCTGTACAGGTAGTATGCACTTCCAACAGGGCCTGAGAGAGCTCTTCCACATTCCCACAGTCTTATCCTCCAGAAAATTTTTATCAGTATTTGTAGCCTATAAAGAAAAGTTTTACACAAAAAAAATGTATAGTCAAATTTGTTGTGCTTTGAGGTGGTTGTAGAGGTCCCCATGT
Organism: Bramus lutescens; assembly: GCA_001685075.1. Lineage (NCBI taxonomy): Eukaryota > Metazoa > Chordata > Mammalia > Rodentia > Cricetidae > Bramus > Bramus lutescens. The sequence continues at coordinate 595,017 of LOEQ01000098.1, read as the reverse complement.
GTAGTGAATGGGGAGCGCTGGCCTGCTTTTCGTCCCACCCGGCTCCCACACGGCTAGCTTATACCCCGAAATAACAACACACAAATTATGTTCATTTAAATACTGCCTGGCCCATTATATCTAGCCTCTTCTTGGCTAACTC